>LPNX011227717.1:14179-124551 GCA_001517045.1 Pseudotsuga menziesii
GTGATTCAAAACTCTTAATGGACCTATGGAATGGAGAATGTCATATTTTGAATATGGCACTTCCTATAATGAACAAAATTTTTACCTAGAAAGATAGTATATGGAGTGGCGCCCTCACTTTCATTGCCTTTCTTTTCATTTTCTACCCTTCCTTTAGAGGATAAGCTACTTTTCAAGCCCATTGGAGTTTCCAAAAGAGAGGTGGGTACCATTTTGGAAGGAGAAGTTGGTTTCCAACTCTGATACTGAAGGAATTAACTTAACCACCCAACAAGCATCAACAATTTATCATCTAGCTAATAAAAATTGGTTCATCCCCACTCTATATTTAGGCTTGTGTTTATGTCCTTCATGGCCTATTTGAGATGTAGTAGTCATTCTCGCAAAGCTGGTAAAGCTCATCCTCAAGTTGGATCCATTGAAATAGAACTTGAGTCTAGAGTTTTCTATGTAGTCAAATCTCTACCATCCTCAAAAGGATGCCTAGGTAGGCTATAACAACATTTATTCTATTTTTATTGAGTTTTAAGTAGGCTATAACAAAATTTAATCTATTTTTATTGAGTTTTATTTTTTGCATAGGCAATTGCAAACCACTATCTATTACGGATGCAATGTCGAGGACATTTGCCACCTCGTGGCTCTTGTTTATTAATTTATTGTTTCATTTTTAAATAAAAAGTGTTTATATATAAACCTTTAAATAGCAATTGTTCTTTGTTAAAATATGGAATAGCAATAAACACTTAAAGGGTACTTTTCATAGTTTCAACACTTATCTAAAATACATCATTGTAGGGTGAAAGAGTTGTGCAATAAAATAAGATGATACTCGAATAACACTTCTAAGCACTACAATATGCTTATAGAGGTAGGATATTAAATGTGGTTGGCATAATTGATGTATTTTGTGATATAAAAATCTTGTTTGAAGTTTGTGTGTGAGGGCATTTAGCTAACTTATTGGAAAGGGTAAATATATTGTTCTATTTTTTTCTTTTTATGATTGTAATTATATATATATATATAACTAGCTAGGTCATCGCAAGTTTAAATTAACTGTTATAATTTTTTTGTTTTGAGTTTGTATATATATGTGTGTTTTCGCTGCTGAAATGTTGATTTTAAAACTAAAGATGTGTTCAAACTTGGGAATGGAATTGTGGTGAATGCAATCTTTCCATTACGCCATTCTAGCTCTACATAAAAATTCGTGTAATTGTCACAAAGGTTCAACACGCAAGTGGAAAACATCTAAACATCTAAATTTAAATACGCATAAATTAATGCTAACGATAATTTAACATAACGCTTATAAACGTCACTTACTTTTAAGGTAATTAACAACATGACATGTCAACAATTGATGCATAGAATGAAGAAGATAGGAGATTTCCCTTGACAATGGAAATTCTAGTCAAGGCATACGAAAGAAAATGGTAATAGATAGAAATCCTTGATGAAGTCTCAACCCACGTCTAAGGTAGGGCATTCTTGCACCAATTGGAGTCGCTGATATGGATGGTAATGAATACATTTCAATTTGAACTTGCTTTCTTTTACGAGTTCATCGATACCCAACTCTGAAAAGATTTGAGGCTTCATGCTCAGTGGGAGCCGCATTCCATCCTCAACAACATCGAAAATATTCACATGAAGCTTATATATTGTAGGAAAATTATGTCTCCAAGTAAAACCTTTCAATGTGGGCTCTCCATAAACATATTTTAAAAACCTTTCACATCGGTGAAAATCTATTAATTACTTTCTTATATATTGTAGGAAAATTATGTCTCCAATTAAAACCTTTCAATGTGGGCTCTCCATAAACATATTTTAAAAACCTTTCACATCGGTGAAAATCTATTAATTACTTTCTTTAATTGATGATGTTAGATTCAGTGTCGTCGTCCATTTCAATTATGCTTGTGAATTTTCTCCTTTTAGAATTGACGATGTTTTCTCTAGTGTCATCCATTTGGAACAACATTTGATTTACTAGGTACCCTACGAGCTTTGAAGGACGCAAATGTAACTATGGAAAAGGGAAGACCATAAGAGTAATGAAAAAAACTATATTATAGTAAAATAATGCCAAGAAGGTCCATCTTAGCCTTGATCATTTGACAATCGATATGTATTTTTGAAGCTTCTCAGTGCTTGATAGATCCGAGCCAAGGCAGATCTATGTTTTTTTTAATAAACCACACAACGTTTATCCGAGCATGCAAAGTTGTGAATTTCAGTCTTAATAGGAAAGCAAGTTGTGCGTAGCAGGGAAAAACAATAACATGCTCCAGGCCTTTTTAAGCTTTGAACTAAAGCTAAGTAGAGATAAAAAAGCTAGCGAAACAGAGTGAGAACCTGTAAGCAATTTTGAGCTATGGTACATAGTTTCAAACACATTGAAATTGAGCATTTAAAATTTCGGCGGGCATGTGCATAGTTTTTCTTAGGACAGTTTAGTGAGGCCATTCCTAAAAGGAAATCCCTTGGGAATTATGGTCAAGGCCATGAATGACCCTTTTCCTGACAGGAATCCATGTAGATGAATATAGCTCATAAGATTGTACCTTTGAGGCTCGCCTTGTGTAAAAATAGGATCGATTGCTCAACTAAATACTTGTTCATGTTCTACCAAATTCTATGAATTATGGTCTTTGCTGACAACTATGATTGGACCCTTGTCTTACTTGGCCCTCCTGTGTGCTCATGATCAAATGAAATAAACCCCATGTAGATTATCTTGGAAATTTTCCTCAAGACAATTTCCGATGTGGATAGCTAAGTCAAGGCACCTGTTCCACACTATCCGGGCCGCACAAAACCCCGAAAAAATATGCTAAGTGCCATGTCTATCCTCCTTGTAGATAGGGAATATTACTTGTTATGGATATCTCCATTGTCAGGGTTGTATTTTGGCCCAAAGATAGAAAGCTTACATTTGCAATACACAAATCATGTATCGTACAATATGATAGGTAGATGAAGTCTAAATCTCCATACACGATGTGAATGTGAGTCTATCCTAATTTGTTTATCGCAACCAATTAGAAAGGTTTTGAGTTTACAATTGAGGATTCGCTCTGGTTCTACATTGAAGGGAGAAGGGAACAGATAGAAAAGCAAAGGGAACTTGATTGAAACTAGATAAATAATATCATCCACAAAAATTGAATAAATGAATTGTCTACTCGTTCTCTTCCTTCAACATTGCATGCCAAAAGCTCAAGGAGAAGTTTGTGGCAACACACTTTTCTTAGCAATGTTTAATTGAATGTTACTTATTTATTGTACCTTTGTTGAATGTTACTGTTTTATTGTCCCAATGGATGATCCAATGAAATTTATGCCTGATTTTATGTAATCTCTTTATTATATAGATATCTAATACAATTGGTGCAATATTTCCCCCAGCCCAAAGAATATAAAGCACTTAAGAAGATTTAGTCTCTGTAACTTCATGCTTCCCTAACTAGCATTGGAAACCTCAATATTACTAATTTGAGTTAACATCATCGATTAATAAATTTGGTTGTCTAACATACTATAGCTCAAGGCAATGTTACGAACATATCTTTAGTGAAGAAGCATAGTTTAGTTGTAGTAAATGCAGGTTGGGCAAGTCACTGTGTTTGAAGCAAGGCAATATTGTACAATTGTAGATGCAGTTTTTTTTCTTCTTGAAGCAAGACTCCTAAGCTTGTGACAAGTTCCTTTCTAATTTGAATGATGAAAAAATATACCTTCTAACATCTTTCATTCTAACCACCCATTTACATGTTATTTGCCGCTAAGCAATTATATCAACTATATAAATTACTTTCTAAAGAGATATAACAATTATATCAACTATATAAATTAAGATATAAATTTGTTAATATTATTGCGCCGAGAGGTGCTCTACAGCCCAGTATGGGGTAGATCTTGTAACGTTACGTAACGTTGTAACGTTATGTAACGTTGTAACGTTACATAATGTTATGTCGGTTATAAAAAAATAGAAAATTAGAAGAAAAAAAACAACAACTATATAAATAGGAAGAAGTATCATAAACTACTTTAGATATTCTTTTTTCAGGTAATATTTGTATTATTTAGACCAGATCAAATCAGCGAAGGCGAAGCCAAATTGTTTGTTGAGTGTGGAGCAGATCACCGACAGAGACCAACGTCGGATTTCGTGGGAAGCCTGAGTAGCTCCACGTGAAGATCACAGGCAAATTTTTTTTCTCATTGAAACGCTTGTTTGAGTTTGAAGTCTGCCGTGAAGAGGTAGCGACAAAGAGCCGTGAAGATTCCTTTTTTGCTACACCACGAGAAGCGTGGAGATCGCTGCTCTGTGAGCGTGGAGGTATATATATATATATATATATATATATATATATATATATATATCTCTCTCTCTCTCTCTCTTTTGAAGATGTCGTGGAAGTATCCAACAACATGCGATTTCGAGAAGTGCGTTGGAGCTCAACGTTGGTGGTAAAGTTTGCTACTGAATCCAGAAACGCGGAGATCTGCTGCATCAAGATTGCTGCTGAATCCGAACCGTGGAGATCACCGTGAGAGATCAACCAGTGATTTCCTGGTTATCATGGTTAGCATGGAGAGTGCTGTGAAATTGAAGGAGAAACTAAGATTTCAATTTTTTTTTTTAGATCACTGGTGGGAGAGCAGATCGCCTGTGGAAGAGCCTGGTGCGTGAGTCTTTGAGCGTAGAGTTGACCGCAGGTGCCGCTGAAATTAGAAGTTTGATTGCTTGAAGCGTGGAGAAGTTTGGTGCCATTCACAAAATCCAAGCTTGATCGAAGGGCTACTCGCAGAGTGTGCGATTTCAGATTAGGATGGTATGGAAGGGTTTTATGTTTTTCCAAAATTTATACGTGTTTAGTAAGAAGCTTTACCCAATTTTAACATCAAGGACTTATCACATCGAAAAATAAGAAACTAATGTTTTATGGATTACAGGTTTCTGGATCCATTAACATTAGGGAAGTACCCTGCTTCCTTAACAAGATTAGTTGGAGAGCGGTTACCACGGTTTAGCGCTGAAGAGGCAAAAGCATTGAAAGGATCATTCGATTTTCTTGGCTATAACTACTACACAACACAATATACGACCAATAACCCTAATCCACCTTAGGTATCCATTGGTTTGAATCAAATCAATGGATACTTAATAAGAGATTTGATCCCTCTCGGCGCTTGATAGAGCCTAGGGTTTGGATCTACGCTGGTTTTTAAAACAAAGTTAAAGAGGTATAAATTTTTTCATATTGTTTTTAAAACATAGTTATAACTTATAACTTATTGGTTGGTTTGAGGCACTCTCACCATATATACAAACAACTTCAATTCAAACATTAAGACCCACGAAGGATGGATTTGCCTCGCAAAGACACACTTCATCTTTTTCTCATTTAATTTCATATATATGGATTAAGAAGACACACTTCATCTTTTTCTCATTGAATTTCATATATATGGCTACTTTTAAATGATTTTATAAATATATTACATTTATGATGGTGGGAACTTGGAAGTTGGGAGGATCTTTTGAAAAAACGCGAAATGGTGTGAAACCACCTGTAGATTAACTTGAAACAGTCACATGACATGCTCTAGAAACTGAGACAGCGGAAATAAAATTTGTAGTTTTAACTCTCGATTCATATGGTTTTTGCACTGGTGTTTGTTTTCACAAATATATCTGAGTGTGAGTTGAGTTAGTATGGACGGCAGCCAAGGCGAGCAGAAACAGAGACCTTACAAAGTAGATATGGATCCTGACAAGGCATTGGAGTTGGTGAAGCATGGTGCTTCCTTGATTCTTCTCAACGTTCCTCCCTACACCACTTTCGGTATGGATACCCAGGTGTGCCTTAGCGGTATTGTAGTTTTTATTTTTTATTTTAATGGGTTTAATTACTTGCATCTTGTTATTTAAGCTTGCCTTGCATTTATATATGTACTAGCCCAGATCCATACCTTCAAGTGAAATTGAACGAAAAACTGCCATGCAGGTAAGTGCAAGAGGGTATGGTCCGAATTTGGATCAATTTTTGAAAATTTAAAGTGGCCAATTGGCAAAATAGCTCCATATTGTCAACCAGGGCTTAGCTAAATGGTAAAGCGGCGGTATTTTATGTTACAATCCCAGAGACATGTTTTTTCCTTGCGGGCCGTCTCAGCAGTGCCCGCCCGCGGCTTCTTAGCTGAAAGGATCTTTTTAAAGTGTTGTAAGCTTGTTACATTTCATGAGAGTCCCAGGAAAGAGAGTGATAGTAGGAAGCATCTTGTTTGAAAACAAAATATCATCTTAGCGTGGGAAGAAGTTATGCCAGCAGTTGTCATTGTAAGGTCCAAAACAAAATCTTGTCCTTTTGGTTGCTTGGCCTTCGTTTTAGGTCGTGATGTCCAGGCTTGTTTCCTAAACTGTGGGGAGGGAACAGCCTTTGACAAGCCCCGCCCGGATTGAGCTTCGTTTGCAGCGTTTGGACAATTTTTTTTGGCTTTGATAATAATGAATTTTAACTTCCTGCTAGAAAATAAAATAAGATATTTTGAAACATTAGCCAATCTTTAATTTTTTTGGAGATGCTGCCTGGGCATTTATATGCTGTCGAATCACCAAGGAATTACACCTTGCTCTATGAGTACCCACTCACCGGGTTTTGAACCCGGGTCTCAGCTTCAATTTACAAGTTCCATCATCTCGCAACTTGCTGCTAGACCACACACCCGTGGAGTCTGGACTATTAGCCAATCTTTTATCTGTGAATTTTTTTATTATATCATATTTACCAAAACTTGATTGACTTAATAGCTAACTAGACTATTCTTCCTTGCCTTCGTTTTCTGCATTCCACACATTTTGGTGTTTAAAGGCTCAAAAGATCCATCAACTATGCTATGTACATGCAAGGCATTCAACCACAAATTTTTTACTGTTCGTCTGCCTGGTGTTACCTCTAGTGCGTGAATATCTTTAGAGTGAATAGTCATGGACTGTATTCATCTCTACATTGATAACACCCCCGAATCCTTTTTGATACCAGTCTTGAGATATGCCATTGTTTGAGAACTGGCAATGTTCTTGAAAGTGCATGTCATATTTTCGAACTGCTAAAATATACTGCCGGAGGGCATTAATTATTGGTGCAGTACTGACAATGTCTGCGATTGTGCATCTGTTCTCATTAAGTTTCTTGATCTGTGCAGATGTTTGCAGTGGGTTCAAATTTCAAAGGAATGAAGATGATTCCTCCAGGACCTCACTTTGTGTATTACAATGCAGTTAGCAGGTTGGTTTAGAGTCCAGACACTAGCATACTTATATAGAAGGGTTCAATGACCTCAAATCTAGTCTGTACAGTGTAAACAGAGCCTGAAGTTTCTTTGGGGTTTGATTTACATTTGTTTCCTCTCCGTGGATCTTGCTATTCTTCAAATGCACTGGTTATTCTTCTTTTGTTATGCAATACATATTGAAAAATACAATCTAGAAATAGGCACCCAAGTTTTAAATTAGCTGAAAAATTGCTATGAAATAGTTTTCTATTATACATGCAAATTATATCAAATGTCATTTCCTTTGTAAATATTTTTATGCATTTCAAGGGGATGCAATTTTTGAAGATCTGATTGTTGAATTTTTAGCATTAGCATAAACTTTAACATTTGCAGATAAACATAAACAAATCAGTAGTGCAGTAAGAACACATTCATCACATCAGCACACATGGACACAAGATTTTTCACTGGGGAAACCTTCAAAGGACAAAAACCCCAAAAGCATTAATAGCTCATCTCGTAAATGAGATAGCTTTGGAAATTCTTCAAACCCAAATCTGGGTTTTACTACTGTCACAATAAAAATTATCGGTAAAAAGTTCAGACTGATAATTACAACCACATTTTCCAGAAATACACAATTTTCCCAAATTAGGGTTTTTTCACAAAACTGATATTTTCTCTCTCCTGCCTGAAACTAACAGATGCTGCCCAAGTCAGATCTGACTGTTACTGACAGTCAATACCCTTCTGCCATGCGGATATGTACGGATCTGGTCAAAAAACTGCCTGGCTTACCTTTTTGCTGCCCGATCTGACCTTTTCTCTGCCCAGCCTGTCCTTCTCCCTGCCCGGCCTGCTGCCTGCGGTCTGCTCCCTGCCCAGCTGCTGCCCGTCCTTGCCTTCCTCTGCTCATGGCAACTACAGCCCTGTTAGGGCCTGCCTTAGGCTACCCGAGGGTTGGCCGTGGGCCAAACCCTCACGGGTATGCCTGCTAGAGGCTGCCCAAGGGTGCCTATAGGGCTGCCTCCTAACGGTCTGCCCAAGGTGTGTAGAAAAAAGAAGGCCAAGCCTTCAATCAATTGCCCGGAGAGAGAAAGATGGACAGCCCGTGAGGAGAGAGAGAGAGAGAAAAGATGGCTGTCTGAAAAAAAGAGAAAGAACTGCCCCAAAAACGAAATGCTGAAGGTGGCTGTCCACAAAATGCTGAAGATTGATTTCCTGATAAAACCCTAGCAGAGGGTTTGCTGAGAATGGATGCCCTAGCTGAGGCAAAAACAATCTTCAATGAAGGCTTCAGTAAAATTAAAATAATATGTTCACCTGTGAGAGCAAAACTTGTGTGTATAATGAGAAGACTTGATCTTCTTTTATAGCCTTTATTCACCTGTAAGTGGACAGAATTAGGAAAGATAAAAATAATAATATTTTAATCTTTTCCTAATTTCACTTTTGCCTTCTTACCAAAAGGTCTTTTTATTTATCTTTGACTTTTACCAAATGTCCTTATTTATTTTTATCTTCCACCTGTGGTCCTCTTTCTGTGGTACAAAAGTCTTTATTTATTTTTACTTTTGACTTTGGCCTTTTTCCAAGTGCCCCTGTGGTCATTACCTGTGGGCCTTTTTGTTTTCAAAAGTACATCATCATAAATCAAGAGAGTTGTTAATGCTTTTATCTCACACACTGTGTGACACCTAGATCTGGTACTAGGGTAACTTGACCAATGGTAGCTAATCCTTGGAGAAGCACACCAAGCCCATAGATCAAGGGTCAAAGTGCCACACATGCCTAGACCCAGTCTAGGGCTTATAGTGTCTTCATTCTCCAAGAGAATGCCTACTCAGAACTAAGCTGAGTCTACCAGTCCTAGACTGCTTTACATCGTGGTCCCGGACCAGATGTCTACTCAACACAAGGTTGAGTCTACCCAAGGAAGAGCTGGGTCTATATTATGGTCTCAGACCAGATATCTACCATTCACCAGAATGGTCACTCAACACTGGGTTGAGCCTTCACCGTGGTCCCGGACCAGGTGGTCCCGGACTAGGTGGTCCCATTCTCCTAAGAGAAGGGTTCTTGATGCTACTAAGAAAAATCAACACTCCCTCTCAGCGAGAGAGGCATTCTCCGCCATACCAAGCTTGTCACGAAAGTACACGAACTTTGATGCTGTCAGAGGCTTGGTCAAGATTTCTGCAATCTGTTCATCTGTACGAATGTACTGCAACTTCAGAGCACCTCTCTGCACTAGGTCTCTGATGAAACGATACCTCATTTCAATGTGTTGCGATCTCTCATGAAACACTGGATTTTCTGAAAGCTTTATGCAACTCTGATTATCACAATGGATGATCGTTGAGTCAAGCTTTCCCTTGAACAGATCAGATAACAACTTTTTGAGCTAAACTGCTTCCTTGCAGGCATTGCTTGCAGCAATATACTCTGCCTCAGCTGTACTCTGAGCTATGGAACCCTGCTTCCTGCTGGACAAGAGATCATTGCTGATCCCATACTAAAGCAATAACTAGAGGTACTTTTTCGGTCAACTGCACTGCCAGCCCAATCTGAATTTGAGTATCCAGAATCCAGATAATAATACTCCACTATTGGAAGTATAACTGAGCACATATGTGATAGTACCTCGCACATATCTGAGTACATGTTTGGCAACTACCAAGTGTATATGCTTTGGATCTAACATGAACTGACTCAGTGCATTCACTGTGTAGCAGATGTTTGGTCTCGTATGCATGAGATACATCAGGGAACCAATGAGCTGTTTGTATAGAGTAGAGTCCACACTCTGTGAACTAGAGGCTGAATCTCGCAACTTTGTCAAGTTGGTAGTCATTGGTACGCTCATGGACTTGCAGTCCTGCATCCCAAATCTCTGCAAGATATCTACTGTATACTTTTCTTGTGTCAAGAAGATCTCACCTAGCTTTTGCCAGACTTTTAAGCCAAGGAAGTAATGCATCAATCCGAGATCTTTCATCTCGAATTCAGAGGTAAGCTCCCTCTTACACTGGTCTATCAACTGTTCATCACCTGTAAGAAACAAGTCATCTACATATATAACAAGTATCAAGACATGATTATGAACAACTTTAAAGTACAAGTTAGAATCAACTGTACTTTTGGAAAACCCCAAACTATGGAGAAATCCATCCATCGTGGCATACCAAACTCTCGGAGCCTGTTTTAGTCCATACAAGGTTTTCTTCAATTTACATACATTGTTCTTCTACCCATGAGTAACAAAGCCTTCAGGTTGTTCCATATAAACTTCTTCCTCAATCTTACGATTGAGAAAGGCTGTCTTTACATCCATTTGATGTAACTTCCATCCGAAAACTGCAGCAAGTGAAATGATGGTTCTGATGGTAGTGTACCTGGCAATGGGAGCAAATGTCTCGTCATAGTCAATGCCTTCTTTCTGAGTGAAGCCACGAGCTACGAATCTGGCTTTATACTTCTCCACACTGCCATCTGCAGCATGCTTGATCTTATAAAGCCATTTAAAAGTCACTACTGACTTTCCTGCAGGTCTGGGGACAACTTCCCAAACATCAATCTTCATGATTGACTTATACTCTTTAATCATGGAATCAACCCATACCTGTTTACTTGTTGCATCTTCGTATGATGAAGGTTTTGAATTGATAAGCTGACTCATAAGACCGGAGTACTTCTATGGTCTTATGCTTTCTTTGAAAGTCCCTGGAGGAGCTTTATGCTTCTCAGCTTCTTGTACCGTCTCTTGGTACCAAGCAGGTCTCCTTTTGGAAGGAGGAACTTTAAGTAGTTCTTGGACTTTCAATGTTCTCAGGAACATCTGGAATTTGATCATCAAATTCCTCTTCCTCCCTTTGAATTTCTGCATCTGGAAACTCAAGTGGAGCAACTGTATCTTCCGATGAAAGCTCTAGTGTTTTACGAAACACCGCTTCCTCATGGAAGATCACATCTCTGCTGACCTCAATGTGCCTTTGTCTAGGTATATATACTCGATAATCCTTCGAGCAATCATTGTACCCAACAAAGATACCTTTCTTACCGGAGGGCTCTAGCTTAGCCCTCTTTTCTTTTGGCACATGAACATACACAGGAGTACTGAATATCTTCATGTGATCAACTACTGGTTTCTTCTTGGTGAGGACTTCTTCAGGAGTCTTCTCACCCAAGATAGCATGTGGGCTTCTGTTCTGAATGTATACTGCAGTTCCGGTAGCTTCAGCCCATAAAGACAAAGAAAGATCTAGATCAGTGATCATGGCTTTAGCAGCCTCACAGATTGTTCTATGATTCCTTTCTCCAACCCCATTCTGCTGGGGGTTGTAAGGCACTGTCGGCTCTTTCTTGATTCCGGTTTCTTGACAAAAATCATCAAACTCATTAGATTCATACTCACCTCCGTTATCTAATCTCAAGATACGGATGTGCATGCCAGTCTGATTTTCAATCAGTGTCTTGAACTCTTTGAACCTGTCAAAGGTTTCACTCTTGTGTAAAAAAACAATACCAAATAGAATTTAAAACACAAGAATCAACAATGGCTCACAAACAGTACACAAATATTTACCTTGGAAATCCTTAATCAAGAAAACTAGCCTACCCGAGGTTTCTCCATTCTCTATCTCATTGTATTACCTTTTCAGTTTACAATACATATTATAGCATCCATAATCCTAATCCATTAACCCAGATTAGATCACAACCCTAATTCCTTAACCAGAATCAGTTTAGAATGAGTTGAAAAACCATTGATCGTAAAAGCTCAAAGTGGACCCAATTATATTTTTTGGAGATTCCGTCCCCAAACCCTAGTTTAAAGGCCCACTGCCCCCCTGCACCCCTAGTCAGAGGGTGATCACGCCCTCAGACCCCCTTTACTTTGGGAAGTTACGAAGAGTACAACACGTCCAACAAGTTTCCCATATTATTCTTCTCATTGGAAATTGTAAGATGCATACTTAGCCAAGATCTCTCTCGATCCATCATTCCAAAACTAATGTGAAATATAAACAAGATTCTGCCATTCTTTCACAATTTGATTTGAGTCAACTGAAGCCTGTCTTGATGTTTTTACTCTTTTCAACCATATTGTTTTTTGATTCTTGAAATAGAATGTATCATATTAGTTGTTGACAAGACTCATGATTTGTAACAGGCATGGTATTGAATTTTCACCAGTCACTGGCTTCTTCATTTTCCCAGCACCATCAGAGGTTTGTGAATTTAACATTTTCTTTGGCAGTTTTTCCTTATGTTATTACATGAGAAGGAAGTAGAGGTTTTGTTGTCTCAAGGAAGTTCATGCAAAGTTTGATGACAAAGCGACAAGAAGCATGTTTTTGGTTTGAATTGAGTTCTTAGTCAGATAAGAATTTGAGACGCTGGTCCTAGATATTTGAAGGTTATACAAAAAGGTATGTTTTAGACTTGAAAGTTGAAACTATTTCAGTATGTCATTGTCAGCATCTGATGAAACCGTCTGATCATTCAAAATTGGTCCTAGCACATGCCTCTGATACAAAATTGAGTATTGTCTATGTGAATCATATTGCGTCAAAGGATACCCAAATCTTGGCATTATCAATGTTCATTTTGAACAGATCTTCCTGCGGGACGAGCACAATAATCCTGGAATGTGAGCATACCATAAGCCAGTCCTTCCAAGAGTGAGAATTGGCATCCCACAAATTCCTCCAGAAAAAGATCTCTTCCTACTGAAGCTTCTTTCCCAAAAGTGGGGAAGATCAGAGACATGAGTGCCTTCTATCTTCCAACTCCAAATTGGCCTTCTGGCCAAATCCTAAGCAGGTCAGCTACCTGACATCTGCCAACGAACCAAACCTGCTACTTTGTTCCAAGCTGCCTAAATACTCCTGAGATAAAAGAGACTACATTGGAGGGCATTGTTATTGAGGTATTCCAGATCTATGATTTGGGATTCTCTGGCTGGTACCTGACATTGTTTTTTCTTTGGAAACTCCATTGCAAATATGTGTTTGAGAATGAGGTCAGTTCTTTGGTTGTTTTTTTCAGCTGCCGAGATAGGATGTATTTATGCATCTTCTGGCGAAGGTGTGATTGTTGATTAAGGATGCCAAACTGTTAGATTCTGGCAAAAAAAGTCTAGAAAAGGGATCTAAGCTTCCAAAAGATAGATATTAGAAAAGACCAGTCTAATAAAGCGAGAATGCACGATTTTCTGAAGCATAACAAGGACAAAAGTGAGTGTCCACAGCATTAGGACAACTTTGAGTGCCAAGTAAGTAGGAAGTGAAGGGTTTGGATAATCCTCCAAAAATTTGAAAGGTTATTTGAGGGGTGACTATAAATGCCCCCAAAGTACTCACTTTCAATGTTATCTTAGATTGGGAAACACTACAGGTTTATTGGAATATGTATATGCATGCTAAGTCACAAGATTTGACGAATTTGAACCTTCAGGTTCGAATTTTGCCGAATCTCAAGCTGGTTCGAATCTGAAGGCGAATTTAATAAAAATATCAAAAAAATTTGGGGCTCGTTTTTTTTCATTTAAACCTTAGTCCTAACATGCTACGGTCTACTTACTCCAGTCTCAACTCTCAACCTGTGCACAAAGTTTTTCCTCTCTGCTTATCGCTGCTTAGAAAAGAAACCCTCATGCTAGGGCTTAGAGCTCATGACACTATGAGTTTCCATCTCAATGTTCACAAATCATTGCTACTGCTCAATAACTAGCTCATAGTTTGAGTTACAGACTATAATCTATAAGTGCAATTGCAGTCAAAGACCTGCGATTATGCTGTGCCGCCATTGAAGAGTGAATTTAATCGCACTTGAGAATAAATTTATCTAAGCAATTGAGCTGAAAGTTGAAACAAACCCTGAGTTGTGCATTTCTAGTTCCACAAATAAATTGTTGATAATTTTTTTTATTAGTTTCTACTATATTTCATATATATATATATATATATATATATATATATATATTCGAATCTAAAGACGAATCTCAAACGAACCTCATAGAGAAATTCAAATTCGAATTGAATCAAATGGTCATCGAACTTGAATTCGAATTCGAACCATGTGACTTAGTATGCATGGAAGAAGACATTTGAAGAGTTACCCAGGAAACTCCCAAGCAACATAAGACTGCAAATGACAGATTCTACATGTAATTGTGGACTGTTTTGAAGGTCATGTCAATTGTCAACATTCATTGTTGGCTGTTGGCAGTCCTAGCTTACATTTTCAGCCAGTTTAGGAAGTTTTATTACTGTTATGTTCTATTTGTTTGAGAGGTAATTGGTATCAGGAAAAGGGTTACATTTGCTATTGTTAAGGAAGAGTTTATTGTTATAGGTTGCTTTAGGCAGACCTCTAAAAGATGAAAATACTGGTTTATATGTGATAAGATTGCCCTAGAGGGCTGAAACTTATCAAGACACTTTGGTATCTTTTCTCCTTGGATTTCCTAGAAGATTGGGTTGTTAAGAAGTGAAATATTGTTCTCTTTTCTCTGCTGTTTTGTTTTATATTTCGTAACAGCCCTAAGGCTGAAAATTCAGGTTAAGATCTGGGAAACCTCTAGTCACGGGTGAAATTTCTGTTTTGGCATGAAAATTCAGTTCAACACTACAGCAGTTTGATAGCACTTTGGCATGTTATCCTTTGTAATAAGAGGAGAAGGGAACTGTTCTGAATAGGATTCATCCTGTTTATAACTGGAGCCTACAATAAGTTAGTTTGAACACTTTATGTGCAGGGGGTAAAAGCTACACGAGTTTTTAACTGCAGCTAATTGTATGCCATTCTGAGTTAATTACAGCTAGCCCAGTACTTTTCTTAGCATCTTTACACTTAGATATTAAGCATGTTTTGTTGTTTGAGTGGGCTTGGTGTTGAATTTTACCTAGGAAGTGTTTCCCTAAGTGACATTTGCCTAAGTCACTAGGAAAAGAGGAAAAGTCACTTGGACTTTATATTTATGACTTGAGATGAGCATTAATTGCACTTTAGGGAAAAAGTGCACTTTAAGTGGAATATTTAAAAAGTGAGTGAAATTAATTATTTTGTGGAGAAAAGTGATTTTAATCACAACCACTCATCTAGACTAATCTGAGCCCTAGGATTAGATGGCTTTTCATTCACCCTAATTTTTCCACCAAAAAGGAAAGTTTCCAAGTGAAAAGGCACTTTTGCATTTTGAGAGAGAAGGAGAACCATTTTCTGAGAAAGAGGAGAAAATACCAGCAGCAGCAATTTTTTCTCTTGGCACACATTTCGAGGAAAAGACAGCAGCAAGAGAGGGCACACAAATCAAGGAAAGGACAGCAGCAAGAGAGGGCACACAAATCAAGGAAAGGACAGCAGCATATATTGCTGGTCCATACAGTCTGTACGGTACGGTTTCAGTACACCATGCCTGATTTTCGAGGCAGATTTTCAAGAAAACAATTTTTTTGCTTATGGGCACAAATTTTGAGGTCTGTACAGACAGTCCGTACAGCCTATGTCACATGGTTCGGGTTCGACAACCTTTAGGTTCGATTCGGGTTTGAATTTTTCCATAAGGTTCGGATGAGGTTCGCCATTAGGTTTGTCTTTATATATATATAATTAAATATAATTATTAATTATATTATATTATAATTATTAATTACTTTATAATTATATGTATGTTAATATAATTATAATATTAAACTTTAAAATTAAATATAACAAAGTTTAATATAATTATATATACATACATATTATATTAAACTTCAAAATTAAACATAATACAAAATAATAAAGTAACAATACATATGTTAACTTTCAAAATACAATACATACGTTATATTCAACTTTAAAATTAAATATAACATAAAGTTTAATATAATTATATATACATACATATTATATTAAACTTTAAAATTAAACATAACACAAAATAATAAAGTAACAATACATATTTTAAATTTTAAACTTAAACATGACATAAAATAATAAAATAACAATGCATATGTGATATGTGACCATAAGTGTAAGTAAAATAAAATCTTAAATAAATCTAACTTTGAACTTCGAATATGGAGATGAGAGAGGTGGCACAGATTTATAGTCGAGGGTTTCAAAATGATGAGATCGCTCAAGCAACAGGGTCGAAGGTTTGTTCGATGAAGGTTCGACGGCAAGTCAAGTACCTGCACAATCGACGGTGCTGAGGGTTTGAAAAATGATTTGGATACTGTATAATGCATATTACACTCGTCGAACTATAGACTTCGCACAGTGTTGTTAACCAGAAGCAAACGTAAGTTGTCTGTCGCCTCAAAGCATTTATCCACCTTGAAAAATGTTAACGTGATGATGTTTGTGAGACTCGCACCATGAGAAACGTTTTAGGTTTGACGAACCTGAGAAATTTTATTAGGTTCGTCGAACTTCGAACCTCAAGCTTGAAGTTCGCCAGAGCTTGTGACGTAGCATACAATGACATGGAAATTGAGGCAGAAAACAAAAAATTTCTGAGTTTGATATTTCCTGTTTGGCACAAAAAACAAGGCAAAATTTTTTCATCCGGTTGAGATAAGTTGGTCTGAATTTTTTTTTGAGTATCGCTGTAATTTATTTTCCAGGAAATAAAAATCTCTCTCACAGGTTTTCCCCGTAGGTTGGGGTTTTTCCTGGGTCATTTGGCCAAAAATATTGTGTCTGAAATTTCATGGTTGAATGTGTTTATTTTCTGTTAGTGAAAAAGTTGTAGAAGCTTTTCTTGTGTTTCAGTCCTATGTTGTTTATGAGAAAAATCTAATTTGCAACTGTTAAACAAATTGGGTTGGTCATTAAACAATGTTTTAAACGGAGTTGGAAACCGGGTTGGGAAAGTGCTGAAAAATCTACATGGTATCAGAGCTTTGTTAAAAAGAGGGGAGATTTACACACAGTGAAAAATTTCAGACTTCAGTGATTTCCTTTGTTAGTGGGCAACATCTTGTTGGAACTTGAACTTTGCAGAGACAATGACAACTGGCCTTAGGATGGAGGATAGGCTTGATGGGGCTGGGAACTTTGTCCCATGGAAAGCTAGGATATTGCTTGTGTTGGAGGAAAATGAGTTGTGGGATGAGGTAGTCAAAAACACTACAGCTCACCCTATTGTTGTTCTCGATGCTACTGCCGATCCATTTGGATTGGTTGCCTTCAACAAGAAAGATATTAAGGCTAGAAGGATTGTCCTAGATGCAGTTAAAGACCATGTGATTCCACACATCTCGAGTAAAACTCGTGCATTTGAGATGTGGCCTGCTTTGACCAGCTTGTTTCAGAGCTCAAATGAGAATAGGAAGATGGTTTTGAGGGAGAATTTGAAGAGTGTCAAGATGGTCAAAGGTGAGGGTTTGGCTTCATTTCTTACCAGGATCTCTCAGGTGAGAGATGAGCTTGCAGCAGTGGGGGAGGTTGTTCTTGGACCAGAGCTAGTGCGGACAACTTTAAATGGGGTTGCAAAGCCTTGGGCTGTTTTTGTGGAGGCCATAGTAGGCAGGGAGAACTTACCGTCTTGGGACAGGATTTGGGATGATTTTGTTCAGGAGGAGACTCGGAGAGGTCTGGTGCAGGGAAGTGCTTCTATTAGTAGGGATGATGAGGAGAATGTGGCTTTGACAACGAAGGGGAAGAAGAAGTTCAAGAAGGGTCCCAAGAAGGGTGGGGCCAAGCAGCAGGATGGGCAGAAGAAGGATTTGAGCACAGTGAAGTGCTTTGCTTGTCAGAAGATGGGGCACTATGCTGGGCAATGTCCACTGAAGAAGAAGAAGAAGCAGCAACAGAAAACAGCTTCTGCAGAGGTTGAGGATTTTACGACGAGATTTGAGAGAGAGTTTTCTCTCTATGTTGGGCAGATTGATAGAGATAGAGCATCTATCATCGGAAGTGCAGATGTTGATAGTGAGAGGGAGTATTCCTTGTTGACAGACCATTCTTACAGTGCTTCCACCACCAGCACATGGTATATTGATAGTGGAGCATCAAGCCACATGACAGGTGCTCGAGAGATGTTCTCCGAGCTTTCATAGGCAGAGACTGATGTGGAGGTAGTGTTGGGAGATGACACTGTTGTTAGAGCAGTTGGGTGTGGGACCATTACATTTCAGAGAGAGTCCATGAGTCCCATGATTTTGAGAGATGTACTATATGTACCTGGGCTAAAGAAGAACTTGGTTTCAGTTTCCATGATCGAGGATCGGGGTCTTGCGGTTTCCTTCCTAGATGGACATGTGCGTGTGTTTCCCAAGAATGCAGGACATCTGCTTCCTACACCATTGGAGTCAAATGTGGGAAATTGTACAAGCTCTTATTTTAGCCTCAGCATGCTTTGGCACATAGCAGCGACAACGAGCTTTGTGAGCTATGGCATAGGGGGATGGCTCACTTGCATCATCCAGCTTTGAGGTTGTTGAGATATATGGTTACAGGTTTTCCAGAGTTCAGCACAAAGCATAGTGATGTTTGCAGGGGGTGTGCTTTGGGAAAGTACACCAAGACCATTTTCACGAGCAGTGACAGCAGGTCGGCAGGGGTTCTTGACTTGATACATTTTGACTTGTGTGGTCCCATGTCAGTTGTTTCTCTGAGAGGGTTCGAGTGTTATGTGACATTCATTGATGACTATTCCATGAAGACCTGGATCTATTTCCTGAAGAGCAAGAAATCTGAGGAGGTCTTGCAGAGGTTCCAAGAGTTCAAAGCTCTTGTGGAGAACCAGACAGGGAGGAAGATACAGGCTCTCAGATCAGATAACGGGGGTGAGTATACCTCCAAGGAGTTCGATGGGTATTGCAGACAAGAGGGCATCAAGAGGCAGTTGACAGTACCATACAGTCCAGAGTAGAATGGAGTGGCAGAAAGGAAGAACAAATCTATTGTTGGAGCAACTAGAGCTATGTTACATGATCAGTCACTTCCTTTCTTCCTTCGGGCAGAGGCATGCAACACAACAGTTTATCTTCAGAATAGGAGTCCCAATCGTGTTGTGGGGAACAAGACACCTGAGGAGAATTTCATAGGCAAGAAGCCTGAGGTGAGTCATTTTAGGATATTTGGTTGCTTGACTTATTCACATGTCCCTTATGAGAAGAGGACAAAGTTTGAGCCCATAGCAGAGAGAGGCATCTTTGTGGGGTATGATGAGACTTCGAAGGCTTTCTGCATTTATCTTCCTTCTCAGAGGAAGGTTGTTGTGAGGAGGGAAGTGAGATTTGAGGAGTGGACTTTCAGGAAGTCTATGGAGTCAGAGCAGGGAGAGCAGCAGGTTTCCACACCTTAGGTGGTTTCACAGGTACCTTCAGTGTAGTAGATAGGTTCACAGGTTTCTGGGGTTACTGGACCACATAGTGTAGGCACATGTTCTCCAGTTTCGGTGGTTCAGCCAGTAGGATCTTCGAGGATAGGTTTTGGGTCTCAGGTTATAGGTTCACCGTACAGAGCTTCAGGATCACAGGGTTCACCAGTTGTTGGTACACCGGATTCTGGTTCACAGGTTACTGGGGTTTCTACCTCTGGTAGTTCATCAGATGAGGACAGACCTTTGTGGGAGCAGTCTTAGGGAAGAAGAAGCCTAAGTGGCTTCGGGACACCTTGAAGGAAGCAAAGGAGTTTGGGACACCCAGGGAGCCAGTGAGGGCTATTGAGATGCCAGACAGGTTGGGTATGGTATTAGTGGCTAGTCTTCGTGATTCAGAGCCTTCTACTTTTGAGGAGGCCTCCCAACACCATGTTTGGAGAGATGCCATGATGGAAGAGTACCATTCCATTATGAAGAACGATGTGTGGGAGATAGTTCCGAGACCTGAGGGGAAGTCACTGGTGACTTCTCGTTGGCTTTACAAGCTAAAACAGGCTGCAGATGGTAGTGTTGAGAAGTACAAGGCTCGGTTTGTGGCACGGGGGTTTTCACAGGTTGAGGGAGTTGATTATGATGAGACCTTTGCGTTGGTTGCTTGTTATACTTCTATCAGGGCATTGATTTCCATTACTGCGGAAATGGGTTGGAAGATTCATCAGATGGATGTGTAGACCGCATTTATCAATGGAATCATTCAGGAGGAGGTGTTTGTTGAGTAGCCTCAGGGCTTTGAGATTCATGGGAGAGAGTCTCATGTGTGTAAGCTGAAGCAAGCTCCTAGAGCTTGGTACTCCAGGATCGACTCTTACTTGCAGCGGGTGGGTTTTCAGAAGAGTGAAGCAGATCCGAATCTCTATTTCATCATGGTTGGAGATGATTCGCTTGTTCTTCTGTTGTATGTGGATGACTTATTTATCACAGGAGGAGAGAGACCTATCATAGCTTGCAAGAAAGATCTTGCTTCAGAGTATGAGATGACGAACATCGGATTGATGCATTATTTTTTGGGATTGGAGGTTTGGCAGGAGCCTTGACATATTTTCCTGGGACAAGGAAAGTATGCAGTTAATATTCTGAGGAGATTTCAGATGGAGGATTGCAGGCTGATGTCTACACCAATTGTCACCAACTGGAAGAAGGTTCATGCTTCTGAGGGAGAGTTGGTGGATCCTACGCTATGTCATCAGCTCATTAGTTCTTTGATGTATCTGGTCAACTCTCGGCCAGATTTGTGTTTTGCGGTGAACACTCTCAGTCAGTTCATGGTGGAGCCTAGGAGGGTGCACTGGGTAGCGGCAAAACATGTGTTGAGATACCTTGCAGGGATAGTGGAATATGGTCTGGACTACATGAGATTGGATGGGATCAAGTTGATTGGCTTCACAGATTCAGATTGGGCAGGCAGCGTGGCAGACCGGAAGAGCACTTCTGGATGTTGTTTCAGTTTGGGCTCGGCAACAGTGTCGTGGTTCAGTCGGAAGCAAAAGTCTGTTGCTTTGAGTTCTGTAGAGGTCGAGTATATGGCAGCCAATCACGCCAGTTGCGAGTCGCTGTGGCTTCGCAAGTTGCTGGTGGATTTGTTTGATCAGGAGCTGAGGCCTACATTGATTTACTGTGACAATCAAAGTTGCATCCAACTCTCTGAGAATCCAGTATTTCATGACTGGTCAAAGCATATTGAGATCAGGTATCATTTCATTCGTGATTATGTTCAGAGAGGAGCAGTGACATTGCGGTATATTTCCACTGATGAGCAGGTTGCAGTTATCCTGACGAAGTCTCTTGGAAGAGGCAAGTTCATACATTTCAGAGACAAGTTGGGTGTGGTGATGAACAACTTCCACGGTAAGAGGGAGTGTTGAATTTTACCTAGGAAGTGTTCCCCTAAGTGACATTTGCCTAAGTCACTAGGAAAAAGGGAAAAGTCACTTGGACTTTATATTAATGACTTGAAATGAGCATTAATTGCACTTCAGGGAAAAAGTGCACTTTAAGTGAAATATTTAAAAAGTGAGTGAAATTAGTTATTTTGTGGAGAAAAATGATTTTAATCACAACCACTCATCTAGACTAATTTGAGCCCTATGATTAGATGGCTTTTCATTCACCCTAATTTTTTCACAAAAAAGGAAAGTTTCCAAGTGAAGAGGCACTTTTGCATTTTGAGAGAGGATAGCCATTTTCTTAGAAAGAGGAGAAAATACTAGCAGCAACAATTTTTTTATCTTAGCATGCATTTCAAGGAAAGGACAACAACAAGAGAGGGCACAAAACTCGATGAAAGAACAACATTTATTGCTGGTCTGTATAGTCCGTACGGTACGGTTTCAGTACATCAAGCATGATTTTCGAGGCAGATTTTTGGGCATGATTTTCGAAAAAAAAATCCTCGGCACAAATTTCGAGGTCTGTATAGACAATATATACGGTCTGTTCGTACATTCCGTACAACGACATGAAAATCGAGGCGGAAAATAGAAAATTTGAGTTTGATTTTTCTTGTTTGGCACAAAAAATGAGGCAGAATTTTTTAATCCGGTTGAGATAAGTTGGTTTGAATTTTTTTTTGAGTATTGCTGTAATTTATTTTCCTGGAAATAAATTTTTCTGTCTCACAGGTTTTCCCTGGAGGTTGGGGTTTTCCTGGGTCATTTGAACAAAAATTTTGTGTCTGAAATTTCATGGTTGAATGTGTTTATTTGCTGTTAGTGAAAAAGTTGTAGAAGCTTTTCTTGTGTTCTAGTCCTATGTTGTTTATGAGAAAAATCTAATTTGCAGATGTTAAACAAATTGGGTTGGGCATTAAACAATGTTTTAAATGGAGTTGGAAATCGGGTTGGGAAAGTACTGAAAAATCTACACTTGGCATTTCTAGTGTGATGAATATGGTTGTTTGAACCTCATGTTCATTCTCAGTTTCATCGATGACAGCAGTCTTGTTTCTAACTTTTATATTTGTGACTTAGGGAAAGATTTGAAGAAATGGGAATTGGACAAGTATACGTGGTGTCTTTTTTTGCATCTTGTTTGCCCAAATGTACCTCGATAGTTGCCTGAAGTAACCAAAAATATTTGCCAATGAGAAGAGTTGAAATTTTAACTAGGAGTGGGTTCACACAGAAACGTATATAAAATATGCATGCAAAACGTAGGAGAACTTCTCCTTATTCAATATGGAAAGGACATTATTTTTGACGTAGCAAATGGTAGACCTGAAGATATTTTGTAGCAGGTAGCAGCTGACAGTCTGATTGATCTTCTTAGAAACTAACATCAAAGGGGTGCGGATCCAAACATGGATGCATATACAAAGGGGGAAGTAGTGTTATGTGAGCAGGAATAACATGAGGAGAGCACCTCTGTAATATCCCTGCCCTTAGCTTGCCCCTAGTTTGGATAAATTCTTTCGAGAGTTTTAATTGAGTATCCTTTTCACATGAAAGATGGAACACCATTGCAATTGTCTCACCCTTCTAGTTGATATATTGGCCCACTTTTGTGATTTTTTTTCAACTCAGGGACTTCATCAAACATGTGTTTTGCTGATCGTGTTTATAAATATGTTGCTGTTATATTAATTACCTAGCATAGGGATTTTTGTGTTGACTGTTGACTAAAATCTGTGTTGTTGTTTATATTTGTAAAATTTATAGGAGTGGAAATAAGAGAAGTTTGTGGATCATCCAACATTCAAGAGGGCACCATACAACATAGACTAATAGCAAATATTATTTAACCAATAATTTGGCAATTTCAAATAGCAGCCCACTTTAATTAACAAATAAATACCTTATACAGTTACTAGGTTATCCCTTTACAATCTGGAAAGGAGGTAGAGGGATAAAGGCAGCTCAGCTCCAATGAAATCAACAGTTGAACTTCTCTGTCGGAAAATAAGTCCTCAGCTACTAAAGTCTCCAAAGGATGACTAGCAAAGTATAGCCGTCATAAACTCTTATCTATGCACCCAGATTGATTCTAGAATGATAGATCCAACCCAGCATGCACCCAGAAGTGCCTCTGCTCTCTGAAGGGATAATATATTACTCAACTGGCAATCTCAAGCCCTGTGCCCGACATAATAAAGTGATTCATGACCATCATGTGAAGAATACATGTGAGTACAATGAACCCAGACAATGGCTCTACCAATGATCCCAAACTCCTTCAAATGTTTAATAAACCCGTAGAAAAACTTATCAATCTTCCTCAATCTTGAAGCACACTGAAATAATTGATTGTTCTCTCCCTTTTATTTACATTTGTAACCATATGAAGCTCCAGATCTCCAAACTGATCAATTAAACTCAATGGTGAATCCTGAGTGAATCCACCTGTTATCACGAATCTTGTAGTTTTTTCGTAAGGTGATCCTATCTAGGATGGCAGAGGGGAAAGAAAACTAAAGTCATGACCTACGATATCCAAGACCTCTGAAAGAACTTAGATGTCATGCCTGTCAAGGATACCGACACTTTAGACCCAGTGCAGATTCTAAGCCTAGGGGGCGTCCCTATAACCAAGATGACACTAAAATTAAAGAATGCAAGTGGATACTCTAGGGAAACTTGATTAAATCTCTTAGTAGGGTAGTTAATAAGAGTTTTGCACAGTTACTAAGAGAGGACGAGTGCCTATGTGAAAAGCCCCAAATTTACCCTAGGGTTTTAAGCATGAAATATTGGATTTTAGGGTAAATGGTGAAATTAATTAAAATTAGACACTTGGATTGTTTGCTAGGAGTAAGATTAGACAATTGGAGGTGAAACTAGCAATACCCAGTTTGTGGAACTGAAGATACCCACTTCTCCCCAGGAGGGAGTATTCCCCTAGAGGAATGGTCAGTGCGTTAGATGGGAAAATGGAGTCCAATGATCACGAAAATTTAAACTGCGGGGTTTTAATTTATTTCCAAGGTGGGTTTTAAGTTTTAAAGCCAATTGCAAACTAGATCCTATAAACCTAAAAATTCGAGGGTTTTAAAATGAGAGTTTTGCTAGAGAATTTTATAACTAATGGAATAGAAATTTAGAACAAGAAATTATGAGTAGATCTTACGCGGAAAAGCTTGTAGATGCCTTGCAAACGATGATTTATCTTGTCTCGATCAATTTGAAGCTATTTTGACGAAGTACCAAGTGGAAACGATTTGCCCAAGCGAGGTAGTGCGTCCCTCTTCCGTGCACAGTCAAACTACTGAAAGTGAGATTTGCTATGCATGAAAACCACACTGGAAATGCAAGAAAATCAGAGTGCATATCAAAGATCAAAGATACTATTGAGAAATTCCTTGATTATGCAAATGTCATCAAGAGAAACGAGTTGGGAGATCCACAAAAACGTCCCAAGAGAAAACGTCCTCATGCATGTAAAACACTATCTTC
The DNA here is from genome assembly GCA_001517045.1 of Pseudotsuga menziesii. NCBI lineage: Eukaryota > Viridiplantae > Streptophyta > Pinopsida > Pinales > Pinaceae > Pseudotsuga > Pseudotsuga menziesii. Next base: position 39,242 of record LPNX011227717.1, read on the forward strand.
CAAAAATATTTGATATACGGAAAACTATTTCAAATGCTAAGTAAGACAAACTTTCCAATCACTAACAAGAACATCCCACAAAAAAGATCCAAGAATTTATTCAAAAATCTCTTTATTCAAATGTCTAGAGCTAAGAGTACAAAATTTCTCTATCAGATACAATGAGGGGATCACACTCTTAAATAGATTGAAAGTGTGTCCACATTCTAATCAACATCCATTCAACGATTGAGATTAAAACATCATCAACGGTGGAGATCTTTTAATTTTACATTACATGGATCAACTTAGACAAATACATTTGAGGGGGGAAAATTACCTCATAAAGCCCATTTTTACAACATAATAAATCATTATTTTTGCAAGTTTAACACTTAGGGGATATGGGGGGGTCGTTAGGGGATCTTCCCATACATATTTTTAATATTTTATAGATACAACTTGATTTACACACTTTTATTTTGGCCATATTTCTCCCTATGGGGGACGTCCTCCCTAAGAGAGCAAAAAAAAATTCGGAACATCAAATTGGATGAAATTGTGTAGATATGTTTGGAGAGCCATAATAAATAATCTGGAAGCATTCCCTTGCCATTTCCTTGAACGCACAAGCCAACTCGATTTCCTCAGTGATTTTCCTAGAATGGTACGTCCTCTGAAAATAATAAAAATCATCATAACTCCACTCAAGCTGAGAACTGGGGCAAAATGACTGCACATAAGTGTCTGGAGACATAGTCGAATGGTACAAGTGACTACTCATACACACTGATCCACTAAAATGCCATAAATATCATCTCATAATAAAAATAATGGTTGGAGTCAATAAAAAAAAATCTATGGAACTCAATAACTGTGACCATCTGGTGAAAACTAAGACTGCAATATTGGTCCTAGGCATGTTTGGAGCGAATATAGGCACTGCTAATTTTTGCATTCCTTGCCTTGGGAATCGTCTGACTTGACCAAGTCAAAATACCTAAACTGGAGGTGAGATACTGAACTGAGCTGAATCTGTATGCATCCAAGGTAAGAACTGCTCCAAGATGTATATTAAAACCCTACTTAAATCATGCTAATCAGAATCATGGTGACAATAATAATAATAATAATCAATAAGATATACTTGTGTCTTTGAACTATCATTGAATCTTCTGGAAGTCCCTTGTATATGCCATACTTACAAAGTTTAATCAATTTGTTGATGTTGGGTGAAGATGGAAAACAACGCTATGGAAAAATAGTATGACTTTTAGTTGAGGTTGACCATGCGATCTGTTCGAATGATGACAAATACACAACCACAGTGACATATGCATGATAGATAACAATAGGGAATGACAGTGTCTCACAATGAATGAGTTGATCTGAAAAGAGTCCATTCAACTTTAACAACATGTCTACAACTCACATCCAAGCTAATAATCAAGCTTCGTGAGGATCTTTTCTAGGACCCTTGTGTTGAGTACACAATAAACTATAGGGAAGAGATCTTAGGGGACACTTAGAATTAGCTGTTCTTACTCCATCTCACATCGAAACCCATAGGCTCCGTGAGGAATTAATCATTACATTTTAGATAAGATGGCTAACAGTCTTTAGATTTCACATTTATTTATCCACTGCTTTATTTGGGCCTTTCACAATTTAATTTCATAGCCCTCTTTGAGTTGTGTCTAAAGACACAGTTTGCAACTTTATTTGTGGGCTTGCATTTCATAGTATATAGCATATAACACATAGTGCATGTAATGATGGTAGACATATTGCTTCAAGTTTTAGCTGACATCTCTTCGGGCAACTAGGGGGGAATATCCACAGTCAAGACCAAACATTAGGGGAAACCGACCATAGAGGTCAAGGCTTCAAAACCCAACTCACCTAAGCTCACGAACCAACACCAACAGGTTCTCCTGGCCCAAAGGATCAAGGCTTCGACAAGTTTTGTTGCACAACTCGGAGCCAAAACACAAAACAAGATGGGATCTGTCATGCATAGGGGTCAAAGTGGGGAAAAGGTTCTTCAATCTCATCTTTATCATAAGTCATGGGATAAATCAATTATGGATGAGACTGGATGAATGGGGACAAGTGACACATGGAACCAACATAGCAATAAAGTTTAAAATTTGCGTAAAGCATGTCATAAGCAGTGGTCTTCAACATTAGTTTCTCAAATTATTCTCAACACAAGTTAATCATCAATAAAACATATAAGCATAGGTCACCATAATCATCATAGCATAACAAGCCAAAGGTGTTAGTATAGATCAGAGAGCAAAATCCTACCAAGAAGCACTAAACTTGATCTCATCATATACATGTCTCTAACTAATATGCCCATCTGTGAACTGTGTACCATCTCTGCTGCTTTGCTCGAATGAACTAAGTCACCACTGAAGACATCTCAATGGACAAGGAGATCTCAGTCTTGGCAAGGAAATACACTGTATCTGCTACTGAACAAAGGCTCTGAATGGCTCATGCTGTAATGATGATCCATGTTGTAAACCCATCTGACTGTCTGGCTCAAAAAAATAAAGAGATCAATCTGCATGCTACATCATTGTAGCCCAACTACAATATATGTGATAACAACACCCAATAGGCTAAATGGGTTTTCGTCCAAACAACTAATTTACCCAAGGGTTTTCGTCCTAGGGCTCTTGTGATTCGTGAACCTACAGTGCAAGCTCTCCAAACTTCTTCAAGAGAAATGAAATAAAACCAAGTATTCTGAAATGAGGCCAAAAGTATCCTGTTTTTTTTTTTTTGTAACTAGGGGAATCGGCAACTTGGGACAGGCTGGTACTCGCGTGAAACAGGTCCAGGGATCCAATCCCGCTACCACTATACCCCTAGGTGCATCCATAGGGCCCAAACCATGGCGCACGTGTAAATCTGGGGGGATTTGAACACGAGACCTTCCAATTACAACCAATTTCAACAAATCCACTTTACCACTTGCTTTGCCCCCCCACGGGCTAGGCCAAAAGTGTTCTGTTATAAACCCCGTAAGCTTCTAGAAAGATCCATTCACTTTCCCATTTCTCAATTCAATATTCTAATTCCGACTTTGAGAACTAAAGTAACTTTATTTTATTCTTTTATTAAGTTACTTTATTCTATTTTCGACTTTGGGAAATAAAGTAACTTTATTTTATTTTTATTAAGTTACTTTTGACAAAATCAATAAAGTAACTTTATGATATTTTGTTTAAGTCACTTTTAATTAAATTAATTACAAATAAAGTAATCCTTTTAATTTAATATTTTTGTGGACACTTTATAAATAATTAATTTATTCTTGGCTGGAAAATGGGGACATTACAACCTCAGTGGCAGGTATTAAGAGCATAACAAGGATATATCTAATAGGTAGAAGACAGTTCCTAGAGTAGTTTATTCTCTCTCCAGCAGATTGAAACATTGCATGGTGTCTTATTTCCAGCAAAGGGTGGATCATGCATTGAATGAACAACGGATCAAGGCATAATAAGGTATGAAGTGGTTGCTATTTTAGTACTTAGAAAGTGGGCACATTTCAGAAAAAACCTAGAGACAGGCATGTGGTAGTCTCTTCATAATGCATATACCCAAATACCACATTCAACTAGGAAATGTGGAATGACGGTTACCTTATTTGGAAGGAGGTGTAGCCTACCACTAATCAGTTTGACATCCATTGAAGAAAAACACACAAACTAACATGCAGCTTTAGTGGTCTATTAGAATACATTTGTTTCCAGATCCGTACATGCGTTTCCAGTTGTTTTTTTAATCCAAGCAAGAAGGAAAGTGGATCATCCACTCATCAATAGAGCTGTATGTGCATTTGGTGAACAAGTGTTCTGGGAGTCTAGTCATAGTAATCCATGAGTTTGGGGCAACATACTTGTCTGATTAAGCTTCAAAAGTTCATCTGCATTCACATGCCTAGTTCATTACTCTCTAATCTATCATTGCAAACTTATTAGGGTGCAGCCACAGGGATTGTGACACATATAATGGTTACCGACATGCAGAGTAGAAGATCTTTCAGATTTGACAGTGGGAGGGTGCACCAAATCCATGAGTTGCACTTCATGGTTATTCTAGGTAGCTAGCACATGTATTCTCAAACTCATGGCACAGATTTCAAGGAAGCATGGATCTATAAACCTAGAATTTTTCATTGTAATATGGTTGGATCCCATGAGTTTTGACTGCGATCATTCGTAATTCTAGGAGTTTTGGACAGAATAAAATTTGAGCACTTGGTCTTCACTTTCTATTCTGTACATCGAGTCCCTTAATCTATGTATGCAGCTCTCTTGTTGTATGCACTTGAGTCAGTCTATCAGGTCTTGAGGATATTCTTCCTGATTTGGTAAAGGTGTTGCAGATCTAACTGGTTATTCCAAACGTTGAGGGTTTGTAAGATGGAGAAATTCTTTCCCTTAATTGTATTTCAACAACTAGGATATGGTTGTCTTTCGAGTTGATTGTAGCGTTTGAGTTATGTCTTCCTTTTCTTTGTGAGATTCATCTCCTGTTGATTCTTCATGAGAATTCTCCATTACCATATTGATGTCTCACTCTTGTTCCAGATCTGACTCCATGACCCATGGTAGGCACTAATCTTTTGGCTCCCTTCATTCCATTGTAAATTTCACATAGCAAACATCATTGTAATGAACGTTAATATTTATCAATAATAATAATATTAATGATGATAATAATAATAATAAGTAAACAATAATTATTGAAGGAGTCCAGGTAGCCAAATATTACAATCAGATCACTGTTTGTTGAAATTTACTCTTATACACTGAGCATACAAAGCAGATTCTTCTACAGCTAGTACAAAGTAGTCCAAAAAACGACACATCTGCAAAGCCTGTGACTATAATGTCGTGTGACCCATCATAACAACAGTAAACATATAAAACAAATGCTAATTGAAACGATGGCCACTATGGCCTTCCTCCATGTAAAGGTTTGCATGATTCAACCCAAGTGCATCCTGAGAGGATGGCTACTCATTGACAGGCATGATTGTGCAGTCTCCTCCTCCATGTGCTTAGAACCTGAAGATACCAAAGTTTGTCCTGCAATTGAATGAGAACCATGTGCAAACCTAAGTATAATGTGATAATGAATCTTTGTATCAGTGATCAATTTGTCAATCTTCTCACCCTGCTCGTTAATTGTAGTTTCCAACATTTCCTGTTTACTCTCTTGTTGTTCCAGATGTTGACTGAGATATTCTATTGCTTCATGCATACCATCAAGTTGACTATTCATGCGTCTGAGAGTGCACCTAATCTCCCCTATCCCTTCTTCATTAGATGGATCGGGATGCAGGGAAGCCATAGAAACCCCAAAGCTTTGTCTTCGGATTGATATAGCTTTGAAACAGAGGCTAGCCACTACAACACTGGGACAAAGGGAAGACCATGACCAAAATAAACCACACCTTTAACCTTCACAAGCTAGAAATTCCTCTACAATTTCCAGTATTGAATATGGCAATCCGACCACACAAATCAAGCTTGAGAATTCTAACACAGTGAAACGGAAGGCCTTTCCTTGATCAAACACCAAAGAGAGCCGAAGTGCACTAGGCTTGACTGCCAAACCTACCAACATTGCCCTCGTTGTTGATAGAATTAACAATGAACACCTCCAAACTTCCATGTAATGTACTACTTGTGTGCCAAAACATGTATATAAGAGCCATAAAGGAACAAGCTTAACAGAATTCAAACCAAGAGATGAGGGAACTCAAGGCATGAGGGGTGTTATGGCTCCCTCATATGCCTTTAATCTGGTATGACTTGAAAGTTGCATGGCAGTGGACGAGTTGATGCATGCAAGTGTCCCATCCTTCTTTAACGACTAATTAGTTTGATAAGGAAGTGGTATATTTCCTAATGATGCTTAATCTCATGAAAAACCTAGGGGATCAAGTTCCGCTTAGGGGGGTCCTCATTTTTCACTAGGACCCCCTTGTTGAGATATACAGCCTCATTAGCTTGTGCATCAACTGTGGAATTATTTACCCTTTTGACATGGTAGTCACTAACCTTTTCCATTCTGCTAAGATTCTAATCAATTCATTCAAAGGCTTTGCTTTAAGAGTCCTTTCCCATTTGTGCTGATTTTGGATCTGCTTAATCACTAATAAGGAGTCTCCAAAGACCATTACATTATCAATTAAGCGAGACATTATTATTTCTAATCCCATATACAAACCATAGTCCTTGGCCTGATTATTCGTGAATATTCCAACCCCGTTGGAGTACGTCAATTCTGTATTTACATAAGGGTTAGTGAGGGTCCCCTCTCTCCTGCCACCTCTTCTTCCAAATTTTCTTTACATTCTTATATCATGCGTTTTTTCTCTTCAGCCTTTGGTACTAGGAGAGACACATTTTCGGAGGTGGATGACTTTTATCCTACTTGTAAGGTGACAGGTCTAGGGGACACTGAGGCTTCTCCCTCCCCCTTGTACTCACATATGGGGCATCCTAGTAGAAATTTTGTGCTTCTTTGGCAAGTGACCCTTTAGCAGCCCATGCATCTTCTAGTTTTTCCAATAATGCTTTCTTTTTTAGATATTAGAGTTTAGAAATGCTTTTGGTCTTCATATTGGAGTGGTCCTTCTCTTCCCGCCATGTATTGATACTGTTGTACTTAGCAATGCCATTGACCTTTTTGTAGTCAGTTGTCGGAGATTAATAAAATCATCTTATCTTATCTAGTAATAACCTAGCCTTTATTTGTTTGTATTGATCTCATTCTTGCTAATCTTTTTGTTTTCCTTGCTTTTGTTAGATAAGGCATTTGGTTTAACCTCCTGTTCAACAGCATCTAAATTATTTTCTTGTATGAAAAGGTTGAAATCATAGTTTCTAATCACTGAGACAATAACTAGATTAATGTATAAACACCATTGCTATATTTAGGAGTTAAATTGTTCAACGACACTCTTTTTGCATCTGCTTCATCCACTTTTGCTCTTACTTTTGTCAATTGTTAAATAATTGCTTTTAAGGTATTTAGATTTTATATGATTGGACAATTTTTCACCACAATCCATCTCGAGTTAGAATTTTCTTTGTAAGAAGCTCTTGTATTTAATATTTTTTGAACCAAACAATATATTTTGCTTTTTCTTGATTTCTTTGGAAATTTTCAATAGGTCTTGTTACCTCTTGAACTAACATGTTAAAGTAAAGCCCAAAAGAACAATGCTAACCCAAGGGAAATTAAGAGAGGCTACCCACTTTTACCTCAGTACTACGCTCTCCAACAAGTCTAGGTTAACTCTCCAACTATAGAATCTCTTGTAGTATTCTTCAAAGTAAGCTTAATCAAACCTTGATTAAGAGACTCTATTAAACACCTTGTGGAAAAGGCCTTAGAAACCAAACAACATAAATCATCCCCAATAGTATCCCACATGGCCTTGTAAAATTCAGATGGCAAATCTCAGGGGATTTCCCATTCTTAGTCGAGCATAGAGTTGCAAAAAGATTTTCCTTTGTAGTGTCCATGTTCAGCCTATCATGGTCTACAACAAAGAATTTGTGGGGGACCACCCTAGAGCAAGCATTCTTGGAAGCCATAGTTGAATATGATAAAGGCCAAGTAGAGAAAATATTATGAAAATGTTCACCAACTATACCTTGAATGTTAGGTGAATCCTCCTCAAGTGAACCATTATATTTGCGAAGACCAAACACCCTATCAGTGGCCACTTTCTTCTTCAAAAATTCAAAGAGGAACCTACATGCCTCATCCCCCTCCTGAATACACTACAAATGAGCACACATCTATGTTTCTCTAGCTATGTACTCCTCTTCTCTAGCACCACCACCTCCAAATAAGTTGCATCCTCCTAAAGAACGACTTTATGTAAATCCTTCTCCAAGAAGGTACAAACCTCCTGAAGCTTCTGTTTGGTGACTGGTCCCATGAAGCTCTTCTTTCCACTTATGTGCAATCATGTATCCCCAACCTCTCATGAATTTGATAGTTCTGAGAATAACAACTTCCCGCCACAACGACCAACCTGTCTCCCAGTAGGTCAAGGGACGAGGCTCTAAACTTGTGGACAAGGAAATACAAGTTGGGTACTCCAAGTGAGCAACATTCAACTTGAACATGAATGAGGGCTTTGAGTCCACCACATTCACCACTAAAATGGAAGTTTGGATGGTTAAATGCTTTGACCTAGTAGCTTCAATCATCACATCAACATGCCTTCGAGACTCAAAAAATGTAATGCCATCTCGAGGACCGTACACCTTGTCAAATTGTTCTTGTACGCTATCCATCCCCTTCCTAGAAATAGACCAAGTAAACCAACCCCCATACTCCAGCCCTTTTTTCCCTCAATTAGTATAAAGGAGTTAACATATCACCCAAGTGGGATGTTCAGATGTACAAACAATGACATCTACACCACCACCCGAATCACCCTCCCATTCTACCATATTGAAAATTCCACCGACCATCCACTTTGCATCCAATAGGGAAGAAGCTATCCACTCCAAAACATTCAACCTGGCCGAATTGATATTAGGGGCATGCATTGAACAAAAACCCAAAAATCTCTCTTGAATCCACGAAGAGATCCACTCACACTTGTTGTTAGGATCACAACCAAAAGCTGCTACAAAAGTTAGCAAATACGGGGAAATGGCCAAAACCCCCTACCCCCGTCACTAGAATGTTTTGTAGTCCAAAAGGGACCATTCCAAGCATGACTCATGTGGTTTCTAAGCTTAAATCTAGTAGACTTGACCTCTTGTAAAAATACTATATCCTGCTCAACTTTTTGAAGCATTCCATGATCAATTTGCTTACGACGTAGGATTGTCATCTCTCTTACATTCCATTGAAGAAGGGAGAGCTTCATACTAAGAAGATGGGGTTACCGATAGTTCTAAATTTGTTGCTGAATGCTATATTCCCCAAAGGGGAAGTGCCCTTGCCCAAAGGGCAAGAACTTGTTGCAAGATTTTACTTGCGGAGTGGGACACACTTCTCTACAAGGCTTGCGTAAACAAGCGGGAGATGAAGCACCCTCCTGCTTGTTGAACTTTACCTGCCGACGATCATCAACATCCATACCTTGCAATTGATCACTAGCCCTTCTTGAAGTAGTCAATATAATGTTCTGACTCCTGGAACTAACCATAAATCCTCCTGGAACTAGATCTGGGTTTGGCTGTAAGATAGGGGCTGCTGAACTATTGGCAGACTCCTGAACCACATCCACACCAAATCCATCATCGGATCTCTGAGACTGGCAAATCAAATGCCCACCATCCTTGGCCTGTGGGCCATGCTTGTTGGCCACTTGGCTAGAACCAACTGATGAATCGACCTTATCAGTAGGAACAACTGTAGCACTTGTATTCTGGGAAAATTAAGAAAGCAAACCTTTTTCTGTTGGACCCTGTCCACCGGTATGACAGAGATAAACTAAGGTAGCATATTGTTTGGAGCAACTTCTAAAAACCCTCAGGCTAGCTCAAAATGAATTGCATTGTCCATGCATAATCAATATCTAGCCAAACCGACTGGCAAATAGATCCACAAAATGCCACAATTCAGTTAGAAGAGAGGGGAACTCCAACCACAATGGATAGTGCGCCTGCTCCTGATCCTCTGGATTAAAATCTGTCCTCCACGACTGAACATAAGCCAAAGAACCGACAATATCCCAAGTCCTGTACTGCAAAACTATTTTGTCAACAGATTCTTAAAATTGATCATGTTGGTTTTACTGATGTTGCATTGTAGTTGTGTTAATGTTAGTTGAGCTAGGGCTTGGTTTGAGTTCTGCTTTTAGCTTTTCATTGGAGCTACTTTTATGCTCCCACTTTGTATTGTTAACATGGTACCGCACAGTCCCATTGACCTACTTTTATTATCATTTGTTGGACATTAATAAATTATCTTATTTTATTTTTATCTGGTTTATATATTTTGGTTATCAAAATTTTGTAGCCATTTCTTTGGAAAAAATTACACCTTTTCTTTCTTGTTGTTTGACTTCTATCTGATTCTTAAGAGCACGGGCTTATGGTTCTGTAGTTTTACACATTGATGCCTTCCATCTTGCATTTCATAATATCTATATCTTGTATAGCCATGGATGATATATTAATTTTGACATGGTTTTGAAAGATAGTAACTTTGCTGTTATAGCATAACCGTTCTTGCTTTGAGAGCTTGTCATGAGCATTATTTGTTTATTTGGACAGTTTGGAACATTATGATTTATGACATAACTGTGCACATCAGGTTATTGTTCGGCAATGGGATCCACAAGAAGAGCATCTTGTCAAGCTTGCAGATAGCAGTGAGGTCAGGAGTCATCCAGTGTTTAGACATGCATAATAGTTTTCTTCAAGTTTATATCATGCATTTCATTGAATGCATTATGTCCCTCCTTCCTCCAAAATGATGCTTTCCACATGAAATGTTTATAGCTAGCATCATCAGTAATATTTCTATTTTATCATTTAACAATAACATAATAATGGCTAAACATATGAGCTACATTATGGGATGCAGAAGTAAGGAAGCATATTATTGGAGTGAATTTCACATCAAGGGATTTGATAATGTCGGCATAGCCATTAAAAAGAGCTTCTAAGAAATGAATATTTCATTTAAAGCAGAATGCAAATAGTAAGCATCTCTCTTTTTGAAAAAAATGTGAAATTTGAAGAACATCCAAATGCTTCATGGAAAATCAATGTAGAGTATGTCATGGAAATATTTAAAGTTTCCCTTAGAATGCTTTAGTGATGTTGTGAAATATATTTCTAATGTCTGTGATTTATGAAAGTGAAAGCTATATCAGCAATAAACGAAAAGTCAAATGAAAATTTACATGGCTGTTCCATCAAAGTGAATTGAAACATTATCTGCTAAAATTTTATAACTGTCTAAAGCCTGAAGCTTGAAAAGCTTTGTGGATGTTTCCAACTCTTACAATGATGTACTTTCTGCTCTAAAGTATCTTGAAATGGCGTCCTGAAACCTTGTCTAATTATAATACTCTCCAAATCCAAACTGTTAGGACTTCTGCTATATTCCCAATTTTAATTATTGTGAAGGTTTTTGAATAGTAAAATTGAAGCAATATCTGCTTACATTCTGATGAAATATAGTACATACAGAATGTGATTTATAGATTGGTCAAATGTAGCTGCAAAATATACTTTAATTCTTTCATTATGAAGACATTCTTATGTAAAGCCTAAAGGTCTGTTTATGGAACCATATTCCAAAAAATTCTAATTTGTGCACTGCATACCAAGATTTCGACTAACTGTAAATCAGAAAACTTTATATATGCTAATGATATATTCCTCAAGTACCCTTGTAGTAATTGGAGTTGGAAGGAGATTTCCAAAAGGTTATTGTATTTTAAGGATTCCATTCTGTTTACTGTGACTAGAAGCCTCTTTTTGAATATAGTCATACAAAGGCTTGGCATCATTTGACATTTTGTCATAAGGTATTTGCTTCTTTTTAATTAACTATATCAACTGAATTGTGGAAAGTAAGGTGACCCACATCTTCTTCAATGGTAGGGTTATCTTGACATTTTGCTTTGGCAGTAGGCTCCACCTGCACACTGTGCTATCATTTGAATGAACTATAGTTACCAAACTTGCCCACATTTCACTTTCTGGTAAAAAAAATTCACTCATAGTTTGGTTTGGCTGTAGTATTCAAGTAAATATGGATATGGAATGAGGCAGATGGAAACCCAGAAAAGATACCCAAATTAAAAAGGATGCCATTTTTAAAAAATTTCTGTGCTATTTTGCATGCTGTGTTTTGTGACTGCTCTGCTAGCTGAAGCTTGGGCTGGTCTGGTTGGGTCATTTGCTCATCTCAGCAGATTAAATACTGCCTCCATGCTGCTCGACTTCAAACTACGCAGACTCCAGAGTATGGTGTTGAGGACAGAGTTGCAGGTGAAGACAGTGCAGTGGCAGTGGGAATATATGATGCAGAGCATGGCCTCCTTAAACACGTGACGGTGACAGAGAGTTTGCATTGCAATTGCTGTTAAGGCAGGCAAGGAGAGTGTCATTTATTTTCCCTCACTTCGCTGCTATTATCTCCTCCACCAGGACAAATTTTTCTGGCCAAAAGAAAATGTGGATCCACTCAAGGCTTCAGAGGTTTCCGCATAAAGAGTCCACAACATTGCATACAACTATTGCTAATGATTGCAATCTCAAAAAGGAAGCAACGAGGACATGAAAAGAATTTGCATTTGGAGGCTTTTATGAGAGAATGGTAGTAGATGGCTTATATTTGAAGTTTGAATGGTGTTGTGGAGGCTGAGGCTCTCAGCTACCAATAAGTTCATAGGCTTGGGAATCTTCGAGTTCTTTGTTTTTGGAGAGATTATCATCAGTTGCATTTATCGTTATTTGTTGGATGACGTAATAATCCAAATTCAGGATTAGAGATTATGTATAGATTTATGTTATATAATCTATAAGATATATATTATATATATGTAATATATTATATGATAATATAAAAGGATTGATGAAACCTTAATCATTACCATTAGTTATATACTTATATATTATTATTATTACAATTATTTTTTGGGTACTAGAGGAATCGACAATGGAAGTTGGGTTTGTACTCACGTGACACAGAGTCAATTCCCGTCTGCTACCACTATACCCCTAAGTGCACCACACAGTCTGCTAGCATGGGGCATGGGTTATCCGAGGTTTGAACCCGTGACATCACAAGGAGTGCCTTAACAGTACACTCTATCACCAATCGGTCTACACCCTTGCAGGCAATCTTATTATAAATATTAACAATATTTTGTTAGTGTTACCAACTAAGTTGGATTCTAACTGAGCCGCCAAGGATGAACAATTACTTGTTCAATTTTCAAGTTCAGAAGTCCATGCAAGCCTTCATAGGCCATTTTTTTAAAACAATTTCATACCCCATGGGGAATTGTAATGTCCTCTTCTGCTTAGGCATTTGAGGACCAACCTGCTAACCTATGTGATTCCTATAGGTTCGAGCGGGTACTTACAGTCAAGGAATTAGCCGAAGATTGATGCCATATATAGAAGATCTAGGGCATCAATATTATATCACCATTGGGTCGAAGAGGGCCACTAGAGCCAAAGGCCACCTGCATGCATGACATCCGGGCATTATTTAATGATGCATGCACCCGATTAAGTCTCCATGTGCATGCATGCAAGTCAACTGCAAATTAGAAGATAAAGTGACCTAATTAGGTCAAAAGTTAGGGTTTGCGCATGCATGCAAGTCAATTGCAAATTAGAAGATAAAGTGACCTAATTAGGTCAAAATTTAGGGTTTTCGCAGTTGAAAGTTATAAAAGAAAGATAAAGTGAATGGAGAAGTCACTTATGTGATAATTGATTTGTGGAGTCAAATTGGAGAGCTCGACAAGCTAAGTTGGGGTTGAGCGCATGCTCAGCTAACTGGTGTATTTCGACAGCGAAATCTATCTGCCCTAGTTCATCATCAGGTTGGATCATCCAGGTTCAGCACTAGTTCATCATCAGGTTACATTCAACAGTTATTCCGGGAGGTTGATTATTCATCCAGCTAGAGGGTTTCACCGTCACACCATGTCACCGTGATCAGAGACAAAGCAATTCCTTTTCCTACCTACAAGGTTCAGAACTTCCACATGCTGCTTCCATCATCATCAGAGGGGTATTATAACCCTAGTGCACATCATCCGGGCTTCCAGCAGTAGCTTATTTATTATTCTGGATCTTATACAGTCTAAGAGGAGGGCGCATTCACCTGTGGAGGACGATTTGGTGTATCTCCTTATTCCTCTGGCAGAATCTTTGCATCCTGGGACCAGTCTCTTCACCATCAACTGATCTATATACTGGTATGTACATACATTGATTTGTCCTATTTTATAGCATCTCAGTATTTTTCTAGGGCACATATTTGCATGCATGCAAAGTTCGGGGTTTGCTTTCCTATTTGAGTAAGGAGTAAGTCTATTAGCCATCTATAGTATACACATAAACAGGAAAATATTAGTTTGGGATATTACAGTGGTATCAGAGCTATTTTCCTTGCCAGCTGTGGGCATGCAAAAAATTATAAATGAATCCAGGAGACCCATACAACATTACTCACAGGAGACAGAGATATAGAGACAGAGAAGAGGAGTTAGAGGACATAGATTTGGGGAATAGAGAGTATCAGTTTGAAAAAGGCAAAGACACAATGGCCGATGATGATAAAATAGCTTTCAATAGTCTCATATCAGCCATAAAAGAACTCACCACTGGGCAAAAAGAAATGATGAGCACCTTCAGGCAAATGACTGAGAAGAATGGGCCCACCCCACACAGTGCCTTATTTCCCAACAGTGATAGGGTATCCACCAGTAGTAGTAGGGAGCACTTACATACCAACATGCAGAGCCATCCCCATATATACAAGCCTTTATGACCTACCATGCCTCAATTCTTAGATAGTCTAGCTGTAGTGCCTCTAGCACAAGCAGAACCAGAAGAACCCATGAGTGCCTATCTGAGAGAATATAGGGCTTTAGGAGATGACTTCCATTCAGCCATGACCTTCACTGACTTTTGCCACTTTAAAAGTAAGAACAAACCCAAAGCTTACAATAGGCCATTCACCCAGAACTATGAGTTACAACGCACCGTAGGGAAACTGACTATCCCTACCTTTGAGGGCACCTGGGGTGGCCCAGCTAGGAATTGGGTGTAGAAGTTGGATACATGCTTCCAGCTCAACCCCATGATTGAGGCAGATGCCATTAAAATGGCTACTTTGCATTTGGACGGAGAAGCACATGAGTGGTGGTACCACGGGTTAGTGACACTGGGTCACAACACCATCACCTCATACACAGATTTTACACAGAGGCTCATTGAGCGGTTTGATCGGAAGGATCCAGAGGTACACTTTAGGGAGCTGGCACAACTCAAGCAGACAGGGAGTGCAGATGCTTTTATTTCTGAGTTTCAGAGGATAGTAGTCATGGTCACAGATATATCAGAGAGCAGGTTGATTATGTTGTTCACTGAGGCTCTCACTGAACCCTTATGGGGATGGGTCAAGTCTTATAGGCCCACCACCCTAGCAGATGCCATCAGACGGACTAGAGACTTGCAGGATGCAGTGCCCAAAAATAGGTTTCCTCTCAGGACCAATGTTCTTATTAAAGATAAAGAAAGAAAACCATGGCTCAAGAAAGAAAGGATGGACAATGATACCCGACAGGACCTTAGAAGAAAAAAGTTATGTTTCACTTGCCAGGAACCATGTATACCAGGTCACAGATGTTCAGGAAAAGGAAAGGCCTACTACATAGAGGCTTATTCCGACAGTGAGGAGGATGAGGATTACCAGGATCAGGAGCAGGGAGAGACAACAGAGACAGTTGTCGAGGGACAGACCTCAGGAGGTACCATTGCTACCATGACAGGGGTTCCTAGATTCCACACTCTTCGGATTAGAGGTACCGTACAAGGCCACAGAGTGGGAGTACTAATAGATGGTGGGGCATCCCACAACTTTATTGATGCTGCATGGGTTAAAAAGAGAGACATTCAGACTGAGAGCTTTGATGGGTTTTCGGTAGCAACAGCAGGTCACACCATGGATTGTAGTCAGAGGATTCCTAAATTAAAGGTAATGCTTGGGAATTATACAGTGATAGAGACATTCTATGTGGTAGATGTACCTGACATGAATGTGGTACTAGGAGTTCAGTGGTTGTATTCCATAGCGAAGTATTCCACAAATTACCAGACCATGGAGATGGAGTTTACAGGAGCAGAAGGACAGAAGGTGGTATTGAGAGGGATGAATACCTATCCTCCCACAGCAGTGACATCACACAGGATGGAGGCAGTACTCTGGCAGGGAGATATTGAGTGGGTTGCAGAGTGTATGGTTACCTTCAGGAAACCACCAAATGAGGCCACACAACATCCAGCAGATATAGAGGCCTTACTACAGAAGCACAAGGTAGTATTCGGAGACCTTCCAGCAAGTCGACCTCTAGATAGGGGATTTGAGCACATTATTGAGTTAGAGGAGGGAACCCAAGCAATTATCACCACTCCTTACAGACATCCCAAGAGGTATAAAGATGAGATCGAGAGTACAATCAAGGAACTACTCAAGTTGGGATACATCAAACCTTGCTCCAGTCCCTTTGCATCTTGAGTAGTGTTAGTGAAGACCATAAAGAACAGGTATCCCATCCCTAGGATTGATGAGTTAATGGATGAACTACAGGGGGCAAAGTACTTTTCCAAAATTGATCTCCGCTTAGGGTACCATCAGATTCGGGTCAGGGAACAGGATGTTTCAAAGACCGCTTTCCGTTGCCACTACCGACATTATGAATTTCTAGTGATGCCATTTGAGCTCACTAATGCACCAGCTACTTTCCAATCATGCATGAACCATATCTTCAAGACACAGTTGCGTAAATATATTCTGGTATTCTTCGACGACATATTGATATACAGTCGGACTTGGGAAGAACATTTGAGACATCTTGATGAAGTACTTGGTATTCTACATGAGCAATCACTATATGGCAAAATGTCCAAGTGTGAGTTCGGCATGTAGGAGATGTTGTACTTAGGACATGTGATAGGTGCCAGCGGGGTCCAGGTGCACTTAGAGAAGATTTGGGCAATTTTGGATTGGCCTACACCTAAAAATGTGACAGAACTGAGGGGCTTTTTGGGTCTTTGCACCTACTATAGGAGGTATGTCAGCGGATTCTCACAGATGAGCGCACCCCTCACAGATCTTACCAAGAAGGGAGCATTTAGTTGGTCGGAGGCAGCACAACAAGCATTCGAGAAAATGAAGGAGGTAATGAGTTCATGCCCAGTATTAGCTTTACCAGACTTTTCTCAATCCTTTGTGTTAGAATGTGATGCTTCAGGAGAGGGAACTGGGGCAATTTTGATGCAGAACAACCACCCCATTGCATTTGAGAGCAGGAAGCTCAAAGACTATGAGCGCCACTATTCGATATATGACAAAGAGATGTTACCTATCCTCCATGCACTAACCAAGTTCAGGCAATACTTAGTAGGTGCCAGGTTCAAGGTTAAGATAGATCACAATAGCCTGAAATACTTCCTAGAGCAGAAAGAGCTAAACGAGAGACAATAGAAATGGGTAAGTAAAATTCAGGCTTATGACTTCGAGATTGCGTACGTAAAGGGGAAGAGCAATGTAGTGGCCTATCTACTTTCTAGACGACCAACTACTTTATCCCTTATGAGCATCTCATAAGATTGGAGGTCTCATCTTTTGGTTGAGTACTCCAAAGATAAGTTTGCTTGCGAGCTATTGGATGGACAGATTCAGGATGATAGGTACAGGGTCATTATGATATCATATACTACAAAAACAAAATCTTCTTGGTTCCACAGTCTCCCCTCAAGAAGAAAATCTTACAGGCATCGCACGATTCACCATTAGCAGGGCATTAGGGGTTTCTCAAGACCTACAGACAGATTAGAGAAAGGTTCTCATGGAAGGGCCTCAAGAAAGATGTGATACAACATGTGAGGGAGTGCAGCTTGTGCCAACAAAACAAAATAGAGCACATCGACCCGACTGGTTTACTACATCCCTTACCTATTCCCGAGCAGAAATGGGAGAGCATTTCTATGGACTTCATTACTGGGCTGCCCAAGGTCCAAGGCAGAGACTGCTTGTACGTAGTAGTGGACAGATTGACTAAGTTTGCTCACTTCTTTGCCATATCATTAGATTATTCAACAACACAGGTAGCAGAACTATTTTTCAGAGAGGTATTTAGATTCCATGGGTTACCCAAGACCATTGTCAGTGACAGGGACAACAAACTCACAGGAGCCTTTTGGCAAGAGCTTTTCCGGTTAGTGGGGACCGAGTTAGCTATGAGCACAAGTTATCATCCGCAGAGTGACGGGCAGATAGAGATTGTTAATAAATGGATTGAGGGATACTTGAGAAATTACGTATCGGGTCAGCAGAGGACATGGATCAAATGGTTACACTTGGGTGAACATTGTTACAACACCACCTACCATATGACCATTAGGATGACCCCTTTCCAAGCCCTGTATGGGTATGATGCTTACACTTTTGCAGATCGGATATTTGGCTATACCAGGGCCCCCAAGGCCAAGGAGTGGATTCAGGAGGGTCAAGATATCCTCAAGATACTCAGGGAGAGCATACAGGCTGCTCAGAATCAACAGAAGATATATGCAGACAGGCACAGAGTTGAGCGCGGTTTTGAGGTGGGAGACTTTGTTTATTTACGCCTCCAGCCTTACCGACAGTCATCTTTTAAAAAGGAAGGAGCAGAAAAATTCCAACCTCGTTTCTATGGTCCATACAAGAGAATTCTGAAGGTCGGAGAGGTAGCATATGGGCTAGAACTACCCCCAGAGAGCAAGATTTACAACGTATTTCATGTCTCCAATCTCAAGAAGGTGGTTGGTCAACAGATTGTTACATCTTCCGAGCTACCTCCCCTTGATGACGAGGGGCAATTGGTTCTGATTCCAGAGTGCATCCTAGAAGTGTGAGAGCGGAAACTGAGGAACAAAATCATTAGAGATTACCTGGTTCAGTGGAAAGATCTGCCTATAGAGGAGGCTACTTGGGAGGCAGAACAAGTATTACAGCACCCAACTCTACAGTTGCTTGAGGATAAGCAAATTCGAGCGGGGAGGACTGTAATGTCCTCTTCTGCTTAGGCATTTGAGGACCAACCCGCTAACCTATGTGATTCCTATAGGTTCGAGCGGGCACTGACAGTCAAGGAATCAGCCGAAGACTGATGCCATATATAGAAGATCTAGGGCATCAATATTATATCACCATTGGGTCGAAGAGGGCCACTAGAGCCAAAGGCCACTTGCATGCATGACATCCGGGCATTATTTAATGATGCATGCACCTGATTAAGTCTCCATGTGCATGCATGCAAGTCAACTGCAAATTAGAAGATAAAGTGACCTAATTAGATCAAAAGTTAGGGTTTTCGCAGTTGAAAGTTATAAAAGAAAGATAAAGTGAATGGAGAAGTCACTTATGTGATAATTGATTTGTGGAGTTGAATTGGAGAGCTCGGCGAGCTAAGTTGGGGTTGAGCGCATGCTCAGCTAATTGGTGTATTTCGACAGCGAAATCTATCTGCCCTAGTTCATCATCAGGTTGGATCATCTAGGTTCAGCACTAGTTCATCATCAGGTTACATTCAACAGTTATTCCGGGAGGTTGATTATTCATCCAGCTAAAGGGTTTCACCGTCACATCGTGTCACCGTGATTAGAGACAAAGCAATTCGTTTTCCTACCTACAGGGTTCAGAACTTCCACATGCTGCTTCCATCATCATCAGAGGGGTATTATAACCCTAGTGCACATCATCCGGGCTTCCAACAGCAGCTTATTTATTATTCTGGATCTTATACGGTTTGAGAGGAGGGCGCATTCACCTGTGGAGGACGATTTGGTGTATCTCCTTATTCCTCCGGTAGAATCCTTGCATGCTGGGACCAGTCTCTTCACCATCAACTGATCTATATACTGGTATGTATATGCATTGATTTCTCCTATTTTATATCATCTTAGTATTTTTCTAGGGCACATATTTGCATGCATGCAAAGTTCGGGGTTTGCTTTCCTATTTGAGTAAGGAGTAAGTCTATTAGCCATTTACAGTATACACATAAACAGGAAAATATTAGTTTGGGATATTACAGGAATTGTAATAAAATGAGTTAGCATGATGAATTTATGTAAAAGGTTTGGTTTCGTAGGATTTAGTCATCAATGCATTATTCCAGGGTGTTTTTTCCTTGTTAATTATTTATCGTTTTTAAACGATAAATAATTTCCGAGTTTTTCTCTCAAGCCTCCAAAGCTCCAATAATTGCCTTGGTGGTTAGGCCTTGGGGGATTATTAAATCTATGTGCCAATGTATATTACCATGCTAATCATTATTTTGAGTCATTATGAACATGTCCTAAGTCCCCCATAAGTCAATTGTAAAAGTTCAAAAAGTCATAAAAGTGTGTCTAGGAGGTTGTTTTTGCCATGGAGGCGCTCATTTTCTAACTCAGAGCTCCCACTTAACCCTTGGACCCACTTTCCCAAGTTTTCGAGTAATTATTTATCTCTAAAATTACTTGAAAAACCCCAAAAAGACCAAAAAAATGAGTTAATTAAAAAAATAAAAGAAACTTGTCGAAATAAGTTTCTGTGGCTTGACAAAGTAAAGTGGCAAGTACTTGAGCAAGTTTAGAAAGTCAAAACTTACTGTGTTAGAGAGTTTTCAAGGTTTGGAAACTTCCTCTCCAAGAGGGGGCGCAAATCTCCAAGTGGGGTGCAGGCATGAAGGCACAAGCTTGTTGTTTTAGAAAAAAATAGAATTTTGGGCAAGTGCTACCTTAAGCATGAGATTTTTCCACTTTCTGGCTCCTGTTCCAACCTTCATCCAACTAATTGCTCAACCTCTCAACCCTAGCGCATCCTTGAGGAAGTGCGTACCCCCACTCTTGCTTGGTTTTTCTATAAATGAGAGAATGTTCTCTCATTCAAGGACAGATGAAAAGTGTATGGAACCTCTACTCCCGTATCTATTGTAATCAGTTTTGTTGCATTATTGAATGAAATCAAAAGGCTTTGGAGGCATACTTGTGTCAGGCATCAGTTTGTGGTGATTTTTGGTGTTCCATGGAAATAACTTGTTGATTAAGTTGTCATTGATGCCAACGATGTATGGTCATTGATGTCAACTGTTGAGTCCTTGGTGCCCCTTGTGGAGCCCTTGAGGGTTAATGTTTAGTTTGTTTTTTTCTATGTTAGAGGAGCCCTTTTGACCTTGTCCAAGCCCAAGATTGAAGCACTTGTAGGCCTTGGAACAATGGTGAAAGCTCTGGTTACCCATTACTAAGTTGTATCTTGGTCCCATTTGAGTCCATTGTCGAGTTCCTTGATCCTGGTTGATCTTTGGTTACTGGTCTTTGTGCTGCTTTTTATGCTTGTACTTGTTTTGGTATCTTGATTGGTTGTTGGATGGATGATGTAGCTCATGTGTGTAAGTCCCTTGATGTGTTAATGCTGGAACCCATTGCTTGCATTGGATGGTCTTAAGTTTGTTGAGTTCTTGTGGGGTCTTTGAGTCCACAAGCTTAGATCTTGATACTCTTGTATGTGGAGACTTGGGTCTTGGAACCCACACTTATGGCGATATGTTGGAACCCATTCTTATGGGGTCTTTGGTTTCCTTGGAAGTTTGGGTCTTGAACCCACACATATGGTGTTTTAATGGCCCTTGGATGCTATATGGTCATTGGCATGTCGTAGCCTTGTGATCATGCATATGAAGCCCATAAGGTGTTGCAAACTAGTGGTGAGGTCTTTGCAGCCCCCTTTTGGGGTGTTGGTACTCTTATGGTGATGAAGATATATAGTGGAACCATTGGATATGTTTTTAATGATATGGAGACCTTGAATATGATGATGATATTCTTGAAAAAGTCTTTGTTCCCACTTGATTGGTGGTGTTGGGGTCCTTGATACCCTTGATATGATGAGTATATGGTGGAGCCATCCTCCTTGTTGATGTGAAGTATGTTGATGTGAAGTCTGTGGATGTGAAGACCATCGAATCCCTCATGCCTTTGATGATGTCCATTGAAGCATTTGACCTTGAAACTTATGCATAAGGTAACATGGTCTTTGGCACCTTTATGTGTGGAATCTTTGAAGTCCTGAACAAATTGAAGAATTTAAGGGTATTAGACCAAGAATTTGAAAAACACCCATCATAGGGAGATAGTCCTTGTCAAGCCATTTCCGTTGATATGTGGAGCATCTTCTAACTCCTTACGGTTGAAGAGGTATGAATTTTTGAAGTTGGTTACCCCACCTTTTTGGGTTAGCCGACCAAACAAAAGAGAATTTATTTTTTTGTAATTTTGAATTGCATGTCGGCCCAGTTTGAGGTACTAAATTTCCTCCACGACCTATATGAATAGAATATCAAACATTTCATTTGTTCATGAATCAAGTCTCTCTTTGGTATTTCGCAACTCTTGGAGAAAAGTGCGAAACTTTGTGGAGGAGAAATTTTTGGGCATCCTCACTAAAATTGGCATAAAATTCTCATACAGAATCAGAATAACAAAATTCTTGGCTCATTAGAAAGCTTGTTACGAGGGCTATGTGATGACATGATATAGAGTTTCTTTTGGTTTGTCTATTGTTTCTTCATATTGTGATTTTAAAAATGTATGGTTCATGCTTCTGGGTTTCTCTTGTGATGGCACATGTCTCTCATGGATAGAGTTCATCTTTGATCTTAGTATGTGAGCCTATATATTGGTATATATCTTTGAAGTCATTGAATATGTTATGGATGCTATGGTGATGATTATCTTGGAATATATCTTGATGTGATCTTGATATAGATCTTGATGATTATCTTGGATATTGTTGGCATAGATTTTGGTGTTTATCTTGACTGTTGTACAGTGTAGTATTGAATGAGAAGTTGACATGTAAGTAATATATCTTGTAAGTGATTTCTTTGCTCAACCTAGGTGTTTTCTTTGAAAACTAGTTTGACAAGTGTTGATCATTGTGTCTTTGACCTAAATGGAGTTGGATTGTTATTGACTATTAATGACAACCTTTGAAAGTATTGTAAGTGACTATTTGCTTGACATCTGTTTGATTTGTTGACTTGATTTGAGTGGATTGAAAAATCTTTTTGTGTCTAAGAGTTTATCAAATTGACTGAGTTTGACATATTTGGTTAAGTCTTTTTTATCTTCTTGGTTGAGGTTATTTGGTTGAGGTTTATCTTGTTTAACTGTCAAGTATTCCTTGAATGTGATTGAGGTTGGTTGTGGTGTCATTGAATTGAGTGTGATTGGACAAAGTTTGGTTGATTGTATGTGAAGTCTCTTAGTTGCTCAAATGTGTCTCTTACTTGATGACCTAGGCCAAGTAAGAAGGGTTGGTTGACTACTAGAACACTTGATTAGGTTAACATAAGTATATGATTGATTTGGCATAGGTACACAAGCAACTTGGTACAGGTTGGTTCAATTGAGCAGGATTGGCACAAGTTGCTTTGTGTAGTTGGTCTGACTCAGACTCGCTGAGTTGTATGAGCAGTTGGTTTGACTCAAGTGGTCTGAGTGTGGTGTACAGTTGGTTAGACTCAGATTGATTGAGTCAGATGATGTGAGCAACAAATTGATTGGTACAACTTGATTGGACAGGTTGATGAGCAGTGTGATACATATGAGTAGCAATCAGTTGATGAGTAGTAATCAGTTGATGAGCAATGGTCAGTTGATGAGTAGTGATTAGTTGATGAGCAGTGACAGTTGATGAGAAGTGATCAATTGATGAGCAGTGACAATGATTGTGCAATGTAGTACATATGCTGGTTAGCAGGTTCGCAGGATCAATGCAGTTGGTGGTTCAGTAGTTCAGTTTCTATCTTTATATCAGGGTGGCAAGACGGGGCAAGGAAAGGCGGTTGCAGCATCCTTCTGGTTGTAGCTGAAGAACTAGGAGTTGGACCATATGTGAAGTCTCTTGGTTGCTCAAATGTTTTATAATAAAAATGAATAATGTAGGGCCTATCTTATATAGACTTGATGGTGACTCTTACATAAAGTCACATCCTTACAAAGCACCCTTTCAATGATATAATAATATTAATATAATTAAATATTAATATTATTTTTACAATTATATTACTATTTATTTTATTATTTTACTTATAAATTGTATTCATAACATTGCCCTATTCATTACTATTTATTTTATTATTTTACTTATAAATTGTATTCATAACATTGCGGGACGAGCAAAATAAATTAGGAGAATTGGAATTGCTTGAGAACGAGCATACCTAATATATTAATGTGAAAACAATACCTGGTCGTTAAAATCTCCCGTCAGTTAAACGAATGCATATCACAGTTGTTAGCTTTGGCAAAGCGTTGACAGTATGTAAGACGAACGGACGTGGAGGATCGTAAGTGCCTTCGCAGGTGAGAGTATGTAAGAGGAATGAACGGGGTGGTGGCCTGGACAGATGACTTGAGCGAGAGGCTTTTGTCGAGCAACTGGCCTACCTGAGGATGGAGACGGAGATGGATGGGTAACAGAGTGAGCTATCTACTTGACGACATCGGGTGGGTGCGGTGCAAATCGTTGGATAGATAGCTTACTCCTTTATTTTTGAATCACTTTTAATTAGTTCCGTTCCAGTTGTCAAAGGGGTCACTTCTCTTTAGAACCCTTGTGCGAATCAAATTCTCAAGATGCATCAACTTCTCTTGAATTTTATTTGCTGCAACCAACTCAATTGCCACATTTTTTTTCTTGCTGATAAGAAATACGTTTCATCTTGTTCTTTCTTGGTAGAGTTTCCATGTATCAACGAAACATAGACTCCATAAGGGTAACACCCTTCCTCAATGAATGCAACCGAACGACTGAAGCAGTCTTCTTCCCGTCGATGTTGAGATAAAAAGCTCTGTCGATGCACCAACAATTTATTTTATTGATAACGTAGTATGCTTCCTCGAACAAATGGAGCCCGAGTCAGAACCTGAAATCTAGCAATGTGTTATGAAATGTGCAG
This sequence comes from Pseudotsuga menziesii, assembly GCA_001517045.1. Taxonomy (NCBI): domain Eukaryota; kingdom Viridiplantae; phylum Streptophyta; class Pinopsida; order Pinales; family Pinaceae; genus Pseudotsuga; species Pseudotsuga menziesii. The sequence continues at coordinate 63,978 of LPNX011227717.1, forward strand.
GTCACGGGCAATGAAAACTCAGACTTCTTTGTCGGATATCATATCTTTGAGACCTCTTGATCCCCTAGAAAAAAAAAATTCAACCCGTTGTTGACATCGATCGGTTTTTTGATTGTGCATCGCCTGCTGTAAACCCATAAGAGTATTTCTTGTCCAATGGCCGAGATATGTTGGTGTAAGTTTGAGGGTAGGCCATTTAATAGATTCTATGCTCAGATTTCTATGCGGAAAAATGAGTGACATACTCTGTAAACTGTGATTAGGATGTTGCATTGATTGGTCACAACCTTCAGATGTGGTGGTTCATAATTATTAGGATACTTATGAAGAATTGATTTGCCCGTTGACGTGTCGTCAAGAAGCACCACCTTAGCGACCCTTTTCTTTTTGCCTTAGTATCATTATTTCTCGTCATTAGAAGGAATGTAATGATCATAAGTCCATTTTTGACATCCCGAACATCGCCCTCTTCTACCAGTATCTTAGAAACCTCATCGTTAAGCTTCTGGTTTTGCTGAAGATCAATCGCTGAGACTGGAATTACTTGCTCTCCAAAGTTAACATCAAAACTGTAAAAGAAATTCCTGCATCCTGTAGTAATGATCGTTGATCCATCGGTAAAAAATGAAGGCTTGTGAAGCAGAAGATCCTTGATAAACACACCCTGGATTTTGGGGTTCATTTTCTCGGTAATCTAGTAAAACATTAACCTCTTATCAAGTCCATCGGTGAGTAGTAGCTGCCTATTTCGATGAAACCCCATAGACTGTATAACCGCATTTGAGGGGTCCTTTGTATTTGCATCACTTAGCATATAATACTCAATTCAAGCCAGCAAACAACTGCTTGTTTCTAACAACAAGATCATCATTACTTCTCAATATATCATACTTGGGTCTTTCAAAACCCTTGCTAACCTTAAACCCATTTTCAAGTTCTGAATTAGAATCATAATCAAATACAGCATTTTTTTTACTTTCCAGGTTTGCCCATTCTGTACTGAGGTTTAATTTTGCATGTTGTAACCTTAACCTGTTGATATAATCAGTTCCTGAAATCAAATCCTCCGATTCTTTAGTTCTTGATTTTCTTAAACATTTTACCTTTGTGCCATCCTCCTTTTTCTCAGCCTTTTCATTGTCAATCCATACCAGTTTTCTGTCAAAACCCTCTTCGCTCTGCCACTTCAAATCTTCTTCTATGGTGGTTTCGTTTTCCAGAACAGGTTTGTCCTCTTCATCTTACGGAACGGTTTCAGCCTCTTGTAGTTCCACCTTCATGCTCTTAGTACTTTCTCTTATTTCTTTTATTAGTTCAAGAGCTTCGCCTATTGTTGCCCTCCATTTACAGTCCCTTTCATGGTCCATGGTCCTTTTTGATTGCACTATTTCTTGTTATTAATTCTTCTACTAGGTCTCGAATCTGTTGTATTACTCCCATTGGAATGGTTACGCTCTGATACCAATGTAGCACATATATTGCAAAAGCTAGATATTAGGTCTTTATAAGACAGTGCAATATATTTATATATAATGTTTTATAATAAAAATGAATGATGTATTACAGTAAGAAGGGCCTATCATATATAGACTTGATGATGACTCTTACATAAAGTCACATCCTTACAAAGCACCTTTTCAATAATATAATAATATTGATATAATTAAATATTAATATTAATTTTACAGTTATATTATTATTTTAAATATAAATTGTATTCATAACAGAGTGTTGGTCCTCGTTCTCATGTTGGCCGTTTGCTGTATCAATCCATCATACATGTGCTAGTCAATACCATATTCTGGTTTGGATGTAGTTTGGATGTTTTTAATACGGTTAAATCAATCATAAATTCCAGTACAATGATGGGAAATGCAAGTACAATGATCATCATTTCAATTACAAGAGTCCTAAAAGCAGTTTAGCCCTCACAAATGCAAAACTACAATAATTAATGCAACGTTGGTTTGTTGTACATAAATGAGAAGGCAGTAATCTTGCTAATTTTAGTTTTCAAGGACCACAATCATGTCCTAATTGCAGCTTTTACATTATTTTGTTACTTCATGTATTGGTATGGATTTTATATAAATTTAACTTCTTAAATAAGTTTGCCATGTGCTTGCGTGTCATTCAAGGATGATGTTTGATGCAGGAAGAACGCTTTGCTTTGGCAGTGAAGAATCTGGAGTTCGATCGTTATCTTGGGCCTTATGATCTTCACCATTACCGGGATTGGAAACATATTTCTAGCTACATTACTAAGGATGTGATTGAACGGCTTGGTAAGTCTTAAAGATTATCAGGTGTGGCAATTCATCGACTCATTTGACCCTAGACTATATCAAAATTGCTTTTGTTACATCTAATTTATTATTTCAAGGCTGGCAGCGATATCTTTCTTGTCAGTGAATATATATTATCATCTCTATAGGAGTTAGAACAGCAGCAAATTATAGAGTTGACTTCTGTTTGAATTGCCAACCTGGGCGTTGCCATTGTTAGTTAGCAGTGTTTTTTGGAAGCAATCTTAGCTGCAGTATGCTTGAAATTTATGCACCAAGAGCATTATGTTTGTTACCTTCTAGACCTGCACTTGCAAATTACTCATGCCCAGTATAAAGATGCAAATATAGGGGTAACTTGAAAGTTCCACCCACTGTCACCTCAGTGAACACTTCCCTGAGCCAAACAAAGTTTGCTCACACATAAAACTTATCTAAACTATCTGGAGTATAAAGATGCAAATATAGGGGTAACTTGAAAGTTCCACCCACTGTCACCTCAGCGAACACTTCCCTGAGCCAAACAAAGTTTGCTCACACATAAAACTTATCTAAACTATCTGGAGTATTAAGTAATCCATAATATTTAGAACAAAATGTATAAAATATGAATATTTTTTATTATTTTTATTTTTTGTTACAAGGGGAATCGGCAACTAGCCGGTTTCGTACTCGCGTGACATGGGGTCGATTCCTGCTGCTACCTCTATAACCCCTTGGGCAGCCTACTCGACCCCCTAGCACACGGGAAACCGCCTTTCTACACCAGGAGATTTGAACCTGCGACATACTTAACAGCCTCCACGCCTTAACAGAACGTGAAGTGACCAATAAACCAAACCCCAAGGGGCGCATAAAATATGAATATTGAATAAGATACGAATATGATTTTTACAATACAATCGGAACCCAAATAAATAGGCCTACATGTGCTGTTTTACCTAAAAGGACATGTCTTTTACTTAACTAAGATAACTAATAATTTCTAATTATTAGTTATCTTTTTTATTATTTTTATTGTTATTTAGTATTTAGCTATGTTGCCAGGGTACTCGTACCCAAGAGTAGGGTACACATACTTGTACCGTGTACTGGGGTACTCGTAGGGTACGTCTCTTGCCGTACCCTGTCGTACCCCATACTGGGTCCACGTATCCGAGACTCCGTTATAAAAAAAAAGGGTACTTATAGGCGAAATGTTACGCCGTACCTCGTGTTTGGGTACTTAGTACCCCATGTTTGGGTACTTCAGGGGTACGACCGACTCAGTAAAATGCAATCCATTGGGGAAAATGTAATAACCCCCCACTAAATCTGAACTAATTTTTTGCTAACTACATATGGATTGGTTCAGGACTTATGTCAAACACTTTGCAACACTGTTCAAATTCCACTGAATATTGTCCAAATCTTGTAGATTGATTTTACATTGATTTATAATGAATGTTTTTATGGTTTTGTGTTCAGCACTCATGGAACATAGTTTGACTACCAAATGTGCACATAAAAAATATACATATGTATTTCATATTGAGAAATACACTCCAATCAACGCAGGAATATATTTGGCAATTTGCAATTTTTTATTGCATGCAACAGTAGTACAGATAGGTGTTTAAAATAAAATTTCAAGTGTACCTTCATGTTTGAGTTTGATTGTTTGTTACAGCTGCCTGGTACAATGATTTATCAATTTTTATGTAACTTCTAGTCTTCCAATTGATATCTATTGAATTTATGATTTATCAAATTTTCAATCTGAATGTTCATTTTTCAAATAATCAAATGTTCATTGTTCAAATAATCATCGAATTTATAATTATGAATCATGATTCATAATTTTTGAAAAAATCTATAAGCATGTATGATGTGACTATGACATATATATATATACACGCACAGTACCCCTGATGTACCCAAGTACCCTTTTTCAAAAAGTGGTGTCCTCGTCCTTGTACCCGTACCCGTACCCAAGTTTCTTGGCAACTTAGGTATTTAGTATTTGTATATTTTATTTATTACATTTCCTTCTTCATTAGGATGCTTTGACCTCAAAGCATACCTTATCAAACTTCTTTACAATTTAATATTGTAAGTAAAACCATGTGCGACCTCATAAAACCATGTGTGGTTTTATGACTTCTCTCCTTTTTTTTATCCTTCTCTTGCGAATAATTCTTTTTCTCACTTCTTCTTGTAATATCTATATGTATATATATATGTATATATATATATATATATATATATATATATATATATATATATTAACTTGTTCTCTTCTTCTTATTTACAGTCGAAATTTGTTCTCTTCTTCTTATTTAGAGTCGAAATAATTTATTCTTTTCTCCTTTTTTATATTTTAGATTAACTTGACTGAATTTTCTTTTGTACTTTTGTTCTTCTTTTTTATTTTTAATTTTCTTTCCACTTCTTATTTGCGCGTAATTAATTCAAATTGATGGCAAAAAACCAAATTAGACAAAATCTAAATAATAGTTTCAAAGAAGCTCCAAGAAGGGCTTGTGGACAAAGGCCGGAATCAAGCCCAAGAAGGGGCTTTGATACCACATGAGCCGAACAAAGTTCGCTCACACATAAAACTTATCTAAAATATCTGAAATATTAAATAATCCATAATATTTATAATATAATATATAAAATATGAATATTGGATAAGATACTAATATGATTTTTACAATACAATCAGAACTCAAATAAATAGGCCTACTTGTGTCGTTTCACATGAAAGGACATGTCTTTTACTTAACTAAGATAATTAATCATTTCTACTTGTTAGTTATTTTTTTTATTATTTAGTATTTAGTATTTGTATATTTTATTTATTACATTCCCCGACTTTAGGTCGGATCTCTACTGACAGAAGGGGGGATTCCCTAAGATCAAGTCAATAATTTGTCCTATGAACACAAGTCTGAAAATCAGATTAGTGAGTGAGTTTATTTATGGTTTTGCAATAGGCATTTGATGGTGTATTGAAGTAGACAAGTGCCTTATCTAAGGGTTGTGGAGTTGGGAACAATAACAAATATTGGAACTTGATTATAAAACTCAATACACTTTAGCAAACGTAGTTAACAACACATCTCCAGCGATAACAGATCTAAAAATTACAAAACCCGACTATCAATGTGTAATGTCCTCTTCTACTTAAGCATCAGAAGCACCCACTAACCTCTTTAATTCCAATAGGTTCGAGCGGGTATTATGGAAAAAGGGAATTGACTGAGGACATGTGATACCAAGAGCAAAGCAGAGCATTTATTCAGTATTATCAAGTTATCAATATAGTAAAGAAAGCCTTATTTCTTCAGGCTTAAAGTCAACGAGCAATTAGAATTGCATGCATGCAATTTTAAAGTGCAAACCCTAAAAGTACATGCTAATTCTAAAAGCTATATAAGAAGGTTAATTGAACCAAAAAGATCATGCATGATTATTATTATCTTTGAGTTTGGTTTCGAGAGCAGCAACAACAGTAGCTGTAACATGTTGGGGTTGGAGACAGAAGTCTTCAGCTAGAAAGTGTTTTCGGCAGCGAAATCTATCTGCTCTAATCACTTTAGGGTAGATGACTCAGATCTACCATCAATTATTCATAGTATTCATTGTTATTCAGAGATCCAACATACAGGGGAAGATATTATTGCAAGTTAACATTTTACCTGTGTTACCGGATTCGCCTAGAATGGGTGAAGGTTTCGCGGATCCGTGGTTCTAAACCGGATCTGGATCTGCCTAAATACAGGCAAGATCCGTCTGTTTGCCGTCCCCTTCAATTTCAGAACTGTCCTGTTCCTGTTGGAACCATCTTGTGTGGATTTAAAACGGATCCCTAAAAAGGGACGCATATCCTACAATTTGGTGGGCCGGATCCAACAACTGGCAGATTTAATTTTTTAAACACTATTCTAATGCCTATCAATTAGGTTATTTTATGTTCCCCAAACTATAAGACTACCCCTACCCCACTCACAACTCATCGAACTCATCACAGCAGACAGAAAGTGGCGAAGAAGATATTTCGTTTGGCGTCTTGTGATATGGAAGAGCGACAACTCCATCACTGTGCAGTGTGCCCTACCCCACTCACAAATCAATGTCGACATAGCGACAGGTTGTTCCAGAATCCACTATTCCGAAGATAATTTTTGGCGTTGTGCGCATTGTGCAGTCACAACAACTCCGGTCAGTGTGCAGTGTGATAGGGAAGAGCACTAGCAGCAACTCCAGTCATTGTGCAACAACCATCGCAGACAACCTTGGTTGATAAGAACTTCGGTCACTGTGCAACAACCTTTGCCGACTGTTACGAGGTGAGGTTTTTAAAGTTCACTGTTTAGCTTCAGCGTTCATGGTTTCTGGGTTTAGTGGCTTTGTTAGTGTTTATTAAACAATAAAATGATAGATGATAAAATCATAAATCATAGTTCACTGTAACAGTGAACTATGATTTATGCTTTTATCATCTATTATTTTATTTTTTAATAAACACTAACAGTGACTAGTTCACTAGTTCACTTTTTACTAGTTCATGTGCGTTTATAACGTTATTCAAAAAACTAGTAAACAGTGAACTAGTAAACAATAAAATTGTAAACAATGTTCACCTGTTTTTGCGTTTATAACTTTATTCATTGTTTACTTGCATTGATTTATGGATTGGGAGTACACATTAATAATAAATCCAAATATATGCAGAACCATAAACATGGAACCACCACAACAAACTAAGGAGGGGGGAATGCCTGTAAAGACCCAAAATTTCCTCTATGGCAGTTTGTGGAAATTATTAGGAAAAATCCTGGGGGTGGCTCTTACAAATGGAAATGTAGTGAATGTGGTTCCACCTGAAATGGCTCATACATTAGGGTGAAGGGCCATCTCACCGGGCATACAAACACGGGGGTGCAGGTATGCATTGGCCCACCTTATGGGCATATGCTAAACCTGGACAAGGTTTGAGTCTTGCAAAAATTAAGTACTATGCATCTTTGCAAGATCCAGTTGATAATAAAGTTACTAAGGGAAAACTCCTTGTGCAAGGCTCTACAACAAGGCCTCCATTGCCATCTAGATCAACGGCTACAACTAATAAGAGGCCTTGTTTGGGGCCTCTTGAAGCAGCACTTAATAACCAAGGCAGAGATGTAGCTGATGAGCATGTAGCTAGTTGCATATATGCAAATGGGATAGCATTTAATTTGGTGCCCTCTCCCTATTGGAAACAAATGATTAAGGCAGTCAATGAAGCGCCACAAGGGTACAAGTGACTTGGTTATGAAAAGGTCCGCACTACTTTGTTAACATTAGAAGGAAAATCTGTGGATAGACAATTACAATCAATTCGAGATACATGGGCAGAAACAGGGGTGTCGATCGTTTTTGATGGATGCAGAGACCAAAGAAACCACCCTTTAATTAATGTTATTGCAATATGCCCCAAGGGGCAATGTTTTTGAAGGTTGTTGATTGCAGTGGAATAGAGAAAGATACATCATTCATCTCCTCAATTCTTATTGATGCAATCGAAATTGTGGGGCCACAGAATGTTGTCCAAGTCATTACGGACAATGCACAGGTTTGTAGAGTTGCAGGGTTGATTGTGGAGGGTCGATATGATCACATCTTTTGGACTCCATGTGCAGTACATTCATTGAACCTTATGCTTTCCAAGATGGGTGAGATTGAGTGGATCAATGAGGTATATGTAGCAACAATAGAAATCCAGATGTTCATCACCAACCATTCAATGTCCCAAGCCATATATCGGGGTTTTGCAAAGTTGGAGCTACTGAAGGTGCTCCTTTTTTAAATCAATATTATTTCTTTGTATTGTGAATTGTTAATTTTATTCATATATGATTTTTGATTTAACGTTTAAATTTTTAAAACTTGTAGGTTGTTGAAACCCGTTTTGCCTCCCACACCCTAGCCATAAAGAGGCTTGTGGAGGCCAGACAAGCATTACAGGCGATGGTCATCGACCCTCTTTGGGAATCATGGAGGACTTCCACTTCTAATAGAGGACAGAAGATCAAGTCTATCATTCTTGATGATGCATGGTGGGACAAGGTCCAATACCTTCTGCAGTTTACTGAACCAATCTTGACCATGATCATGGTTTTTGACATAGATATGCCTTGCTTGGGGGAAGTCTATGAGAACATAGATAATATGCTGTAGAGGATAAGGGAAATTATCAAGGAAAATGATAATGACCCTTTTGAAACATTTTATCATAAAGTCAAGGACATGGTTACCGAAAGGTGGAACAAAATGACCACACCATTACACCTTTTGGCATATGCACTGCACTTGAAATATTATCATTCCAAAAATTTGTCTTTACCTAGTAGGACAGCCCCAAACAGGGATTTTAAAGTGGTACAGGGATACAAGACAACTTTGAGGAAAATTTATAGGGATGTGGGAACTGCAATGGAAGTACATGCAGAATTTGGAGCATTTGTGCAGTCCACTGGTGGCTTTTCAGATCCAACAACCATGAATGATCGGGGGCACATTGATCCTATTACTTGGTGGGGCTTCTATGGCGGGGAAAGCACTCATATCTCAACTCTGGCCACCATGTTGTTATCGCAAGTTGCTAGTTCCTCATCAGCTGAGAGGAATTGGAGTACATATGGCTTCATCCATTCGGTGAAGCGAAACAGACTAGGAGCAACGAAGGTTGAAGATCTTGTATATGTTCATTCCAACCTCTGCCTTCTATCACATTCAAATCCAGAGTATAAGAAAGGTCCGAGTAGGATGTGGGATGTGGAGCCTGAGACCTTTGACTTAAACATGACATTGAATGCCATGAGTCACCTCAACCTAATTGAGGATATTGTACCACTAGTTCAGCCTTCATTAGATGCAACTTCCACCATTCCAGGCCTGGCATCATCTATTCATGATGTAGATGTACAAGTAGAGTTTCCATATGCAGATTATGAGGATGTAGACCCATTTCAGGATTTGTAGTTAGATTCACTCTACATTATCATATTAGTAGAGTGATCATTGATGAGACACTCATTTTTGTATTTACTATATTGATATATCATATTATCCTTTTTGTATGAGGCATGATGCATCATTTCAATTTTCATGTTTATAAAATGTCTAACGATTTCAATTTTAATGTCGTGATTCATAAATGGATTTGTTTTTCAAACTCCAAATATGTTTTTGAATTTAAAAAAAAAAAAAATATTATTATATTTTTGTACGTGACGTATCCTCGCCGTATCCGGGTCCTGGTTTTTCAAAAAACTGGTGGATTCGTATCTGAATCCGTATCCGTATCTGTACCCGTATCCGAATCTTGGTAACTTAGCGTTTTATTGCTGGGAAAAGCTGGAAATACCCAGAACAATTCGCTGGGACTTAGGAACTCAGTATTTCTTCTGCATGTCATCCTCATTCTTCTCAACAGGCTCACACCACTCTACTGGGTGATTATCAGTCCATTCTGTACACCTCCAGAGCAGTTATCAACAGAATAGTGAAAGAGGGAAGCTATCACCTATCCAGAGCATATCAATTTGCTAGGCCTCCTGAAGAGGTCAAAACTTGTGCATGCTTCATCCCATCTCTCCGGGGAACTCATACTACTACTCTTGGAAAATCTCAGCAACATCAGACACCCATTGCATAAAAAACGTGAAGGAGAGCACTAAAGTGGAAATTTTTCTCAGCCTAGGCATCAACTCCTGGAGATCAACACTTTCTCATCTTTATCCTGATTGCATGGCTTGCATGCGTACTATATACTGAAGGACTATCAACGTTATGATTATTGGTATGTGTCCATACTCTCATTGAAAGCTTATTTCCTATTATTTCTCTAGATCTGCTATATTTTAGGGCCTTTTGGCACGACATTGTTTTGCATTCAAAATTTTATTATCTTTCTAGCACACTTGAAGCACAAAAACCTTAAACATATTATCAAGCACAATAGAATATTATTTGGGATATTACAGACGCCTAGATGAGGTACTAGGAATTCTGGAAGAATAATCTCTTTTCGCCAAAATGTCTAAATGTGAGTTTGGTATACAAGAAATGTTATATCTAGGGCATGTATTAAGCACAGATGGAGTACAGGTTCACATGGAAAAGATTAAAGCTATCTTTGATGAGTGACCATTCTATTGAATGGTAGATATCAGGTCCCTGACCATGATATGGACCGAGTGATGAGTGACCATTCTATTGAATGGTAGATATCGAGTCTCTGGCCATGATACGGACCCAACTTTATCTTGGGTAGACTCAACCCAGTGTTGAGTGACCATTTTGTTGAATGGTAGATATCTGGTCCCTGACCATGATATGGACTCAGCTTTGTCCTGCGTAGACTCAACCCAGTGTCGAGTGACCATTCTGTTGAATGGTAGATATCTGGTCCTTGACCATGATATGGACCCAGCTCTGTCTTGGGTAGACTCAACTCAATGTTGAGTGACCATTCTGTTGAATGGTAGACATCTGGTCTAGAACCATGATGTGGACCAGTCTAGTACTGGTAGACTCAGCTGAGTTTTGAGTATCCATTCTCTTGGAGAATGGTGGCACCTGGTCTGTTAACAGGAAGGCACTATAAGCCCTAGACTTAGTCTAGGCATGTGTGACACTTTGACCCTTGATCAATGGTCTTGTGGTCTTCTCCAAGGCTTAGCTTGGTTAAGATACCCTAGTACCTGATCTTGGTGTCACACAAGAGTGTGAGATAAAAGCATTAGTAACTCTCTTGGTTTATGATGATGTACTTTGAATGGAATTAAAAAGACCACAGGGGCAATGAAAAAGGCTAAAAGCAAAAGTCAAAATACATAAGGACTTTTGGATCACAGGAAAAGGACCACAGGTAAAAGTAAACAATACATAAGTACTTTTTGACCATAGGTAAAAGTAAAAAATACATAAGTACTTTTTGACCACAGGTAAAAGTAAAAAATACATAAGTACTTTTTGACCATAGGAAAAGGACTACAGGTAAAAGCCAAAATACATAAAGGACCTTTTTGAAGGTTAAAGGTAAAAGTGAAAATTAGAAAAGAATAAAATAATATTATTTTGTTCTTTCTAATTTTGGTCCACTTATAGGTGACTTAAGGATATAAAAGAAGATCAAGCCAATTCATTATTACACACACTTGCTCTCACAGGTATAGTTGCTATTTTGAAGATCTCATAGGTGAAGAAGAAAGTTGATGAATGTGCCCTAGCATGGATGAGTCTAACTAGGGCATCATCATCCTCCATTGAAGACAAACTCTAAGCTAGGGTTTTCTATCTTTTCTGTCTTAAGGGTTTTCTCAGCAAAACCTTTCTCTTTAGCAGTCAACTTCTTCTCTCTTCAAATTCGGGTAGCTGCAAATTTTCGGGTAGAGAACTTTGGGCAATTTTTCGGACAGCTGGGCAACCCCTCTTCTCTTCATCGGCTGTCATTATTATTTATGGGCATGCCACTTTAGGGCACTGCCCTCTCGGCACCCTCGGGTAGCCTGCTATAGACATACCCGTGAGGGTTTGGCTCACAGCCAACCCTCGGGCAGACCCGTAAGGGCTGCTGTGGACTAACAGTCCCTCCGGGCAGCCTTTAGGCATACCCGTGAGGGTGCTGTAGCAGCTCGTGGTTGCTTAGACCCTTAGGGCAGCCCACAGGCCAGCCCGTAAGGGCTCAGGCAAGCTGCTAGCTCTTCGGGCAACAACATAGCTGCCATAGCAGGGCAGCCGAGCAAGCTGTCGGGTAGCAGACAGTCAAATCGGGTAGATATGGACTGTACGACCGGGTTGGACAGACAGACAGTCCAGGCAGCAGGTACGGAAATTCGTGCAGCAGGGTACATAGGCCGGGCAGCTTAGCAGTACATCCGGGCAGCAGAAAAGTACAACAGAGCTATACGAAACAGTTTTGGGCAGCCTGTCAATTTTGAGCAGGAGAGAGAAAAGTCTGTTTTTCTAGAAAAGCCCTAATTGGGCACTTTTGATGTAATATGGAAAATTTGATTTTCTGGTTTTGTGGAACTTTTTGAAGAATTTTTTAGCCATCTCATTTACGAGATGAGTTACTAATGCTTTTTGGGGTTTTTGTCCTTTAAAGGTTTCCCAAGTGAAAAACTCTTGGGTCCATTGTGTTGATGTGATGAATGTTATTTTATTGCACTTGTCATTTGTTTAAAGTTAGTCTGCAAATTTTTTAAGTGTTCATGCTAATGCTAAAATTCAACGACTTTTACTCAAATACAATATGTATTATATACAAACTTTAGGATTATATATATATATGAAAATGCATTATAAAAATTAAAATATAATTGAAGGATAATATATAGATGAATTATAATTTACCAAAATTTACTATATTTTAAGTTTTTTTCTATTTGCCAAGTCTTGTCGAGTTTGTCCTGAGTCCTTCCCGAGTCTTTCCTGAGTCGACGAGTCACATGCTAGCCGATTCTTTGCCAAGTTTGAGTCATGCAACATTGGGATACTGTTGGGATCACAAGAAGAGAAAGATTGAATTGAACCACCATCAAAGCCTATATTAGCATGAACGATAAGCACATCATAAAGAGAAGAGAAGGTGAACCCATGCACACGATAAATACAAAATATGGTGCCCATAGGCTAAATAATCAATCACTATCAGTCAATATGATGAGATTATAGAAATGAGATCTTGACTTGTGTATTTATACACAACTTAAGTGAGGTGTCCCTTCAATAAGGGAGACATCTCTTCAAGAGGGGGCTATGGGCCCACATAGCAAGGGCATACACTCCAAGAGGGTGACGTGGCCAACCTAGTCAAATATATAAAATATACTAAAAGGAGGGTACCATCATTCCAACACTACCTCCTTAATCTTACCATGCTGACATGAAGAAGGATGATAAAGTAAAGGAGTGGGCATACCTAGCTCAATAGAGATACAAATGTAGCTGAAAATATATGGTAGAGTGAATGTGAGATAACCCAAGTCACATACAAGCATGGATGGGTATATGAAGACCCACCCGTCATGATATAACTACTCAACACTTGAGGAAATGCCACGACTCAATTCCTTGTCATTTGGAGACACACGATACTGATTTGGCCATCTGACAAGGAATTGCTAAAAAGGAAGTGCTAAAAGGAGGCATAGGTACAAGAGAGAAAAGTGAATGGGTACACCCAACTCAGTGTAAAGTCAACCATAGCTGGGAGAAGAGAGATTGGGTTTGTGATGACCCTATTATGTTCTAACTTGTATCTAAGTGGAAAAGGTCTGAATCCACGGGTATAGGCCAATGGCAACCTTAAATTGATTACCAGTGTCGCCACACAATCAATCCCTTCTCTTTAGGCTAACTTTCAAAAGTTAAAAGGAGGCTTCCCTAATTAAAAGATGTTTGCTTTAAATGAATGAGAATGGGAGTTAATTATGCTGAAGCACTATAAAATTACAAAATAGAAGTGTGTACCTAAGATGCCAAATGAATCCACAACCTATAGACTAACTTAATTCAACTCTTAGATTCAAATGGAAATGCTTCAAAATATATGACAAGATAAATTGTAAGTATGAGAGAGACAAGTTACTCATCTACATAAAGATATGAATATTAGACATGCTCAATGTGAATTAATAAAATGTCCAAGGCTAAGAACAAGGTCTGGGGTGAAGCCCTAGAGCTTGTAATGAGCTCAAGGATGAAAATCAAAGCATGAAAATCTGAATCGATAGATTATTTAAGATAATGAAAGCATAATTTGGATTTAAAGAACTTAAGCCTATAAAAATAAGAACTTTGAAAGTACTTAAAAGTTTAAACTTAATTCTAATCACCAGTTGAATTAATCTAATTGGAATAATGAATAGTAGATGTGAGTTAGAATATTCAAACAACTAAATCAGTAAGAACAAGATGATTATGGTCAAAGCTTAGTGGTGAAAACCACGTTAAATGAGTGATGAGAACCACTATGAATTTCCTTTACATTAATATGAATTGAAGCTTGCAAGAGAATTTCTATGCTGAAAAATGTATTAGTAAAAATGCAGAAATTTAAGTAAATTCCAAAATTTAAAATGGACTTAACCCAAGAAAAAGATGAAATGTTCAAGAACACTTGGGCTATGGAATTTCTGCAATGTAAGATCTGACTATGCTTTATAATTGTTGGAAATTGCAGAAAATTACTTAACTCAAGGATAAAAGATTTAACCTTAATAAACAATAAATAAGTTGTAAAATTTATGATTTATGCCTTTAAAATGTAATTTCTAGATTGTAGAAATTTAGGACTTACATAAAAGGTAAAATCAACTTGAGAAAGAAGTAAATAACAAAATCTGAATATTTAAAATATAATTCTATGAAGTAAAATCCAGATTTTCATGTGTAAATCCACTCAAAAGTTATCTTTAAAGCTTTGTGACTTGAGAAAGAGAAATCTGTAAATAATGATAATTTCTTTAGGGTTTATTTTTCAGATTTACTTACTAGATCTAATCCAGAAATATTCAATTAAGAAAAAGTAGATCTAAGTAATTTAAGAAATCTAAATAAGATTTTCCTTTACGTTAGCAGATTTCAACTTAAACAAACAGGAAAACTTTTTTTTGAAGGAGGTGCGCTCCTGCAGCCAGAAGGAATATTTTTCTGGGGCTGTAACTTAGAGAGATTTCTCTTTCTCTGTCTCTTCTTCTCTCTGTTCTCAGAAGCTATCATCTCTATACGAAGGTTTACTGGCTTTTTCCCGATTGGGTTTCCCAGCTTAAATTTTTGTGTTCTTTGTTTCCGTGCTTTGTTTTTCTTCTAGAGATCCTATTGCTTATTTGCAATTAAGTTATACTGCTATAATCTTGTAAAAACTAACATGGATCACTTGGTTCTGCAAGGTTCACTTGGTTCTGCAAGTCTCAGAAAAGAAGACAGCTAGGAAGATGTTCAAGACTCTGAAGAAGCTATTTGAATATAGTAGTATCAATGTGATTCTCACATTGAGGAACCAACTATCAAACATGAAGATGATCAAGTCCGAATCAATCGCCTCATACTTCATGAGGCTCACCAAACTTTGGGACAAGCTAAGGACCAGTGGAGATCACATTGAAGATAAGGAACTTATCATGACCACCCTAAATGGTCTTCCACCACCTTGTGAGTCTTTCATCCAAACCGTAAGTGGTCGAACCAAGCTGCCAATTTCTACAAGTTATGGGCAGATTGCACTTAGGAAGAGACAAGGATTGCAGTAAGGCAAAAGACTCCATGGTCCTCAAGTTGAGGAGAATCAAGCCTTCATTACTCATGCCAAGAAAGGCAAGGGAAAAGGAAGGAAGTTTCACAAACAGAAGCACCAAGCTAGGAGACCAATTTCTTCTCCAGATTGGAGGGAAACGAAGAAGGATTTATCACACATACGGTGCTATAAATGTAAGAAATATGGTCACTATGCAAGCAAGTGTTTTAGTTCAAACAAGAGCAAGTATGAAGCTTCAACAACAGCATGAACATCATTGTTGAAATTTTACCTAGGAAGTGTTTATCCATTCATTGGGGCCTTGGGGTGGACAATGACACTTTAAATGTGGTCCCTAGCATTTTTATAAAGTGAGATTGACTTTATGATTATAAAGTCACTTTATAAAATGAAGTTGAGTGATAAAAGTTTAAATGTGACTTTATTGAGAATTAAAAGTGGGTGTGCATTAAATGTCTCATTTAATTTTTAAAAAGTAATTAAATGCTTTTTAACGAGAAAAGTGAGATTTGATCTTGGCCCTAGATCTCATCTAAGTTTCTTTTAATCTTGGCCATTGGATTTGAAGGCGATGGTTACTCAAACAAAAAGGCTAGGGAAATGCATGAGAGAATTCATTGTTCACATTCCAAAGAGAGTTTTTGGAGAGAAGAAGAGCAAGAGAGAAGAGAGAGAGAGAAACCCTTGCACAAATTCCAAGAAGGAGAAAGACTAGGTTTTTGGCATTTTTTCCGGGGAAAATCTGTACAGCAGGGCCGTACAAGAAGTACCGTACAACATGTACATAAATCGAGGAGGATGTACTATACTTGTTCGTAGAGCAACACGAAAAATCGAGACATAGTTTGGTATGATTTTCGAGGATAAAGTACAACATGAAATGTTGTCCGTACAACACGAATTTCGAGAAGCTGGGCGCGATTTTCAAGGCTGAAAATAGACATGTTCGAACAACACAGAAATCGAGGCCGTACAACAGTCTGTTCAGTGATACGTGTGAGGCCGTACATCAACTTTTTTCAAGGAATTTAACGCAGCAGTTTGTGAGTGAGATATTGGCACGAATTTCGAGAAGGGAGATAAGTATTGTTGTTATTAATTTGCATTTTTCCTGAAGAAATAATAAAATTCTGTCATACAGGTTTTCCCTTCAGGGTTTTTATCTTGGACCATTTTAGTCAAAAATACCGAGTCATTTTTATTGTGTGGCTGAAATATTTTTTTGAGATTGAAAAGTTAGGTCGCGAGTAAAATTTCTGTGTTTGCAAAAGTTGAAATTATCTCATGTGTTTCAAGTTAAAAATTTAATTTTTATATGAACATGCATACTGGGCTTGGGCAGTAAACCATATGCTGTGAATTGAAATTGGAACCGGGTTGGGTTTACAAAAAATTTCGTTGTATCAAAGCAGAAGTGAAGGCTGAAATTAAAACTTAGAAATAAATTGCAGACTTGGAGAGATAAGAGATAACAAGGTTTTGAGAAGAAACAGGCTCTTGGGATGATTCGTGATTATGGCTACTGATCTTAGGATAGAAGATAGGCTGGATGGAGCTTTAAATTTTAGTCCATGGAAGGCTAGAATAGTGTTGATACTGCAGGATAGTGAACTATGGGAGATAATAAATAGTACTACAACCAATCTAGTGACAGTTCCTACAGATGTAGCAGCGAAAGTCATATTTGACAAGATGGATATAGAGGCTAAAAGAATCTTTCTTGATGCAATAAAAGACCATGTGATTCCACATGTATCAGGTAAAGACTATGCTCATCAGATGTGGACTGCTTTAACTAACCTTTACCAGAGTTCCAATGAAAATCGTAAAATGGTGTTAGGGGAGAAGTTAAAGAGTATTTGGATGAACAAGGGCGAGAACATGACTGCTTACCTCACCAGGATCACACAGGTTCGTGATGAGCTTGGAGCTATTTGGGAGGTGATACAGGGTGCCAAGTTGGTACATACAACCTTGAAGGGCGTGATGAAGCCATCGGTTGTTTTCGTGGAGTCAATGCTTGCTCGTGAAAACATGCCTTCATGGGATCTTTTTTGGGTCGATTTCATTCAGGAGGAGACCTAGAGAGGGTATGTACATGGGAGTACATCTCACAACAAGGAAGATGAGGAGGATGTGGCATTAGCAGCAAACGATATGAAGAAGAAGTTCAAGAAGGGTTCCAAGGGTGGAACCAAGCAGCAGGTTGGTGAGACGAAGGACATGAACAAAGTGAAATGCTTTGCTTGTCAGAATCTTGGCCATTATGCTGGACAATGGCCAAAAGTCTCAAGATGGTTGGAGGAGAATAGAAATGAGGTAGAGGCAGATATCCATGAAGTGGAGTGCAAGTCACTGCAAGGTGACTGCATGGAAAGAGAAGAAGATGAAGAGGAATGCACTTCAAGTTTTTTGGTGGGTGATCTCCGGATCACTGCTCAAGGTTTTGGCTCATGGATCTGTGGTGAGACATGTTTTGGATCAGATCCAAAAGAGGTACACAAATTAGATTTACAGTCACCTCCTGAGCCACAGAATGAAGAAGAAAACAAGGCCACACCGCTCAGGTGTGAACTAGAAAATTTGGTGGAGGAACATGCCACCAAAGTATCTGTACAGAAAGAGGATAAGGTGAATAACATGAATGGTAAAAGTTCCAATTTTTGCAGCAACGATGTACACCTGCAACCATCTGATCCATGGGAGGATGGAAAGACTTCACTTGCATCCGAGGACTGCAAGATAAAGGACAATTGTGAGGGAGATGAATTTGCTCCTAGTTTACTTGTTAGTGAACCCAAAATCAATGCAGAGGAGGGTGATACTGCCAATGATGATAAGGGATCTTTTGGATCAAATCCAAAAGAAGAACAAAAGTAAGATCTAAAGTCATTATCTGAACTTACGACTGAAATGGAAGACAAGCCCCCACCAGCTGGGTATGAACTAGGAAAATTGAAGGAGAAAAATCTGATGCAAAGAGATGAGCACAGTTCAGAATTTTGGACTCCTTTGCAGCATGATGAGGTTGAAATGATAGGGCATGAGATGCTCTCTAATTTATTTTCATATCACATGTCATTCCGACCTTTAGAGATACCCTCCACTGCACATCATGGAAGTGATTTTGCAGAAAATTCAAAGGTTGACTTGTATGCTGAGAATGAGTTTTGTGTTGTGGATCCATGCCACAAACAAAATGGTCCTGTATGCCAGCTATTAGAAGAAGAGGCCTTGGTGGAGGATCTTCTTTGTGAGCAACATAATTTGAGTGGATCACTAAAAGAGGACAGAAAGAAGCTTATAGCAGCCATGAACAACCTTGTTGACATCAATGCCTTGGTGGCAGGATGTTGTTGGAAAGCTTTTGGAGGAGAGATGGAAGGAGAAGCCTTTCTGGAGGAGTGCATAGCACTGAAAGAAGGCATGGCCAAGACGAAGGAGAGGTATATGAACCTACTGTCTGACAGAGATCATCTCCTCATGGTGGCTGAAATGTACCATTGTGCAGTCAAGAAGGAAGAAGAAGAATCAGAAAGGCTCACTAATAAGTTGGAGATCACCAATGATTTATTGAAGATCACACAAAGATCCCTTAAACAGTCCAAGTTGCAGATCTGTCAACTTCAAAAGGAGTTGAAGGTGTCACACATTTCATCCTGCACGAAAGGAAATCTTGTGGGTATAATGGAGGAACCTCATGTGGAGGACAACCATGAGGAAGGAGTAGATTTGCAGGTGCTTGTGAAAAGCTACGAGGAAGAAAATATTGGCTAAGCACTCATTGAGGTTGAGAGGAAGGATGAAGTGTTCTTCTCTACCAGAAAGATGGTTGATCACATTCCTTATGGATCATTAAATAAATTCCTTATTCATCCATTGATTGGGTGGATAGAGCAATGTTATCAGAACCGAACCGGTGGTCGAACCGACCGACCCTGGGAACCGGAACCGGACAAAAACCGGGAAACAAACCGGATCAAAAAACCGGTTGAGCAAACATACATAAAACATTCATATTTTCAAAAAATACATATATATCCATGTGCATCCATGTGAATTCAAACCATTATAAACAAATATGTCAAGTTTCTCAAGTATATAGCAAGTAAGAGCATATAAAACCAAAAAAACATCGATTGCAAATACATAACTAAAGAAAAGTACATCAACAAAGAGGTTATAGATGGCCTCTAAAGTCGAAATATAAGCATATGACTATAGTCTAGACTCTAGAATCTACAATCTAATGAATGTAATCATATATCATAATTATCTGAGTCCTCATGCTCAGACTTAGAGTCATCATCTACATCCTCAACAAGAGCATGGCTTGACTCCCCTATAGGCCTGAAGGCACTTTTCTAACTGCAACATCAATGTTCACATCCTCTTGCTGTGGAAGAGGGTCCAAGTCCATTCACAATTAAATGTGATTGATATGGAGGGTGGGAGCCTCCTTTTATAACATTAGAAGGTTCATGGGTCAATTAAACAGCTCACACGTGGACCCTATTTTTTATTTTATTGAAAGAATTTGAAATTAGCTATTTTTGGGGGTCCTTGGCGTTTTTGTACAAAACCGGCCGGTTTTGTTCTGAACCGGATGGTTTGGAGAAAACCGGGCGGTTTTGTACGGAACCGGGCGGTTTATCCTTGAAACCGGCCAAAAACGGTTTGAGTGCATGATTTGACTCGGTGAAGCTTGTAAACCGGTCAAACCGGGTTTTTTTTTCCAAACCGGTTGGGTTTTGATAACATTGGATAGAGACACCTTTGGAGTGAAGAATGTGGGAGGTGAAGAATTTAATTTCTGCAATAAATTTTTTGTTGTGACTGACATTGACTTGACATGTGGGAAACCACAAAGATTTAATTTGCAGCCATTGGAAACCTTGCATACACATGCACATGAGGTACATTCTGACTTTTTTGTGCTTGAGGACTGTGCAGACAAGTTTGATGAGAACCGAGCACCTGGTCTTTTCCAGAAAAAACTGGAATTGTTTTTTGGAAAGAATCTCTTCCCCATGGGAGAGTTAGATGAGGATGAATATGGGGCAGCCATAAGTTGGGAGGATAAGTATTGTAGAGATTTGATTCACAATTCTACCCACACTTCTATTTCAGCCTCCTGAAGTGAGAATGAAAATTGGGAGAAGGAATTTTCCTTGTTGGTGCAACAGGAAGCTTTCCTAGGTGTTCATGATGACTTGCGGTATGCACCATCACCCTCCCATCAGCCACATAGGCACATATTTCTGTCACTTGATGCCATTCAACCACATGTGGATTGGGTGGAAGATTACATGTCACACATGGAGTCTTCTTGCAGAATTTTTTTTGCACATGATCAGTGGAAGGAAAATAAGAAAGAAAACTGCCAAGAGAAGTTGAGGAAAATATCTTGCATAAGGTGGTCTTTGTGGAGGAAATCCACACAGTTGGATAGATGCTTGCATCCTTTGACCAATGGCAGAGAGTTGAGCCATTGGAAGTGTTCACATGGACCTTTTGGTAGGAGTGTCAGTACCTTCTCAGGTTGGATAAGGGGACACTTATCTATATTTCTTGCTTTCATTCTTGGAGAAAACAGTGATACATCATCTTATTGTGAGTAATTTGGGAACCTATGGTTGTGGGAGGATGCCCATCATTGTCTTGGGACATGAGACTCACACCTATGTCATTGCAACAACATCATTGTGAGATTCAATGCTGATGTGCATCAAGCACATAAAGAACTTAATGTTAGGTGGGGAAATCTCACAGATTTCCAATTTTGCATTGAGAATTTCCAATTTTCAGTGCAATGGTATGATTTCCACATCATGAATATCATTTCCTGTGATGATAAATGTTTATGGTGGATACGAATGTTTGGATACTTACAGTTGAGGAAATGGGATCCATGCATAATTTTGTCTGATAAGTGGTGTTGGAAGGCATTCACACTGAAGGGAGTGCAATGCAAGCAAGGAGACCCTGGCATTTCTTGTTTTTTGAGAAACTTTAAATGCTAGCTTGATGAAGCAAGTCAACTTTTTTTTGCACATGAGTTCATGCTCCAGTTCTCCTACATGTGGACAAATTTGCAGCACTTTGGAGTGCTTTTGCTTGAGGAAAAGCAAATTTGGGAGGGGAGGACTGTCATGTTCCCATATTTTTGGACATAAAAGTGTTGACCATGCCCAACACATTGGGGGTCAAAGATGCATTAATTACCTCACCTAGGCAGTTTTGTCAAAATATTATTTATGAGGTATTAATTAATTAACCTAGGAGGATGTTGCTAAATAAACATTATTGAGGCATGCATTTAATTTTTATTTATCATTAATATTTATTGTGCAAATAACATGTGGAATTGAGCTTTCC
This sequence comes from Pseudotsuga menziesii, assembly GCA_001517045.1. Taxonomy (NCBI): domain Eukaryota; kingdom Viridiplantae; phylum Streptophyta; class Pinopsida; order Pinales; family Pinaceae; genus Pseudotsuga; species Pseudotsuga menziesii. The sequence goes on from LPNX011227717.1 coordinate 85,932, forward strand.
ATGTCAGGCACAATTGGCAAGCCAACTTGCCAAGGGAGGAGATGAAGAAAGTGGAAACTCTATGACAAAAGTAGTCAGAAAGAAAAGGGAAAGTGCCTAAAAGCTATGACAAAAGCAAGAAAGTTTTGGCAAAGGAGGGTGCAGTTTCCTTTTGAAGACTCAGAAAACATGTCAGAACAAAAGTAGGAAAGTTTTGACAAAGGAGGGTGCAGTTTCCTTTTGGAGACTCTGTCTCAAAAGTAGGGAAAAGCATAACAGCTGTAAGGGATAAAAGTAGCAACTCTTTGACTAAGGAGGGCGAATTGCTAAGTCAGATGGATGACTTGGACAGGGAAACATCTCCACATGGCCCCTACATTCCAATTTGCTCAACGAGGGCCCATGACTTGGCTAGGGTTAAGGATTTAGGTGTTGACTTGCTCTCACAGGTCACCTATTACCTCTACTTGCTAAACATGTCACCAAGGGTTCTATTAAAGAACAATTCAAGCTCATTCACATAGTTTGGTTGATGTGTTTGTTGATCTATGCTTATGTGAGCATGCCTTTTTGAGTGATGTGCCTCAGACACTTGGGAGATGAGCCCCAAACCTTACCCTCCCCACTCCTTCACTCCTATTCTCTTCTATTTGTAGGTATGGAGTGCTTGAGGTTCAGCGATTGAAATCCTATCATACATATTTTGCAGCCTCCATCACGTTCAGGTCGAGATCCAGTGAAGCCCATGCTTCACCTACGCTCTCAGCCTTCCTCTGGTCATATTTTGGGCCTCTTGCCCACCATTTTGGAGTCTCCTTATGTAATGGTCAGTTTATCCAATGCTCTCTGATGTATAGTAGCTGATAATTCTATCATTTATATTTCTCAGGTCGAAATAATTTTGTCCTTGAAGTTTACCTTCTCAGTTTCACATAAAAAGCTTGATTTGTCATTGTAATGGGGGAAATTGAGCACCCTAGTGCAATAAGGAATAAGTAAAGGTTGTGGGAATGATTTGAAGGGTTTTATATGTTCATTGAAGTGGTATTAGTCTCTGTCATACTTCATATACAGTACTGAAGTCAATCTGTTACGAATTCTCTGCTTTATTTTGCACCCTAGCTAGAATGCTAGTTTTAAATGACTAGTTTTACCATTTCTGCTATAAAAAGGAGTTTTGTCCACTCAAATCCGGTTCTGTAAGTTCTTGTGGATCACTGGCAGACCCACCTTCCCATACATAACTCCAGATCAGATTTTAGTAGGGGCTGTAAAGTCATTTGGGATCCTCCATTGCGTAGGGTCTCACTAGGCCAAAATTGCCTAAAATTCCCAATTCTTCCCTAAACCCTCTAGACAACTCCAAATCTGTTGGAAACTCTCCCAAATCATAGTTGCTGCTGTATGAAGGCCTGATAACACCTCTTCACTTTTCCCTAGGCCCCTGGTTGGAAGAACAAAAGGAATTTCCCTAGTTTCATGGTTGGGTGACCCAGAATCGTGGGAGTAGGTTTCTGAATAGCGAACTCTGAAACCTGAATGGTCCTCGATCTAAATGTGTTAGGAGAAAGGAATTCTTCTGAACTTACTCTTGGTTGCTTCCCACTTTCTACTCCCTTGTCTGCAAATTTTCCTAGCAAAACACCTTTATCTACCTTGTTTGAAGATGCATCGAGTGGACGTAATTCAAATATCAGAAATTTAATTTAATTTGCAGCATTAGTTAGTGTTCAGGTTTCCATATTAGACTTGGGACACCACAGTGGTATCAGAGCTTTTCCAAGTGGCTTTATAAAATCAAGTATGCTGCAGATGGCAACATCGAGAAGTACAAAGCTCGGTTTGTAACGCGTGGGTTCTCACCAATAGAGGGAGTTGATTATGATGACACTTTTGCGACGATTGCTAGATTTTCTTTGATCAGAGCATTGATCTCCATTGTTGCAGAGATGGGTTGGAGGATTCATCTGATGGATGTGAAGACCGCTTTTCTCAACGGTTTTCTACAGGAGGAGGTGTATCTGGAGCAGCCACAGGGCTTTGAGATACATGAGAGGGAGTCTCATGTGTGCAAGTTGAAAAAGGTCTTGTATGGTCTGAAGCAATCCCCTTCGGGCTTGGTACCCTAGGATTGATTCGTATTTGCTTTCAATTGGATTTCGCAAGAGTGAGTCTGATCTCAACCTATACTTCATTGTGGTTTGAGGTGATCCGCTCATTCTTCTGCTATATGTTGATGATTTATTCATCATAGGAGAAGATCACCTGATTGAAGCATGCAAGAAAGATCTTGCTTTAGATATTTTGATGACAGACCTTGGGTTTATGCATGGAGGTGTGGTAGGAGGATGGACATGTTTTCTTGGGGCAATGGAAATATGCTGCAGATGCTCTGAAGAGATTTCAGATAGAGGAGTGTAGACCCATGTCCACACCCATGATCACGAACTGGAAGAAGCTTCATGCTTCTGAGGGAGAGTTTGTGGATCCCACCTTGTATCGTCTGCTTATTGGTTCGTTGATATATTTGGTCAACATTAGACCAGATTTGAGTTTTGCGGTGAACACTATAATGTCCTCTTCTTCTTAGGCATTGAGGACCGACCCGCTAACCTATATGATTCCCATAGGTTTGAGTGGGTATTGACAGTCAGGGAATCAGTTGTAGGCTGATTCCATATAAGAATATCTGAGCATTATTTCATGACTCATGCACCTGATTGAGTCTCCATGCACTTGCATGCAAGTCAACTTCAAAATAGAAGTTAAAGTGACCTAATTAGGTCAAAAGTTAGGTTATTCGCAGTTGAAAGTTATAAAAGAAAGGTAAAGTGAATGGAGAAAGACACTTATGATTATTATTGATTTGGAGCTTTTGAGTAGCAGCACAGCGTGCGCCCACGGCAGTTGTGGTTGAAGAGGACGTCTTCAGCTAACTAGGGTTTGGCAGTGAAATATTTGCCCTAGTGTCCTTCAAGGTGGGCCATCCAGGTCAACCATCATCTCTTTATTTTATTTATCCATATACAGTTATCCGACACCCATTAGAAGATTGTTTGCAGGGACATGTGTGCAGCTGTGGGGGGTTTTTAGCTGGAAAACCCCAAAGCATTTGTTGGGTCTCCAGATCTCCGTTTATCTTCTGAATACTAGCACCATTCTCATCATCAGGATCATCCTTCAATACTAGGTGATTATCAGTTTCCAGTTTGCTCATCCGAAGCAGTTCTCAACAATTCTGTATCGCTGGGGGCATGAGCAGCTAAACTAGGAAACCAATTCGCTAGCCTGCTTAGAGTGGTTAGAATCTCTGCATGCTTCAGGTAGTCTCTTCGGCATGGGAAGACCTTCATTCCTGCAAATCCTCACCTTCATCAGACAACTCCTTCATAAAAAACGTCACCTTTAGCTGATTGAGGGGTTCGTGCTGCTAGGCGGTAACACCGGAGGAAAGGAGCACTAGTTCTTCACTAGATCAGTTCTCAATGCATGCATATTATCTCTGGAGCATTATCAGCCAGATTATTAATGGTAAGTGTTGATCCGTTCACAGTAAAATCTTTGCCCTAGTTAGCTATAAAATAGGGCCATTTGCCCGGCACTTTGCATGCAAGTTTATTTTAGTATTATTGTAAATCAGGAGGCTTAAGCAAGCCCTAGAATAGTAAACAATAGAATATCCGTATCTGGGATATTACAGTGGTATCAGAGCTATTTTCCTTGTCGGCTGTGGGCATGCAAAATTATAAATGAATTCAGAAGACCCATACAACATTACTTACCAGAGACAGAGGTGTAGAGACAGAGAAGTGGAGTTAGAGGACAAAGAGTGTCAGTTTGGAAAGGGCAAAGAAACAATGGTCGAGGATGATAAAACAACTTTCAATAATGTCATATCAGCCATAAAAGAACTCACTACTGGGAAAAAAGAAACGATGAGCATTTTTAGGCAAATGACAGAGAAAAATGGGCCCACCCCACAGTCCCTTATTTCCCAACAGTGATAGGGTATCCACCAGCAGTAGTAGGGAGCACTTACATACCAACATACAGAGCCATTTCCATATATACAAGCCTTTCCGACCCATCATGCCTCAATTCTTAGATAGTCCAGCTGCAGCGCCTTTAGCACAAGCAGAACCAAAAGAATCCATGAGTGCTTATCTGAGAGAATATAGAGCTTTAGGAGAGGACTTCTAGTCAGCCATGACCTTTAGTGGCTTCTGCCACTTTAAAAGTAAAAACAAACCCATAGCTTACAATAGGCCTTTCATCCAGAACTATGAGTTACAGCGCACCGTAGGGAAACTGACTATCCCTACCTTTGAGGGCACCTAGGGTGGCCCAACCTGGAATTGGGTGCAGAAGTAGGATACATACTTCTAGCTCAACCCCATGATTGAGACAGATGCCATTAAATTGGCTACTTTGCATTTGGACGGAGAAGCACATGAGTGGTGGTGCCACGGGTTAGTGACACTGGGTCATAATACCATCACATCGTACCCATATTTTAAACAGAGGCGAATTGAGCGGTTTGATCGGAAGGACCTTGAGGTACACTTTAGAGAGTTGGCATAGCTCAAGCAGACAGGTAGTGTAGATGCATTTATTTCAGAATTTCAGAGGACAACAGTCATGGTGACATATATATCAGAGAGCAGGTTGATTATGTTGTTCATTGAGGCTCTCACTGAACCCTTACGGGGATGGGTCAAGTCTTATAGGCCCACAACCCTAGCAGATGCCATCAGCTGGACTAGAGACTTGCAGGATGTAGTGCCCAAAAATAGGTTTCTTGCCAGAGCCAATTTCCCTATTAAAGATACAGAGAGGAAACCCTTCCAGAAAGAATGGATGGACAATGATACTTGACAGGACCTTAGAAGAAAAAAGTTATGTTTCACTTGCCCGGAACCATGGGTACCGGGTCACAGATGTTTAGGAAAAGGAAAGGCCTACTACATAGAGGCCTATTTTGACAGTGGGGAGGATGAGGATTATTAGGATCAGGACCAGGGCGAGACACCAGAGACAGTTAATGAGGGACAAACCTCAGGAGATACCATTGCTACCATGACAGGGGTTCCTAGATTCCATACTCTCCGGATCAGAGGTACCGTAGAGGGCCACATAGTGGGATTGCTGATAGATGGTGGGGCATCCCACAACCTTATTGATGCTGCATGGGTTAAAAAGAGAGACATTTAGATTGAGAATTTTGATGGGTTTTCAGTAGCTGCAGCAGGTCACACCATGGAGTGTAGTCAGATGATTTCTAAATTAAAAGTAACACTTGGGAATTATACAGTGATAGAGACATTCTATGTGGTAGATGTACCTGACATGAATGTGGTACTAGGAGTTCAATGGCTGTATTCCATAGGGAAGTATTCCACAAACTACCAGACCATGGAGATGGAGTTTACAGGAGCAGAGGGACAGAAGGTAGTATTGAGAGGAATGAATACCTACCCTCCCTCAGCAGTGATATCACACAGGATGGAGGCAGTACTCCGACAGGGAGATATTGAGTTGGCTGCAGAGTGTTTGGTTACCTTCAGGAAACCACCAGATGAGGCCACACAACATCAAACAGATATACCGGCCTTATTGCAGAAGGACAAGGCAATATTCGGAGACCTTCCAACAGGTCGACCTTTAGATAGGGGATTTGAGCACATTATTGAGTTAGAGGAGGGGACTCGAGTAATTATCACCACTCCTTACAGACATCCCAAGAGGTACAAAGATGAGATAGAGAGTACAATCAAGGAACTACTCAAGCTAGGGTACATCAAACCTAGCTCCAGTCCCTTTGCATCTTCAGTAGTGGTAGTAAAGAAAAAAGATGGAACCTTACGCATGTGCATTGATTACAGGGAACTCAACAAGAAGACCATAAAGAACAGGTATCCCATCCCTAGGATTGATGAGTTGATGGATGAACTACAGGGGGCAAAGTACTTTTCCAAGATTGATCTTCGCTCAGGGTACCATCAGATTCGGGTTAGGGAACAGGATGTTCCAAAGACCGCTTTCCGTTGCCACTACGGACATTATGAGTTTTTAGTGATGTCATTTGGGCTCACAAATGCACCAGCTACTTTCCAGTCATGCATGAACCATATCTTCAGGGCTCAATTACGTAAGTATATTCTGGTGTTCTTCGACGACATATTGATATACAACAGAACTTGCGAAGAATATTTGAGACATCTAGACGAAGTACTTGGCATTCTACAGGAGCAGTCACTATATGCCAAAATGCCCAAGTGTGAGTTCAACATGCAGGAGATGTTATACTTGGGGCATGTGATAGGGGCCAACGAGGTCTAGGTGCACTTAGAGAAGATTCAGGCAATATTGGATTGGCCTACACTTAAAAATGTGACAGAACTGAAGGGCTTTTTGGGCCTTTACACCTACTACAGGAGGTATGTTAGTGGATTCTCACAGATGACCGCACCCCTCATAGATCTTACCAAGAAGGGGGCATTCAGTTGGTCGGAGACAACACAACAGACATTCGGGAAAATGAAATAGGTAATGAGTTCATGCCCAGTATTAGCTTTACTGGACTTTTCTCAACCCTTCGTGTTAGAATGTGATGCTTCAGGAGAGGGAATTGGGGCAGTTTTGATGCAAAACAACCACCCCATTGCATTTGAGAGTAGGAAGCTCAAAGACTATGAGAGCCACTATTTGATATATGACAAAGATATGTTAGCCATTCTCCATGCGCTAACCAAGTTCAGACAGTACTTAGTGGGTGGCAGATTCAAGGTTAAGACAGATCACAACAGCTTGAAATACTTCCTAGAGAAGAAAGAGCTAAATGAGAGACAACAGAAATGGGTAAGCAAAATTCAGGCCTATGACTTCGAGATTGAGTACGTAAAGGGAAAGAACAATGTAGTGGCTGATGCACTTTCCAGACGACCAACTACTTTATCCCTTGTGAGCATCTCATCAGATTGGAGATCTCATCTTTTGGTTGAGTACACCAAAGATAAGTTTGCTTGCGAGCTTTGGATGAACAGATTCAAGATGATAGGTACTGGGTAATTGATGACATCATATACTACAAGAACAAAATCTTCTTGGTTCCAGAGTCTCCCCTTAAGAAGAAGATTTTGCAGGCATCGTATGATTCACCATTAGCAGGGCATTAGGGGTTTCTTAGGACCTACAGACAGATTAGAGAAAGGTTCTCATGGAAGGGCCTCAAGAATGATGTGATACAACATGCGAGAGAGTGCAGCTTGTGCCAACAAAACAAAATAGAGCACACCCACCCGGCTGGTTTACTACATCCCTTACTTATTCCCGAGCAGAAGTGGGACAACATATCTATGGACTTCATTACTGGGCTGCCCAAGGTTCAAGGAAAAGACTGCTTGTACGTAGTAGTGGACAAATTGACCAAGTTCGCTCACTTCTTTGCCATTTCTTCAGATTATTCAGCAACACAGGTAGCAGAACTATTTTTCAGAGAGGTATTTAGACTCCATGGGTTACCCAAGACCATTGTCAGTGACATGGTCAGTAAATTCACAGGAGCCTTTTGGCAAGAGCTTTTCCGGTTAGTGGGGACCGAGTTAGCCATGAGCAGAAGTTATCATCCATAGAGTGACGGGAAGGCAGAGATTGTCAACAAGTGGATTGAGGGATACTTGATAAATTACGTAACATGTCAGCAGAGGACATGGATCAAATGGCTACACTTGGGTGAACATTGTTACAACACCACCCACCATATGACCATTGGGATGACCCCTTTCCGTGCTTTGTATGGGTATGATGCTTCCACTTTTGTAGACCAGATATTCGGCGATAGCAGGGCCCCCAAGGCCAAAGAGTGGATTTTGGAGGGTCAAGATATCCTCAAGATACTCAGGGAGAACATCCAGACTGCTCAGAATCAGCAGAAGCTATATGCGTATAGGCACAAGGTTGAGCGCAGTTTTGAGGTAGGAGACTTCGTTTATTTATGCCTCCAACCTTACCGGTAGTCATCTCTTAAAAAGAAAGGAGCAGAAAAACTCAAACCTCACTTCTATGGCCCATACAAGATAATCCAGAAAGTTGGAGAGGTAGCATATGAGTTCGAACTACCCGCAGAGAGCAAGATTCACAACGTATTTCATGTCTCCAACCTCAAGAAGGCAGTCGGTCAGCAGATTTTTACATCTTCCGAGCTGACCCCCCTTAATGATGAGGGGCAATTTATTCTGATTCCGGAGCGCATCCTAGAGGTGCAAGAGCGGAAACTGAGGAACAAAATCATCAAAGACTACTTGGTTCAACGGAAAGATCTGCCTATAAAGGAGGCCACTTGGGAGGGAGAACAGGTATTACAGCACCCAGCTTTACGGTTGCTTGAGGACAAGCAAATTCAAGCAGGGAGGACTGTAATGTCCTCTTCTTCTTAGGCATTGAGGACCGACCCGCTAACCTATATGATTCCCATAGGTTCGAGTGGGCATTGACAGTCAGGGAATCAACTGTAGACTGATGCCATATAAGAAGATCTAGGGCATCAATATTATATCATCATTGGGTAGAAGGGGGCCCCCAGAGCCAAAGGCCACCTGCATGCATGACATTTGAGCATTATTTCATGACGCATGTACCCGATTGAGTCTTCATGCACCTGCATGCAAGTCAACTGCAAATTAGAAGTTAAAGTGACCTAATTAGGTCAAAAGTTAGGTTATTCGCAGTTGAAAGTTATAAAAGAAAGGTAAAGTGAATGGAGAAGGACACTTATGATTATTATTGATTTGGAGCTTTTGAGTAGTAGCACAAGTGCTGCCATGACAGTTGGGGTTGAAGACGACATCTTCAGTTAATGACGGTTCGGTAGTGAAATATTTGCCCTAGTCTCCTTTAGAGTGCGCCAGCCAGGTCAACCATCATCTCTTCATTTTATTTATCCATATATAGTTATCCGACACCCATAAGAAGATTGTTTGCAGGGACATGTGTGCAGCTGTGGGGGGTTCTTAGTTGGAAAACCCCAAAGCATTTGTTGGGTCTCCAGATCTCTGTTTATCTTCTGAATAATGGCACCATTCTCATCATCAGGATCATCCTTCAGTACCAGGTGATTATCAGTTTCCAGTTTGCTCATCCGAAGTAGTTCTCAGCAATTCTGTATAGCTGGGGGCATGAGCAGCTAAACTAGTAACCAATTCGCTAGCTTGCTTAGAGTGGTCAGAATCTCTGCATGCTTCAGGCAGTCTCTCTGGCACGGGAAGACCTTCATTCCTGCAAATCCTCACCTTCATCAGACAACTCCTTCATAAAAAACGTCACCTTTAGTTGATTGAGGGGTTTGTGCTGTTGGGCGATAACATCGAAGGAAAGGAGCACCAGTTCTTCACCAGATCAGTTGTCGATGCATGCGTATTATCTCTGGAGCATTATCAGCTAGATAATCAGTGGTAAGTGTTGATCTGTTCATAGTAAAATCTTTGCCCTAGTTAGCTATAAAATAGGGCCATTTGCCCGACACTTTACATGCAAGTTTATTTCAGTATTATTGTAAATCGGGAGGCTTAAGCAAGCCCTAGAATAGAAAATAATAGAATATCCGTATCTAGGATATTGCAAACACTCTTAGTCAGGTCATGGTGGAGCCTAGGACAGTGCACCGTATAGCCCCAAAACACATTTTGAGATACCTTGCTGGGACAATAGACTATGGTCTAGACTACAGGAGGTCAGGTGGAGTAGGCTTGTTTGGTTTCACAGATTCAGATTGGGCAGGCAATGCTTCGGACCAGAACAACACTTCGTGTTGTTGTTTTTGTTTGAGCTCAACAGTTGTGTCGTGGTTCAATTAGAAGCAAAAGTTCGTTGCTTTGAGTTCTACAAAGGATGAATACATGGCAGCCAGTTAGGCTAGTTGTGAGGCATTGTGGCTTCGCAAGTTGATGGTAGACTTATTTGCTTAGGAGCTGAGGCCTACTATTATACATTTTGATAATCAGAGTTGCATCAGGCTCTTTGAGAATCCGGTCTTTCATGAGAGGTCAAAGCATATTGAGATCATATATCACTTCATTAGAGACTATATTCAGAGAGGAGCTGCAGGGTTGCAGTACATTTCTACTAATGAGCAGGTAGCAGATATTCTCATGAAATCTTTGGGAAGAGGGAAGCATATTCGATTCAGAGACAAGATGGGGGTGGTGAAGAACACTTTCCTCGGTAAGAGGGAGTGTTGAAACTTTACCTAGGAATTGTTTGTCCGTTCATTGGTGCCTTGGGGTGGACAATTTAAATGTGGTCCCTATCATTTTTATAAAGAAAGATTGACTTTATGATTATAAAGTCACTTTATAAAATGAGGTTGAGTGATAAAAGTTTAAATGTGACTTTAATGAGAATTAAAAGTGGGTGTGCATTAAATGTCTCATTTAATATTTAAAAGGTAGTTAAATGCTTTTTAATGAGAAAAGTGAGATTTGATCTTGGCCCTAGATCTCATCTAAGTTTTTTTAATCTTGTCCATTGGATTTGAAGGTGGTTGTTGCTCAAACAAAATGGCTAGGGAAAAGCATGAGAGAATTCATTGTCCAGATTCTAAAGAGAGTTTTTGGAGAGAAGAAGATCGAGAGAGGAGAGAGAAATCCTTGCACAATTTCCAAGAAGGAGAAAGAGCATGTTTTTGGCACGTTTCCCACGACAAATCCGTACAGCAGGCATGAACAGGAAGTACCATACAACAAGCACATAAATCAAGGAGGCCTTACTGTACTTGTCTGTACAACAGCACAAAAATCAAGATAGAGTTTGGCATGATTTCGAGGAGAAAGTGCAACATTAAATGTTGTTAGTAGAACATGAATTTTGAGAAGTTGTGCATGATTTTCAAGGCAGAAAACAAAGCTGCTTGTATAGCACAGAAATTGAGGCCTTACAACAGTTTGTACAATCACATGTGTGAGGCTGTATAACACGTTTTTTGAAGGAGTTTAATGCAACAGTTTGTTAGTGAGAGATTGGCATGAATTTCGAGAAGTGAGATAAGTACTGCTGTAATTATTTTGTATTTTGCCTGAAGAAATAATAATATTTTCTCATAAAGGTTTCCCCTTCAGGGTTTTTATCTTGGACCATTTTGTTCAAAAACAGAGTCATTTTTATTGTGTGTGTGGATGAAATATTTGTAATATCCCAAATGATATTCTATCCTTGTACCAATAGGTAATGATGATTTATTGGCAAGTTTATATGTTTCAGGTGTGTATGATAAATAATTTGGTTTGCATGCAATATAGGTTACGTGCCCAAAAACCCTAAATATGATAGATATGGAGATAAAATAGGATATAGGATTCAGTAAGATTGTAGTAACCAACCAATATTTATAGATGTGAAGAATCTTCGGTATACAAAAGACATGCACGCAATGCATCCACTAGATCTCCAAAAACATGATGCTTGCTTAGAGGTGATGCCCATGTATAATCGAAAATTCCTTCTTTGATAGAGATCTCCTCAAAACTGTTAGATTTTCTTAAGATTATAGTAGTATATCTTAATTGCATTTATCAATAGGATCACTAGAAGATAGACAAAAGCACAAAACAATAACATGAGTACTTTTCAACTGGGAAACCCAAATGGGAGAAAACCCAACAACCTTTGTCTAGAGAAAATAATTATGAGATCAGAGTACAATGAAGAAACAAAAAGAAAAATATGGAAATGCTTTCCAAAGATGGAAACCTTGAAAACCATCTTCTTCTGTAGTGTATGTGAACTTCTCTCTCTCCTAGAAAAATGCGCACTTCTCTGAGCTGTTGTGTTGCTGCCATGTGAAATAATGAGGAGGGGCGCCTCCTATTTATATTGTTTTCCTACTCAGAATTTAACAGGGGCCGACTTCACATGGGGGAGCAATATAATTTTATATTTCATAACTTTATTTTATTTCTTTTATTGCTGGCTTTTCACCTGAAGGCTTACATTGTTCTTTCTAGGGTTTGTATGAATGATTATAACAAGTTCAACTCCCGAAGGAGGACAATAAGAATAGCTTTTGAAGTTGCACAAACTCCAATAGTCCCTCTCAACAAGGAAGGTATTCTTCGGTCTTCATCAACATCATGATCATGTGGGTTTCATCTATACTTCTATACTGTCTCTATCATCTCTAGACGTATTGAAGGTTTTCTTTATGAATTTGTTCTATCCGGATGTCTGAGAGAAAATATTTTGCTACCTATCCGTCTCTATTGCTGATGGAATACTTCCATACCTGGCTAGAGATCGTGGATGAGAACACATGCACAACCATCTACTACCTGTTCGTCTCATCTGTCGATGGGGTACTCCCATACCTGGCTGAGAACCTGAACGAGTAGAGGTACCTGTGCAATCACACGACCATCTGCTACCTATCCGACTCATCTATCGATGGGATTTCTCCCATATCTGGTTGAGCACCCGGACGAGCAGAGGCACCTGTGTGAACCCAACCATCTACTACTTGTTCGTCTTATCTGTCGATGAGATTTCTCCCATACCTGGTTGAGAACCTAGACGTGTAGAGGTACCTGGGAAAAAGTATGGTAAGTGTATCTCAATTATTTCTCCCTCTCAAGGAGGGATATGTTCTCTTCTACTCCAAGTCTTCTGCGAAAGTATTCAAATTTCACCCTGGGAAGAGGCTTGGTGAGAACATATGTAGTCTGGTCATCTGTCGGAATATATTGTAGCTCGGCTGCACCTTTTTGCACCGTATCACGTATGAAGTGATATCGAATTTCTATGTGATTCAACTTGTCATGAAATACAGGATTCACTGACATCTGCACATAGCTTTGGTTATCACAGTGAATCACGATTGGCTCTGGAATCTGGCTAAACAATCCTGCAAGAAGTTTATGAAGCCAAACTGCTTTTCGGGTTGCTGAACTAGCAACCATAAACTCGGCCTTTGCAATACTGAGAGCTACTGAGTTCTGCTTGCTACTGCTCCAGGAAATAATTGCAAAACCCAGACTGAAACAACATCCTGAAGTACTTTTTCTATAAGTAGAGCATCTGACCCAATCTGAGTCTGTAAACCCTTGTAATTTCAAGTCACATTTTGATCATATCGTAGACCATATCCCACAGTGCCACATAAGTTGTTAATGTATTTGTAACTTTGGAAGATATTATGATGTATATTATCATTGTATGTTGTTGTACCCCCATTGGGGATGTGTGTTACCCCTTTACGGGATGTCTAAATTGTGTCTAGACCTTGAGCTATAATCTCCGTTGTAAGTCAGGGCAATAGTCCCCAGTGTAACATCATGTAATATGTAATAGTAGTCTCTCTACGAGAAGTGGCCCCCATGTGAGATGACATGTAGGCTCGAGTCTTATATTTGGTCAGTGACTTGAAAGGGTATTAATAGGGAGGCGTTCTTCCTCATTTATAGACACCACCCACACTCTCTAAAGCGCATGAGAGAGAGAGACAGTCAGAGGAAGAGAGAAAGATAGCTGCTGAACATTTCTTATTACTGCTTTTGATCATCTTACTATTCTGAAGAAGTTTGCGGGGTTTTCTCCTTTATGGTTTCCCAGATGAAAATCTTTGTGTCTTGTGTATATTTTATATCTTATGCATTTCGCTGTACTTGTTATTCTTTCAGATAAAGATCCTAGATGATCTAATAAGATCTTAAGAAAAACTAACATGGTATCAGAGCCTCTTGAAAACAAGGCACTATGCAGTTGTGGAAACTAGGGCTTCCTAGTTGAAGGTGTTCTCTCCATAGATCATCAAGCAAGGAGGGCTAGGCTAACTCGCTTCACTAGGGTGCATCTTTTGGTGGTAACAGCTTCTGAATCAAATAAGTTTCATTGTGCAGCCGAAATACAACTACAATGGCAGCTAACGAAAATTAGGGTTTCATGCTTGAAAACCCTAGAAGACATAATTTAGTCATTCTAGAACTTTCGCTATAACGTGAGATTGGAGAAGGATCAGAAGCTGAAGCTTTTACAGGCCGAAGAGAAATTCTTCCTGTACCTTGTGTAAAAGTTTCAGCCTTGGATTCGCTATACTTCAGGAGATATGGTTCCTCCAAATCAGGGTTCAGCCTCCTCTAGAATACAGTCATAAACAGGTGACCTAGGGAGATTTGCTATATCTCAGGCTAGGAAGGTCCAAACAAAATTTTGCAAGATGTTGTAGGTAGGACACAGACTGTAGTTTATGTGGTACGCTTTTTAGACCCAGAATGTGAAACAATGACATGTGGCAGTCCGTACAAGTTCGCTATGCTGAACAGTCCCCAAAACAGTTACCTTGGGAAAATCATAATAAGTCCCACTTGGAGAATCCATTTCTGCTATTAACTTGTGGGGTTGGAAAGAAGACTTATCAGGCTATCTCAGTGAGAAGTTATAGATTGTAAGGATCCAAAACTTTAGAGATACAACAGAATCAATTTCAGACATTTCTGCAAAAGAAGTTGGAAAACTAGGGCTTACTGTTCCGGGAGCTTCCCACCACTATTTTTAGAAAAGAAGTACATTGGACAACTCGCCCTGAAGAGGCCAATATTTCTGTCTAATCAGAAGTTTGAAATTCCAAGTTTGAAAAATTAGGGTTTCTCTAACAAACCCTAGATCAGCCAGCTCCAGAACCAGGTCAGACACCTCAAATCGGTAAGATCTAAATTTTTGCTATTTACATTTGAGATTCTCATTTCAAAATGACTAATCACACCCAGCTTGATGACAAGCTTGGTGAAGCTAACAACTTCCGAGTATGGAAGTATAGGACCTTCGTGATCCTTGAAGAAAATGAGTTGGATCAGTATTTCTGTAAGGAAGTTCTAAGAGCCAGAGGGAGATGAGGCTAAGAGCCGAGATAATCATTGCAGATTCTATTAGAGATCATCTCATTCCTCATGTGTCATCCTTGAAGACACCAAAAGGAAGTGTTCGATGCTATGACTAAGCAATCGAAGAAGAATAAGAGATTGTTATAACCACCTTGAATGGCCTCCCGAGATCATGGGATTTATTCATTCGAGGAATGTGTGCCAGAAGGAAGTTGATTACCTTCAACAGAGTCTGGGAAGAGTGCACACAAGAAGAAGCTCGACTCATAATAAGAGAAGATAATATGGGAGCAACTGAAGATCAAGCTCTCACAATTCAAAGAAGATGCCTCAAGTGATGGGGAATATGAAAGACTCAAGTCTTGAAGAACCTCTTATCCATCTTAGCATTTGGATAAGAAATGATGCAGTTGTGAATGAAAGAGATGATGAAGCTGAAGGCTCAAGGAGTTTACCCACCAAACAAATAAGGATAAGTATTCAATTGCCATTTTGTGATATTGTTTGTTTGTGCATTTGTTTATATTCAGTTGATGTGTTATGCATGTTTGAGTATTTTCATTTATACTATTGAATTGCACATGATGGGTAAGAAGTCAATGATGTTGTACAACATTCCATTGCTACTTATCTAGATTGAAACCTATTTGCTGTCATATTAGGTGTAGTACACACTCTTACTAACATTGGGGTGGAAGGAATCTAGAAGTTATTGTATGTGTATGGGATATGAATGAATGTTGTAGCATTGAGTAAAATAGTTGCATGGCTATGTGACATATATTTGTCACCATTAATATGTTTTGGAAATTATGAGATATTTCTAATCATGCAACTGAACTTGGCTTGTAGATCATTCTGAAGAACAAGTAATGACAGTTCAGAAGAGGAACCTGAAGCTTCCTGGGTCAGAGACACCATGGAGAAAGAAAGAGCTTCAGAAGAATATAAAGAGAATGGTAGATCCACCTCGAGAGATGAAGACCACCTTGGGCACAAGAAATAGTCCAAGATGAAGAATAGTATGGCGAGACTTCCAAAGAAAGCAAGAGGCCTTAGATACACTCCAGAGCAATATCATTGATGCAAATCCTTCCAGCTATGAAGAAGTAGCCAAGAAGAAAGGGAAGGAGACCATGATCAAAGAGTACCAGTTGATAAAGAGGAATGATGTCTAGGATGCAGTGCCGAGGCCTGAAGGGAAGTCCGTAGTGTTTTCCATATGGATCTACAAAATCTAGCATACAGTAGATGGTGGCATCATGGGATACAAGGCAAGATTTGTACCACGAGACTTCTAACAGAAAGAAGGCATAGACTACGAGGAGACATTCGCACCAATTGCGAGGTACACTTCAATAGATCCATATGTAGGTATGAGATGGGAGATACACCTGTTGACATCAAGGTAACATTCTTGAATGGTGTAGTCAAGGAGGAAGTGTACGTAGAGCAACCACTGGGAATTGAGACACATGACATGAAGACTCATGTGTGCAAATTAAAGAAGGCCTTGTACGAGCTCAGAAGACACCCATGGGATAGAACATACAACTACATAAAGAGTTTGAAGATCCCCTAAAGTGATGAAGATCTTAACCTTTGCTACAAGGTTGAAGATGAAAGCCTATGGAGGATGACAAGCTCACAGATGGGTGTGAGAAGAACTTTTCAACAAAGTTCAAGATAGAGGATCTTGGTATCCAGTGACTCTAGATGGATACATAGAATATGAGTAGCAGAGGAAACTACTTGTCACTCCATTACAGAATGTTTCAATACATAGAGTACGAAAGGCAGAGGGAGAATGATGCTCCGCTTCAGAGAGAGTGACTGCAGAAGATCCTCATGTTCGACATGGTATGACAGGATGGACAACTTATTGATGGCTCTAGGCTTTACTGAGAGTAAAGCGGATTCCAACCTTTACTTCAAGATTGAAGCCGGAAGACCAGTGATGCTCCTGTTATATGTCGATGACCTGTTCCTGACAGGAAAAGAGGAACTCATTAAAGATGCAAGAAGGAGACTTGCTACAGAGTTCGAGATGAAAGACCTAGGGATAATGCACTACTTCTTAGGCATGGATGTGTGGCAGAATGTGAATGAGATTTTCCTTGGTCAAGGAAAGTATGCAGTGGAGATTTTGAAGAAATTCGGAATACTGGACCACAAGACGATAACCACACCTATGGCATCAAACTTGAAGCTTTTGTGTGATGCATTGTTAGAGACGGTTGATGCCATGATGTATCGTTAGATGATTTCCTCATTGATGTGCTTGATGAATACGAGACTAGACATATGCTTTGCTGTGAACAACTTGAGCCAGTTCCTGATGGATCCGAGACATGCTCACTTGGTTGCAAAGCATGTAGTGAGGTGCCTGAAGGGTACAGTTGAGTATGGGCTCAAGTATAATACGAATTAGAAGACTAACCTGCATGGTTATGTTGATTCGGATTGGTAGCGCCACTGAAAAGAAGAGCACCTTGGGTTGCTTCTTCAGTTTGAGATCCAGTATGGCCTACTGGTTTGGCAGGATGCAGTCCTGCATGGCGCTGAGTACACTCGAGGCAAAATATGTTGCCTCTTGCTCGACTATTTTTGAGGTAATATGTTTCTTTTGAAAGCTGCTATTTGATTTGATTGATCTGACTTGCATTTTTGTATGATGCAGAGAGGAGTAGTGAAGCTCCAGTATGTGATTCAGATTGAGATCTCTCGAAAGAGGGAGTGATGAGTTCTAGCATAGCTGGTGAGACGGGTTGTCTGAGCATAAAATCCCGATGAAGCTCGTAGGTTGCTCAGACGTAATTAGTCTTGTAGGTTGTCCTCGAATGTAATCAGTCCCGACGAAGCTCGCAGGTTATCCTTGGACGTAATCAGTCCTGATGTGATTCTATGCTAGAAATAGCCGAAGTGAAATTTGAATACTTTAGAGAGAAGCTTGGTGTACTTCAGATTGAGGTTCCTTCCAAGGGGAAGTGATGAGTTCGGAAGACACAGATACACATGGGCTTTTTCGACATGCTGGTAGGTTGGTCCTCCCATGGTTGTTGATGTAATTGCCGAGCTTTTCCGACATGGTGGTAGGTTGGTCCTCCCATGGTCGTTGATGTAATTGCCGAGCTTTTCCAACATGGTGGTAGGTTGGTCCTCCCATGGTCGTTGATGTAATTGCTGAGCTTTTTCAACATGGTGGTAGGTTGGTCCTCCCATAGTCGTTGATGTAATTGCTGAGCCTTTCCCGGATGGTGGTAGGTTTGCCCTCCCATGCTGGTGGATGCAAGTGCTGTGTTATGTGTATCTGGGCTATGCTCCATGTGACAATGAGATGATCTGAAGATGATGAGGTAACAGTAGGGTACACAGGTGTTGCAAGGCATGTAATCAGTCCTGGGATGTTCCTTCAAGTTTTGTAGTGGCATATAATCAGTCTTGGGAGATCCTGCAGGTTTTGCAAGAATAAGTCCTGAGATGTACCTACTTGATGGCTTGCTCACAGATATGATGAAGACCTGGCAGAGGGCTAGGCCTACATCCAGCATGAAAAAGGGCTGGCACTGTAGAAACTTCTGATGACAGATAGTATGGGACAATGATCAAATTATAAGAAGATGATGGCAACAACTATGATGAAGACTCTATGACTTTGTGATGATGACGGTGCAATGAAGATTTGACCAAATGTGTTGATGACTGTGTAAAAAGAGAATACCTTCCTAGTTAAGAGGGAGTGTTGATGTATTTGTAACTTCGGAAGATATTCTGATGTATATTATCATTGTATGTTGTTGTACCCCCACTGGGGATGTGTGTTACCCCTTTAAGAGATGTCTAAATTGTGTCTAGACCTTGAGGTACAATCTCCTTTGTAAGTCGGGGCAATAGTCCCCAGTGTAACATCATGTAATATGTAATAGTAGTCTCTCTAGGAGAAGTGGGCCCCATGTGAGATGACATGTAGTGTTGAGTCTTATATTTGGTCAGTGACTTGAAAGGGTATAAATAGGGAGGCGCTTTCCCTCATTTATACACACCACACACACTCTCTAAGGCGTATGAGAGAGATAGACAATCAGAGGAGGAGAGAAAGATAACTGCTGAACATTTCTTATTACTGCTTTTGATCATCTTACTATTCTGAAGAAGTTTGTGGGGTTTTCTCCTTTATGGTTTCCCCGATGAAATTTTTTATGTCTTGCGTATTTTTTATATCTTATGCATTTTGCTGTACTTGTTATTCTTTCAGATAAAGATCCTAGATAATCTAATCAGATCTTAAGAAAAACTAACATAAGTATCTGAGCACATGTTTTGTAGCAATCCAATGAATCTGCCTCGGTTCGCACATGAATTAACTGAAAGCATTCATAGCAAAACAAATATTTGGTCTGGTGTTTGTCAGATACATCAAGGACCCAATCAATTGGCGATACATAGTGGGATCAATCAAATTTGAATATGAAGCAGAATCCCTCAGCTTCTTCAAGTTTGCATCCATCGGAGTAGCTATGGACTTGCAGTCCAACATTTCGAATCTCGTCAGTATATCTATGGTGTATTTTCCTTGTCCTAGGAAAATCTCTTTCTACCTCTGCCATACTTCTAATCCCAAGAAGTAGTGCATCAATCCAAGATCCTTCATTTTGAACTTCGAGGCGAGTTTCTTCTTACACCATAAGATAAGTTTCTCATTTCCGGTAAGAAATAAGTCATCGACATATAGTACCAAGATCGGTAGCTCATCATTCACAACCTTGCAGTAAAGGTTGGGGTCTGCATCACTCTTGGTGAATTCCAGACTCACCAGGAATTCGTCTATCTATCCATACCAAGCACGAGGTGCTTGCTTGAGTCCATATAAACACATTTTTCAGCTTGCATACGTGAGACTCCTTTCCATGGACAACAAAGCCTTCTGGTTGTTCAATACATACTTCTTCCTCAATAATACCATTGAGAAAGGCTGTCTTGACATCCATTTGATGCAACTTCCATCGCATAGCTGACGCAATAACAATGATTGGTCTGATGGAAGTGTATCGAGCCACAGGAGCAAATGTCTCATCATAATCGACTCCGTCTTTCTGAGAGAACCCTCTGTCAACAAATCTAGCCTCGTATTTTTCAATAGTCCCATCTGCTCCATGTTTGATTTTGTATAGCCATCTGGAAGTTACAACTGACTTCCCCTCAGGTCTCGGTAAAATCTGCCACACATCATTTTTCATGATGGATTGATATTCTTCCATCATGGCATCCTTCCAAACTTGGTGACTTGATGCTTCTTCATAAGTGGTGGGTTTTGAGTCAATGATGTGACTCATCAATGCTACATAATTGGAGAACCTCTGAGGTCTTTTTCTTTCTTGTAAAGAGCCGTGTGGGGCTTCATGCCCCTCTGCATCTTGTAAGGTCTGTTGCGTTGATCTAGGTCTTTTTCGGCTTACTGCCATATCTTTGGGAATATCAACTGTTGTGACTGGATCAATGGGGTCGATGGGTTCATCTTTCTTTGCTAACTCATTTTGAACAGGAGGAGAAGATGATCTCCTCTCCATTTCTTCATCATCGATCTCCATGTCTGATCGTCTGCCTTTCCTGACAGCCATTTCCTCTTCAAAGGTCACATCCCTACTAACTTCAATCTATCTAGATCCTGGGATATAGATTCTGTAGGCCTTTGAAGATTCACTGTATCCCACGAAAGTTCCCTTCTTGCCTGAAGGTTCTAACTTTGTCCTTTTCTCCTTGAGCACATGTATGTAGATTGGACAACCAAAGATTCGGAGGTGACCTACTTCTGGTTTTACTCCTGTAAAGGCTTCTTTAGGAGTCATGTTCTTCACTATCTTATGTGGGCATCTGTTTTGTACATATACAATTGTTCTGGATGCTTCTGCCCATAAGAACATGGGTAGACTCTGGTCATGAATTATAGCTTTGGTTGCCTCCACAATTGTTCTGTTCTTTCTTTCAGCAACCCTATTTTGCTGGGGATTGTAGGGAATTGTAAACTCCCTCTTAATTTCTGCTTTGTAGAAATCATTGAATTCCGTAGAGGTATATTCTCCACCATTATCTGATCTTAGGATCTTAATCCTCTTCCCTGACAAATTCTCGACTTGTACTTTGAATTCCTTGAATTTACTGAGTACTTCCTTGGATTCCTTGGTCTTAAGAAATTAGATCCAAGTTTTCCGTGAGTAGTTATCAATGAAGGTCACATAGTAATGATATCCTCCCAATGAGGCAACTGTCATTGGGCCACGCAAGTCAGAGTGCTCTAGATCCAAGATTTCTTTGGATTTGCTCTCACTATCTAAGAAAGATTTCTTGTTATTCTTGCCAAGTGCACATCCTCTACATGTTCCATCATGGTCTACCTGTAGCACTGGTATACCTGTAACTATGTTGTTCACTGCTGGGAGAGCTCTGTAATTTAGATGAGCTAGTCTTCTGTGCCATAGTTCACCCATACTTGTAGAGTCATGGACTAGGGCTTGAACTAGTGGAGTGTTCAGTTGATACAAGCTCTTCTCTCTCATACCAATTACCTTGGTTGTATCCATGCTTGAGTTCTTTTGCCAAGCAAGTACTTTTCCATCCGAAAATGCTACTTTGTATCCTTTGTCTTTTAAGGCTGAGATGGAAACAAGATTTCTTTTCATACCAAGTACGTAGAGCACATCACTTAAGTGTAGAGTGTCATTAGACTCTTGCTGAAGGGAGGTAGCCCCAAATCCCTTCATAGTGTAGTTGGCATCATCTCCAAGTACAATACGGAGATGAGAATCCTTCTCAACTACTTTTGAGAGATTTTCTTTATATCCTGTCATGTGTCTAGATGCACCACTATCTATGAGCCAAGTATCACTAGTGGTGGAAACAGTTACTGTTAGGGCTGATATGAAGAAGAATTCTGTACGATCTTCATTCTTTTCTTTCTTGTGATGATGATCTTCTTCTACATCAGTAGTTGAAGCTTCATGCTTCCTTTTGTGTGAACTTTGACAGCTACTGGCATAATGACCGTATTTCTTGCACCTGTAGCATTGGATCTGAGATAGATCCTTCTTTTGTTTCTTCTGATCTGGGGGAGGACTTGATCTCTTATCTTGATGCTTGTGAATGTATGACTTCCTTCCCCTTCCCTTGCCTTTCTTGGCATGAGATACGAACGCTTGATTTTCCTCGGGTTGAGTGCCATGAAGTCTTTGGCGTGCTGTGATTCTTGTTTCTTCCTGAGTGCATTCTGCCCATAGTTTATCAAATTTGGGCAACTTGGTTCGATCACTTGTAGTTTGGATGAAAGACTCCCAAGATGGTGGGAGACCATTTAAGGTGGTCATAACGAGATCCTTTTCTTCAAGATTGTCTCCACTGGACTTTAGCTTGTCCCGGAGCTTGGTGATCCTTATGAAATATGAGGCAATATTCTCAGACTTCGTCATCTTCATATTCGACAGTTGATTCCTCAATGTGAGAGTCACATTGATGCTACTGTGTTCAAATAACTTCTTTAGGGTTTTGAACATCCTCCTCGCCATCGTTTTGCTGAGGTCTGAGGAACCAAGTGATCTCTCACTGAGTCCATTGAAATTCTCCTTGCTTTGGCATAATTCTTTCTCCAGCGAGGTTTGTCTTCTTTGGTTTCTGGCTTTGGGACCTTTGCCTTTACAAATTGTAATAGGTCATTTTCTTCTAGTAGAATAAGAACCCTAGACTTCTAGGGCATGAAGTTTAAAGCCCCTTCCAAACAATTTTCAACCTTCATGCTGATCATCTTGACTGCAGATCTGGATCTGAAACCCTAGCAGAGGCTAGGTAAAAAATGAAAGTTGGAGTTTTGGAAAAATGACTCCACAAATAAATGCACCCTAGAGAGGCGAGTTAAGTAGAGGTAGAGTCGAGCCAAAACCGCGGAGAAAGTAGGTAAAAAACTGAAACCCTAATTTCTGTTGCAGCTGTAGAATTAGGTCAAAATTGAAAATTCTCAGAATTGAATTTTGTCTTCACCAAAAGATGTTCCCTCCTTAGAGTGAAATTCCCAAGGCCCTTTTTCTGCCAAAAGGTTGAGTGAAGACCTTGAAAGATGAAACCCTGGTTTCGTCAGAGTTTCGACAATGGCTTCTTCTAACACTGCTCTGATACCATGGTAGATTTTCTTAATATTATAGTAGTATATCTTAATTGCATTTATCAATAGGATCACTAGAAGATAGACAAAGCACAGAACAATAACACGAGTATTTTTCACCTGGGAAACCCAAATGGGAGAAAACCCAACAACTTTCGTCTAGAGATAATAATTCTGAGATTAAAGTACAATGAAGAAAGAAAAAGAAAATATGGAAATGCTTTCCAAAGATGAAACCCTGAAAACAATCTTCTTCTGCAGTGTATGCGAACTTCTCTCTCTCCTAGAAAACTGCGCACTTCTCTGAGCTGTTTTGTGAAATAACGAGGGGCACCTCCTATTTATACTGTTTTCCCACTCGGAATTTAACTGGGGACGACTTCACTTGGGGAGCAATATAATTTTATGTCATAATTTTATTTTATTTCTTTTATTGCTGGCTTTTCACCGCAAGGCTTACATTGTTCTTTCTTGGGTTTGTATGAATGATTACAACAAGTTCAACTCCCGAAGGAGGACAATAAAAATAGCTTCTGAAGTTGCACAAAATCCAATGTAATATCCCAGATGCAGATATTCAACTGTTTCTAAACTAGGGATTGCTTAAGCCTCCCGATTTACAATAATACTGGAAATAAATTTGCATGCAAAGTGCTGGGCAAATGGCCCTATTTTATAGCTAACTAGGGTAGAGAATTTTATGATGATAGATCGACACTTACCACTGAGAATCCGGCTGTTAATGCTCCAGAGAGAATATGCATGCATCAAGAACTGATCTGGTGAGGAACTGGTGCTCCTTGCCTCCGGTGATACCCTAGCAGCATGAACCCTCAATCAAATAAAGATGATGTTTTCAGTGAAGGAAGTGTTTGATGCAGATGAGAATTTGCAAGTGTGGTAGTCTTACCTTGCCGGAGAGGTTGCCTGACACATGCAGAAGTTTTGAGCTCAATAAGCAGGCTAGCGAATTGAATTTGATGGTTTAGCTGCTCACGCCCCCTGATTCACAAAACTGCTGAGAACTGCTTCGGATGAGCAAACTGGAAGCTTATACTCACCGGGTACTGAAGGATGATACTGATGATGAGAATGGTGTCAATATTCCGAAGATAAACAGAGATCTGAGGACCCAGCGAATGCTTTGGGGTTTTCCAGCTAAAACCCCCCTTACGGCTGCACACGTGCCCCTGCAAACAATCTTCTGATGGGTACTGGATAACTGCAACTGAATGAATAAGTTGAAGAGCGGATGGTGGACCTGGATGATCTACCCTGAATGAGACTAGGGCAGACATTTCACTGTCGAAACCTTGTTAATTGAAGACGCCATCTTCAACCCGAATTGCCGTGGCCATACGCTGTGTTGCTACTCAAGATGCTCCAAATCAATAATAATCATAAGTGTCTTCTCCATTCACTTTATCTTTCTTTTATAACTTTCAACTGCGAATAACCTAACTTTTGACGTAATTAGGTCACTTTAACTTCTAATTTGCAATTGACTTGCATGCATGCGCATTGAGACTCAATCGGGTGCATGCATCATTAAATAATGCTCAGATGTCATGCATGCAGGTGGCCTTTGGCTCTGGTGGCCCTCTTCTACCCAATGGTGATATAATATTGATGCCCTAGATCTTCTGTAGATGGCATCAGTCTTTAGTTGATTCCCTGACTGTCAGTACACGCTCGAACCCATAGGAATCACATAGGTTAGTGGGTCGGTCCTCAATGCCTAAGCAAAAGAGGACATTACATCCAACAAAAACAACTTCAATACTTGGCATATGACGCCGAAACTTTCTAGGAAGTGTTATATGGCCTCTCCGAAGATAATGGCTAACACATGCACACGCTTTTCCTTCTCTAAGGTCAGTAGCGAATTGATTTGCTTAGAAAGGATGACACCCTTGCCTCCTACGTTCCCGCTTTCAACTTCTATGGATGACTAATAGATGACCTGATGATCTCCCAATATAATAATATGATCCCTCCGATGATGATAGGAGTAGCATGTAGAGGAAATAGGAAGTTTTTGGATGATTGCGAATTGCTCTTTGGATCTCCAATGTGCCCCCAACAGTAAAAACGTGATCCTTGTGATATTGTCTTTCTCTGTATGCTAAATCTCCGAAGAGTAATGAATGCTTGAGTTGGTGATGATAGATCTGAGTGACCTATACCGATGCCTAGCATGTTCTTATACATTGACCTGTGGACTTTAATAACCTCTTAAGGCCTAACCACCAAGATGGAGCGGTGAAAAACTCGAAAATTATACATCCCTTATTCTACATTGCATATTTGACAAGGAAAAAAACACCTTGGAATGGTCGGATTGATGTCTAAGTCTTAGG
The DNA here is from genome assembly GCA_001517045.1 of Pseudotsuga menziesii. Taxonomy (NCBI): domain Eukaryota; kingdom Viridiplantae; phylum Streptophyta; class Pinopsida; order Pinales; family Pinaceae; genus Pseudotsuga; species Pseudotsuga menziesii. The sequence continues at coordinate 111,281 of LPNX011227717.1, forward strand.
AAGCCAAGTCCTTTACAAAAGTTTGCCATGCTAGTACATTTATTACAAATTCCCCAAAGGGGTATGAACATGTGGTACAAAAAGTAAAAAAGCTAGGAAGGCTCGATGGACCTCTAAGCTCTAAGTTTGAACAAATGTTTGTTCATCTTCGACGACTCACTGAAATTTTGACTGAGTGCAACTCAGGCGGTAACACACGGATCCATGCCTGAAGGCCGACGAATTCGGTAACACAAGATATTACCATATTGCTATGGTGCCAGTTCCATTTTTGTAGTCGGTTGACACCTAGGTTCATTCAACAATGAGATATGAGCATTTTTTTTTCTTTTGGAGGCAATATTTTGATGCATAAAAATAATGAAAATGGCCAATGAAGAAATCGATTTGGGTAATTGAGGCAAGGAAATGGCATGGAATTAGTTCGAGGCATATTGTTGGGCTCATCTTCCCCTTTCGGCATCAGTTTTTCTCTCCATGGGCTCATAGATGTTAGAATTGGTCACTTGGTGGGCGTTTTGATATAGGTTGAGGGGCACGAGCTAGTGACTTTAGTCAATTTATGTTATGGTTATTGATTATACTTTATGGTTGTGCCATGGGGCCATGCTAGAGAAGGATTTTGTCTTACCTCCTAGTGACTTTAGTGACTTTGATGTAGTTTGAGGGGCACGACCTAGTGACTTAAGTCATTTTATGTTATGATTATTGATTATACTTTATGATTAGCCATGGGGCCATGCTAGAGAAGGATTCTGTCTTACCTCCTAGCCCCCACCATATGCTATGTTGTTTCTTACCCATCTTTTATGTGGTGATGTTGTTTCTTACCCATCTTCTATGTGGTGAGCCCCCCCCCTCTTTGGCGTCTGAGTGGGTGTGCCCCCTCTATTTGTGAGTTGATCCTTGTACTTGCTATCCGACTAATCTTAGCCATTGATTAGAGTGATCCTATCTTATGATCTTGACCCTTGATCTTTTAAGATTTAGATATTATGTACTTGAGAGATCTATATATTGAGATGCTCTCTCATTGTAAAGAGACTTTTGGCTCTTGAGCTTTGGGATTAATAAAACATTCTTGCAAAAAACTCTTGAAAGTTTTGTCGAATGTCTTGTATGGTTCTATCATTCTCGCAGATCTATGCTTTGCTAACACTTTTGCAGGTGGCCGTACCATTAATGAAGAGGGCAATTTGATGGGGGTACTATTGTGACTGAGCTCCATACTTATTCTACAAATCGTTTTGGGTTTCGGGAGTATCTTTATTGTATCTTGTGATCATCTTGATGGTTGTTGTTTATTTTTTATTGATTTTCTCTCTCTTTTTGCAAATCGATTCTTACTTAGGTAGATCTCTTTTGCAGGAGGGAGGGCGCACTTCATCTCTTGGAGGGCAAATCGATTTTACTAGGCATTGCATCGAAAACACTCGCAATTGATCCGAAAGGGAATATCATCACCATACAAGGTTAGTATGTAATATCCCAAATACTGATATTCTCTAATGTTCTATGATAGTGCTGGCTCGCACACTCAATCTCATACAAATTTGCGAAATAACTGTGCATGCAAACTCGCCATGCAAAAATGCCCTAAAATATAGCTAAATTAGGGTTAGGGTTTTGCAGGGAGAAATTAACACTTACCACTAATATTCTGGCTGATAATGACTCCAGAGATAGCTGCCTGCATAAGGATCTGGATGGGTGGTCTAATAATGCTCTTTTCCTCTCGTGTCACCGCCCCACAGCGCCGTAAAAACCCTCCAGACTGAAGGTGACGTTTTTGTAAGAGGAGAGGTTCGTTTGGGCTGAAACTTTCTGAGCTTGTCCGTCTGCTGATGCTGGAGAGGATGCCTGATGCATGCGGAGGTTCTGCTGAGATCTGAAGGCCCAACAGCTGATTAGGGCTTTCTGGCTGAAAACCCCCTCTTACGGCTGCACACGTGTCCCTGCAACGATCTATACCATGTACTAGATAACTGATGAATGAATGGAGAACAAGTGGTGAACCTGTATGGCTTACCCGGAATAAGACTAGGACAGATGTTTCACTGCCGAAATCCTGTTAGCTGAAGACTCCGTCTCCAACCCCAACTGCTGTGTTGCACGCTGTGCTGCTATCCAAGAGCTCCCAAAATAATAATAAGCATAAGTGAAGTCTCCTCTTGCTTTCTCCTCTATTTATAAAGTTCAACTGCGCAAAACCCTAATCTTTTGACCTAATTAGGTCACTTTATCTTCTAATTTGCCGTTGACTTGCATGCATGCAGAGGGAGACTTAAATAGTGCATGCATCATTATAATAATGCTGGGATGGCATGCATGTCATTTTTAGGGTTCGCATGCATCTCACTTTTAGGGTTTGCATGCATGTCACTTTTAGGGTTTGCGTGCATGTCACTTTTGGGAATATTACATAGTAGCAAGTATTTCCTGGTATGTTTGCATCTATTTTATTTTTCCGGGCCTTAATCTAATTGTCACCACAAAACCCTCTTCTTTCAAACCCTAGTTTTATAGATTTGATAGATCAGGCACTTATTTGACGACGACCATGAAAACCCACTTAGGAATAATTATTTATACCCTAGATCGAAAGTTTCAACTCAGTCCGACTCCATTTACCCTTGGATCTAGCGCTAGTCTTCTCTAAGTGGGGTGCCCTCATTAGGCTTTTGGTCAATTCTTCAGATATGTCGGTTGGGTATGCTTGAACCCCCCTCAAATCAATAGATCTACTCTTCAAGCTTCCAAATCTAGTCCCTTTACTTCTCGATCTACTCTTTTGGGTCCACTTTGTCCTTAACTGCATAAACCCTAGTTGGATCTAACTTGGGTATTTCTCTTTTAGAGTAGATCTATCTAGATCTACCTTCCTAATCTCCTTGTGGTACATTTTGATTTCACCGTAAGTTGGGCAATTTTCCTTTTCCTTAAGCCTCCCCAACTTTGTCTTAACCGCACCAACCACATTAATTTCCTAGATCTAGATCTACTTACTCGTTGTTCACCTTACATATAATTTGTCTATTCTTCAGAGTGTCTTGAGTAGGTTCGCTAGCGCTCGTAAGCTAGTAGGGTCTGGCCCTTGATCATTCTCCTGAATGATCTAAAGTGACAAGAACCCATCCGGTGTGACAACTACCTTTTATTAGTAGTGGAGGAGGCCTTTGTAGTGTCACCAACTAGCTACCTTACCTCTACCGTCCCGGATAGGATACCTTTATCAGGTAGCTACACCTCCTGTTATAACAGTAATGAAGGCACTAATCAACACATTCAGAAGCTACATAACCACTTTTTTAAATTTAATTTAATTTCATTTAAATTTCTGAATGTTAGTTTTGTTTCTTTTAAGTTTTCTAAGTAACTTAAAATATAAAGCTAGTTCATAGCATGCTTATTTCAACAAATTATATTTGTTATATGAGTTAGATCAATAGCTGTCTAATTAATTTTATGAAATGATATATTTATTCAGAAATTTACTTCAAGTTTAGCTTAGTAAACTTTAAAGCCATTTTAATGGAATTTGAATGAATTCAGATGTAAATTAGCTAAAAATTTCACTAAGGTAGAAGTTGGCTTAAAACAGCAATAAAGGATGTGGGAAATTTCAGGAATGAAATCATTTTGAAAGTAATTATGATATATGTATGCTTTTAGGATTATTGCATAATTATATTAAATTTGTAGTTTAACTTTAAAGTCTTAAATCCATGCATATATTCTCTGAAATCCCAAAACAGTGCATTTAAATGTTGTATATACATTCTTTAGTAATGACTAATGATAGCTTAGAATTTTCCAATGTATCATGCATTGATTTTAATAGTGTGGAGTTTGGATATATTCATGGTTAAAGGGTATCAATATCAATGTATGGGTTGAGGTGTAAATTAACCAAAAAATTGCACCAGGTAAATTTTAGAACAAAAAAGCAATAAGCGATGTTTGAATTTTCAGAAATGAAATCCTTATGAATGCCACTAAGAAACATTGATGCTTTTAGCATTATATTACATAATCATGTTAAGTTTACAGTTGAGCTTTAAAGTAATAGATTCATGCATTCCTTTTCTGAAAATTCCAAGAAGGTTTATCTAAATGTTGTATATACATTTTTTCAGATGTAATGAGAAGTTAGTAAGTCTTGCAAATATCTCCGATTTCTCCCGATATTGCTGATTTTTCTCGAGTTTTTCAAGTTGCCGATTTTTTGGATATTTTCATAATTCTTCAAGTCTAAGTTTCTTCTTGTCGATATTTTTCGATAATTTCTGATATTTTCCCTGATATTCCCAATAATTTTTTTTGTAGACCTTTGGCCATATATTCCCCAAAATGATGTTTACAACATCTGTTAATATTTTCCAAATTCCAATATATCATGTGTTAATTCTTATAGAGTGGACATATTCATGGTTCAAAGCTTCTCAATGTCTATGCTTTTACATTATTTTGTGTCAATTGTGCTGGCAAGTGCGATAGTAGTTTAAGATCATATATTTTCTTTGTCATCCATTGTTCTTTTACTGTATCCTGTAACTCTGTGCACTCCATTAATTCCTTGAATGGGGCTGTCATCTTCCATGCATTTTATTGTTCTGAGGAAATACTAACTTAATTGCTAATAATTTATATGGGCAGAACCTATTGGCGGTGAGATAACCATAATGTCCGAATCTGAACTTATTGATAAGGGCCCTCAGACAGCTGCAGACAGGCGTCTAGCAGAGCAGCTATCAGAGGCCCGAGAATGCTATGAGCGTAAGTCAGCATGCTTAGGAAAACCCATGTCAGGCAGTCAAAGATGCTTCTACACAAGGATTCCCTGTTCTGTAAAGCATAGAGGGATGACTGCAGCAGAGCTTACTGCTGCAAACCTTGATAAAGTAATATACTGATCGATAATATATTGTTCATTTTCTGTAACCCTCACTACTTAGTGATAAAATGAATACATAATTATAATTACCTTTTTGAATGAGTTGAAAAGAAATGAACATCTTATAGGTTGTAATTTTAAATTTGGATCAACATGTCAGTGTGGTTCCTTTGATTTCAAATAAATTTTGCATTATGATTTACCAAAGCTTTCAGTTTTCAGAACTAAAACTTCTGAGCAACATAGATTGATTAACAAAATTTGGTGATTGGTGATTACCTGAAATCTCATCTTCACACCCCACTTTTGGTTTTATTCAGTGTGAGAGAGCATACTATTCATCGATAGTTTGTTAACAATCAGGTTTACCCCAGACATATCCGGGAGAGAGACATACATTAGAGAGAATTTGAGGTCAAAAATGGGCCTCCTAAGAGATGTACTACAAAAATATAAGATATATTAAAATATTATGAGTTAGGGGTTTTATGGGGTAGGTATATATGACAACTCATCTCCTACACTACTTTTTATGTACAATATAAATAACCATGGTTGAGTTACTTTTCTAAATTGACTATAGATAAAATTAATAAAATAACTCTACAATGACGTGACTAAGATTCATTGTAAATTCCCAAAAAATTATTGTCTTTTAGCATTTATTTGTATTGAACTTGTAAATAAAATTAAACAAAAATGAATTTAATTTATATGCATAACTAACATATTTTTTTCATATAAATATCATTCATGAATTTAATTTATTTTAAAAGTACAAGATATATATATATTAGTTTGACATCATGATATTAAATACAATTGAGTGAATATATAATTTAAAATTAAAAAACATGAAAATGACAATATATTATTTTATAAAAAAATGTGAAAAGACATTTCTATGAATGATGAGTACTTTACTTGAAAATGACAATAATATTATTTTATGAGAAAGTGAATTGTGAGTACTTTACTTGAAAATAACAATAATATTATTTTATGAGAAAGTGTGAAATGACTTTTATTGTGAGTACTTCACTTTATGACTTAAAAGTACTTGTACCACTGCCTTGGTTAACTATGGGTTTTCATCCACCATAGAAAATGTGACAAATAAGCGTTCTTAACTCATGCAATGCCACCTCAACCATGGGGGATGATGTCATCTACTAGAATGTAATTGGTTGATTTTTATAGTACATTTTGGTCCTTTTGAGGCCCAATTTTGACCTCAAATTCTCTCTAATGAGAACGGGGATAGGAGCTTAGTCGACATATAAAGTAGAATAAATGGCAGTAATGATTGTTTGCATTGATTCTTCAAATCCGGCAAAGAAGATTCATGAATTCTTACGAAGAAACCTGTATAACCTTCTATTGGTGATCGAACAATATACTGCTGACATGGACTGGTCTTCCCATTTGTAGTTGGACTGTGCAAATAATGTTGATTGGGATGGAGAAAAGGAATGTCTTGAGGCTGTAGCTACCTCCATGTGCAACTTCTATGTCTGGCATCCAATGATCTTCCTAAATCTCTAGAGGAGTGAAATTCTATCAAATACCAGTCAAAATACAGCATTGAGGAACCTACAGCAAATGAATAGCAGAATATCAATTAGAAGGATACCCACAGAAAATGATTATAAGAATAGAATTGTCACTGAACTATTTTACAACCTGGTATAAAGTTATAACCAATAGTATCAGATCCTGACATTTCCACTGAAATATGGCCATGGTTTTGTCCAGATGCATCTCTAGTGAATGGAATCTGAGCCCTGCTATTTGATGATAAAATTGAAACTATAAACATTTCACAGAATGTTGTGGGTTCAGCATCTTGGGTTCTGTTACCTCCCAAATTAGCATGTGTGATTAATGTCCCAAAGATGTACACTAGCCTGAGGGGAACCTAGGGAAATAGGGCAATGTCACCACACCTATCCCCTCTAACTTTAGGTTGGATCTTCTCCAACGCAAGGGGGAGTGTTCCTTAAGGTTAGGTTATACTAGGGAAAAGGCAATGAGGAACAAGGTGATTCCAAAAGGGTTGCCCTAGCAAAGGTTTGTAGTATAGAGATATACAATAGGATGATTGGATGATAAGGGAACCCACTTCAAAGGATCATTTCCATTCCAACCTAGGGAAAATGGAGTCAGTAGGTTGCTAACTTAGAGGGCTTTGTTTTATAGATCATCTAGAAATAGTAAGTGCTCCAGGCCTCCAGCCCTTATAGATGTATTGGAGAGTTCAAATTGTGATCACATGGGAAGGATAAGTCCTGCTGTTACTTCGTTCCCTGAGTGAAACTGTACATTAGAAGGGGTTAGATTTGCAAAATCTTGATGAGGATTAGTACATAGAAAAACCTCCCTTTATGCAAGAACTTCACTTGAATCCAACATAAAACCTTATCCAAGATCCAATCTACTTAGACAATATTGTTCCTAAAATGGTTCAAGAGAAGTAACATGGACAATGTTAGCAAATATGATCTCCAATAGATAAGCACAATAACTGTATTGGAGGGTTCAAATTGTGATCACATGGGAAGGATAAGTCTCTTTGTTACTTCCTTCTTTGAGTGAAACTGTACAATAGAAGGGGTTAGATTTGCAAAATCTTGATGAGGATTTGTACATAGAAAAACCTCCCTTTATGCAAGAACTTCAATTGAATCCAACATAAAACCTTATCCAAGATCCAATCCACTTAAACAATATTGTTCCTAAAATGGCTCAAGAGAAGTAACATGGACAATGCTAGCAAATATGATCTCCAATAGATAAGCACAATAGCAAGATAAATGTCACACAATCACAAGAGAGAAACCCTTAGACAAAATTTGCTCCAAAGAAAGATATATCAATTAAGTTCCTAGAGATCCAAAAATCCAACCATGAGTTCAAATAAGGAAGTGGCTCTCTTTATATAGGAGCAGGTCAAACTTCATTTACAATAGAATATTCATAATTTCCATAGATCTAACCTAGGATGGGGTAAAATAATACAAAAGCCCACTTAGAAACTAACTTATAACAAGTGACAATAAAATAAAGTGGTCCAAGCCACACGTACATAACATAAGATAAATATGGCTTTGTTTATGCACAACCTAGCAATCAAAGGATTGGCAAGGTAATCGACTGCTAAACCGACACAAATATAGACCTCCTTCCCACTGTTGATTTTTCTGAGCAACATCGAGAGCCATTCTCTTAGGAGAATGGAGACACCTGGTTCGGGACCAAGGTGTAGACTCAACCTAGAGTTAAGTGACCATTCTGTTGAATGGGATATATGGTCCGGGACCAAAATATGGAACCAGTCCAGCACTGGGGGACTCAACCTTGAGTTGAGTGACCATTTTGTTGAATGGTGACATCTGGTCCGGGACCAGGATGTGGAACCAGTCTAGCACTGGGGGACATAGCTTAGAGCTGAGTGGCCATTTTTTGAATGGAGGCACCTGGTTAGTTACCGGGAATTTACCTAGTCCAGGACTAGGGACTCAGCCTGGGGCTGAAGGCCATTCTCCGGGAGAATGGAGGCACTTTCTCTGTTACCAAGTATTTGACCTTGTGTCAAATTATGCAGCCTATGGATGAGGCATTTGGTCTGTTACAACTTACCAGGATAACACTATAAGCCCTAGACCGGGTCTAGGCATGTGTGACACTCTAACCCTTGATCAATGGGCTTTGTGATCTTCTCCAAGGCTTAGCTACCCTTGGTTAAGACACCTTAGTATCTGATCTTGGTGTCACACAGAATGTGAGGTAAAAGCATTAGTAATTCTCTCTGTTTATGATGATGTACTTTGAGTGGGGATGAAGGACCACCATGACCACTTATTTTGACCATAGGGCACTTGAAGAAGGCTAAAGCAAAAGTCTAAAATACATAATGACCCTTAGTACCACTAAGGTGTCAAAGTAAAAGTGTAAAAAGACCTTTAGTACCACTAAAGGTAAAAGTCAAAGTGATAAAAGAATAAAATATTATTATTTTATTCTTTTGAGTTTTGGTCCACTTACAGGCGACTCAAAGGTTATAAAAGAAGATCAATCCATTTCATTATAACACACACTTGCTCTCATAGGTACAACTGCTCCAAGAAGAAGGAAGTTATCTTGTGTTTGTGCCCTAGCATGGATGAATTTAGTTAGGGCATCCACACTCATCTTTTTTGATCAAACCCTAAACTAGGGTTTTATCATTTTTATCAGTAGTCTTCTCTCACAGATTGATTATAGGTGGCTTCAGTTTGTCTTGGGTAGTCCCTTCCTTCACCGGGAAACCATCTCAGCTCATAGGAAACCCCATTCCTCTCCGGGCTGCCCACTTCTACTCTCGAGCAGGCCCTAGGTAGGCGCCCAACATCAACAGGTAGCCCGTGAGGGCTGTAGGGCCTGCCACTCACCCTTGGGAAGCTCACAAGCATACTCGAGAGGGCTGCCATGGCCACACAGACCCTCGGGAAGCCTATAGGCATACCCGTAAGGGTCTCGGGCAGCAGCTCGCAAGCCTGTGTAGGCAGCCGAGTTTGTGCAGACCTTAGGGTAGCACACAGGCCAGCGCGTAAAGGCCTCGGGCTAAGCCAGGAAGGTAGATCTGCCCTCCGGGCAGCATCACAGGACATGGGCAGAAGGCAGGGTAGACTCTGGCAAGCATGGGCAGAGCTGCAACAACTTTGGGCAGGGCAGAAGGCACAGGGCAGACTTCGGGCAGGTGAGCAGAGGATTCGGGCAGGAAGATAAGGAAGTTCGGGCAACCTGTATTTTTTGGGTAGGAGAGAGAAAGATTAGGGAAGCAAGCCCTAATTTGGATTTTTAATGTAAAATGTTATCTTTTGTGTAATTGTGGATCTGTGGTACAAACCTGGTTAGGGATGAGAATTCTTGAAGAACTCAGTCATCTCATTTACGAGATGAATTACTAATGCTTTTGGGGTTTTTGTCCTTTAAAGGTTTCCCCAGTGAAAAACTCTTGTGTTTAGTGTGTTGATCTGTTTATGTGATTTACTACTTGTCATTTGTTTTATGTTTGTTTGCAAATTTTTAAAAGTATTCATGCAAATGCTAAAATTCAACACCCAATGTGTCACTATTGAAAGGAGTTCCTCTTTTAGTTTTGTTAGGTCCAATAGTAAATGGAGCTAGACGAACCAAGGGAGAGATCATAACCAATCTTTTTCTAAGGTTAACTAAGACAACTAGATAACCCTTTTACCGTTCAAACTAGCAGGCTGGGCTTGCTAGTGAGTGACAATCACATGAGAGACTTGAACTATGTAATATCCCAACTGATATTCTATTGTGTTTTGATAATACGTTTGTGGGTTTGGTGCTTCAGTTTTGCTAAAAAGATAAATAAAATTTGCATGCAAAACAAGTGCCGTGCAAAAAGGCCCTAAAATATAGCTGATCTGGAGAAATAATAGGAAAAAGACTTTTGGTGAGAGAAGGTACACATACCAATAATAACAGTGCTGATAGTCCGTTAATATATAGGAGGCAAGCAAGCCATGCAAGTAAGATAAAGAAGATATAGTGCTGCTCTCCAGCAGTTGATGCCTAGCTGAGGAAACACCCCTCTTTTGCTGCTCTTCACCTTTTTGAGGCAAGGATGGTACGTTGCTGCTGAAACTTGCAAGGGATGCTGGTATAGGTCCTCTTGAGAGATAAGGAGACACATGCAGAAGTTCTGACTCCGATAGGTACCCTAGCGAATTGATTTGTGTTAAAGGGATGCCGCCCTCTTCGTCCTTGTTTTTACTGGTGAATGCTTCGAGTGTGCCAGGAATGGAACTTTAATCACCAAGTATAGTGGTGTACCCCTGCAGAGAAGAATGATGGAAGCATGCAGAACTTTACTGGGTTTCTGAGTGCTAGCGAATGGTTTTGGGATTTCCAGTTGTTCCCCAGTAGCAAAAACGTGAATCTGTCATAAACTCTCTCTTCGCCTGCTGGATGATCGAACCAAAAATAAAGATGACGATGAATCGCTGATGATAGACCTGGATGATCTATCCGGAAATGATTATGGCAGATAACTTCCATTGTCGAAACCACTTGTTAGTTGAAGACCTTCGTCTCCAACCCCAACTTGCTACTTCTGCTGCTCTAGAAGCCAAACTCAATAATAATAATCATGGATACCTTTTTGGTTCAACTACCCTTCTTATATAGCTTTAACATGTACTTTTGGGGTTTGCATGTCGCTTTTAGGGTTTGCACTTTACTCGTTGATTTAAGACTGAAGAAATAAGGCTTGCATGCTCTGCATGCTTTATGATAATAACTCTGATGCCCCTCTTTACTATACCGATGACTTAATAATACTAAATAATTCTTTTAATATGCTCCCTATATTAAATATCCTCAGTCAGTTCCCTATTTATCAGTAACAGAACATTGCAGTCCTCCTTAGCCAAAGATTGCTAGTCCTCAAGCAATGCCAATGCAACTCCACAATCAATCAAACTGAACCAACTAAATTCGGGGATGATCCCAGGGTCCCAAATTATCTTAGGAGATCTATAACACCCTCTGCTCAAAGCACTACATTGCATGATACCATCACAAGATATCCCATGGAGGCCTCCTATAAGTAGAGTAACTAACCATGGTGTAAACGAGGTACCATCACAAAATACCTCCTAAAAGCATCCTCTAGCAATCACTAAACTGCAAGTCACTGTAATCCCAGGGTGCCAAATCAATTTGAGAATTGCAGAGGTCAAAATGCATTCACCGCTACCCTGCGTAGTATCAACACAAGGAGCATCCTGAAGACTCCTAAGTAACCCCATTAGTAAACACTGTATCAATCCCTCACAAGGTCTGTCGCCTGGGTCTCAATGCAAACTTGTGCGTCTTTCATCCCAAATATCCCAAGGCTGTAGTGGGACAATACCCTTGGCTAGCAATGTCTTCCCAAGAATCGACCACTCAATAGGACACTAACTCTTAATTTCTCTCCCATCCAACCCCCAAAAAGGACCTTGTCCATAAGCACCATCACAAGGAATAATCATACCAAGTTGACATTCTGCCATTCTGATTTCAACTGGAATGCTCATAGATTGCCGGCCAATTTGTCGATCCTGGCCAACCTGCAAAAACCATCCTCCATTATGCAAATGTGGACTCAAGGTATTGCAAGCCTTGTCTATGACCTCCTGAAGAGGATTGCTTTGAAATGAAATAGTATGTTTCTTCTGATGCCCCATGAAGGAATCTGACTGCTCTTCAATACTAGAAAGCTTGACCGCTATAAAGAAAAGTGGGTATCAAAGATCCAGGAGTATGACTTAGAAATTTATCCCACTAAACTGATAAAGAGTTAAGGCCTTGCTAAAATGATGGCAAAAGGAAATGAGTAGGCCTTAGGCATGGTTTGTTAGAGCAGTTCATCAGCATCAACCAGTTCAACAGAGCTTCAACATTGTAATGTCCCCTTCCTTTTAGGCCTTGAGGCCCATACCGCTAACCCATGTGATTCCTGTGGGTTCGAGCGGTTACTGAGAGCTAGGGGATCAGATCAGGACTGATGCCATCCTTAGAAGATCTAGGGCATCATCATTGGGTCAAGAAGGACCACTTGGGCCAAAGGCCACTTTCATGCATGACCATGCTCTTTTCCATGCTCCATGCATGACCATGCTCTTTGCATGCAAGTCAACGGCAAATTAGAAGATAAAGTGACCTAATTAGGTCAAAGATAGGGTTTTGCGCAGTTGAACTTTATAGATAGAGGGAAAAGCAAGAGGAGAGGACACTTATGATTATTGATTATTTTGGGAGCACTTGGATAGCAGCACAGCAGTTGGGGTTGGAGACGGAGTCTTCAGCTAACAGGATTTCGGCAGTGAAACATCTGTCCTAGTCTTATTCCGGGTAAGCCATACTGGTTCACCACTTGTTCTTCATTTCATTCATTAGTTATATCGCACAGGGTATAGATTGTTGCAGAGGCACGGTGCAGCCGTAAGAGGGGGTTTTCCACCAGAAAGCCCTAATCTTCTATTGGGCCTTCAGATCTCAGTTTCCTTCCGAAACTCAGGAATCATTCTCACCAGCAGCTACATACTCCGGTACCCAGTGACTATCAGCTCCATCTGAGCTCATCCGAAGGAGTTATTAGCATTTCTAGACCACCAGGGGCGTGAGCAGCTGCCTCAGAGAACCAAAACGTTTTCATACTTAGAGGGTTCAGAATTGCAGTATATTCCAGGCAATCTCTTCGTCACAGCGAGGCTATCGGCTCCATAAATCGGCGGGTCCATCGGACACCTCCTTCCTTGAGGGCGTCACCTTTTTCTCTGTTGAGGGCGTCTTGCTGCTAGAGCATTCACCGGAGACAGGA
>LPNX011227717.1:129019-274299 GCA_001517045.1 Pseudotsuga menziesii
ACAACGTTTTCATACTTAGAGGGTTCAGAATTGCAGTATATTCCAGGCAATCTCTTCGTCACAGCGAGGCTATCAGCTCCATAAATCGGCGGGTCCATCGGACACCTCCTTCCTTGAGGGCGTCACCTTTTTCTCTGTTGAGGGCGTCTTGCTGCTAGAGCATTCACCGGAGATAGGAGAGATCAGTTCTTCTCGGATCCAGATCCAGTTCTCAGTACTTGCAGACTTCATCTGTGGCAGATCAGCCGGTTATCAGTGGTAAGTGTGCATTCTATCTTACAAACCCTAACCCTAATTTTTCCTATAAAATAGGGATTTTCACTTGGCGGTTTGTAAGCCCAGTTGTATACGCATAATTGTTTAGAAATAGAAAATATCAGTATTCGGGATATTTCAAACATCTTCAACAACAACAGTTGTATTCAGATATAATTTTCTATCTCCTCAACCTACCCTGTCCAGAACGTCTAGTTGTCCACAAAACAAGGTCGTTAAGATTACAAGCCACTAAGTATTGTCTTACCTAAGATGGTTTGGGTTGGAAAAACCTAGATGGTCTCACACTTAGGTGTGTTGATGAAGAAGAGTATAAAAGACTCTTAGAAGAGTTCCATTCAGGATTTTGTGGTGGCCACCTTGCAGCTAAAACTACAACCCACAGGATTCTTAGAGCAGGATACTATTTTGCCACCTTATTTAATGATGTGCTCAAGTCTATTAGGAATTGCCAAAAATGTCAGCTTTGTTGAAAATCGTTGTCAATCGATGTCAAAGGAGTTCAACAATGACAAAATTAGTGAACATGATGCAAGTGGTTGAGGATCGATGCAAGAGGGAGAGGATCGACAACAGAACCCAGATGAAGTCTCAACAGCCGTCTGATCACCATAAGAAGACTCAACAACTGCCCGATCAAGGCAATCAACGGTGCAAATTGATTTTGATGTTTGGGATTTATCCCACATTGGCAGCACGGTTGAGTTTGTAGGTGCTTATATGCACTGGTCTCACCAGGCTTATTTAACGCGTAGAGCAAAGGTAGTGTGGGGGCTCTAGGTGCTTGGACTCCACGAGAAATCACCAGTTTGGAGCCTAGGACGACTTGTCAGCCCCCCTACCTTTTGGAAGGATCGACAATGTATATATCAACGACTAGATTTGAATCTGCAAAAGGATCGACGGTTAAACACAAATCTACATTTGATTGTAAATCAACAGCCAGAAGTGAACTCGCAAGATTGACGCTCAGGAGAGCATCCGCAAACGATCGACGGTGCGGAAGAAAAATTACGGAAAGGGAATTGCGGAAGCAATGTTTGAGATTTTATGAACCCACAATTCGCAACCCGCAATCCGGAAGATCAATGGTCAGGAAAGACTTCGTAAGAGATCAACGATGCGGAAGAAAGATTGCGGAAAGGAAATGGGGGAAGTGTTTTCAAGAAATTTGGAAAACCCGCAATCCGCAATCCACATTAGATCTAAGATTGAAGATCAAGAAAGAGTCTGAATGAGATCGACAACGTAGAAGAAATTATGCGGAAAGCAAATTACGGAATCACTTTTAAGGATTTTGGAAAACCTGCAATCCACAATCCGCATTTGATCTTGGATCAACGATCTAGGAAGAGTCCGCAAGAAATCAACGGTGCGGAAAGACCGTTGCGGAAAGTACCTAACGGAAAGGTAGTTGCAGAAGAACCTTTTGAATAAAGTCAAACCGCACGTCCGCAATCCGCATCAGATCAACGGTCTAGAAAGAGTCCGAAGAAATGAACGGTGTGGAAAGGTTGTTGCGGAAAGACAATTGCGGAAAGCTAAGGAAATTGCGAAAAGATGATTACAGAGGAAAATCTGTGTTGGATCGACGGACATGAAAGAGTTCACAATGGATCAACGACTCAAGATGGTTGAGGAAAGGATCTGTTGCAGCAAGGCGAATTCAGAAGAATTTATGGTGAAGAATTATCATTGCGGAGAGGCAATTTTGGTAAGATTATGTTGCGGAAAGGTATGACTGATAAACCTGAACAGAGTTAAAGAATTGTTAAAATGAAGAATTGAGTCTTCATGAAGAGGCACGATCTAAGAATGAAAAGGCGCAACGATGAAGAGAGGCATTTACAGAAAACGTGTTAGAGGGTATTTATACACAGAATGATGAGTGAGAGAAATTGTCTCTGTGATCCAGATCCATGCAGTAGTAGTAGAAGGCAGAGATCAAAGAAATCCTGTGACAGATAACATAAAGTAGATATGGAAATCAAACAAAATATAACAGGGTGGTAGGGTGGCGTTAGGGCAGGCAACAAGCCCGCAAGGGGTCGTAGCCTCCTTCCAGTAGCAACTGGTAAATAGGGTGTTGTAGCATCCTTTCAGTAGCAGCTGATAAAACCAGGGGGTTGTATCCTCCTTCTAGTAAGTGCTGGTAAATAGGGTGTAGTACCATCCTTGTTTGTAGTAGCAGGTAGAAACTATTTGTAAATACAATTTTGTAGTAATAGGAAGTATTGGTGGTTTATCTAATTGGGCTTCCATGATAAATTTGTGTTCTGTGTGTTCAATTTGATCTTATATGCTAATAAATAAATTAAAAGTGGTTTCAATTGTTAAAAGTTATCAATACTGATTCACCCCCCCTCTTAGTATTGTCCAATATTCCAACAATTGGTATCAGAGCGGGTTCATTCATTACAGTTTAACCACTGGAAAGAAGATCCTAAATAAAAACCACTATGGATCAACAAGAAGGGTTGGCCACCAACATACCACCACTATTCACAGGAGAAAATTATGCATACTGGAGTGTGAGAATGAAGTGCCATTTGATGTCTCTTGGATGGAAGGTTTGGGTAGCAACTGAAAGAGAATATAAAAATATAGACGACAACCTACCTACAGACAGTATGGAGTGAGGCCAATATGAGGGTAATGCAAAAGCCTTAAATGCCATCCTAAGTGGATCGACAAACACTGTATTTGTAAAAGTCATGCAATGCAAAACTGGCAAACAAACTTGGGATAAGTTAAAGATTATCTATGAAGGGGCATACAAGGTCAAAGAATACAAGCTTCAGACATATAGAGGGCAGTTTGAGAGCCTAAAATTGAAAGAAGAAAACATTAGAGAATACCTTCTAAGAGTAGATGAAGTTGTAAATGCTATTGGCTGCCTTGGAGGAAAATTAAAAGAAAGAGAAGTAGTTGATAAGGTACTAAGAACATTGCCAATGAAGTATGACTCAAAGGTGTCCACTTTAGAAAAAAGAAATGACCTTGATATTGTGACAGTAGATGAACTACATGGGTTTCTCACAGCATATGATCAACTGGTTGTAACCAGAAAGGGATACGAGTAACTAGATTTAATAGGAAATCCACATAAATAATTTTCTTGAGAACTCGAGAGGTTGCAAAGGGTAACTACTACAGAGTTAGTGGGCTACTCCAAGCAGGTTCATCCTCGCCTCATTGGACGCTTGGTATTACCACTTTAGCGCTGAGTTCAAGGGAACTTGACTTGTTGGGCCAAATCCCAATCAACCCACTCCTTAACCAAGTCATCTAATATATCTTAAAA
Organism: Pseudotsuga menziesii; assembly: GCA_001517045.1. Lineage (NCBI taxonomy): Eukaryota > Viridiplantae > Streptophyta > Pinopsida > Pinales > Pinaceae > Pseudotsuga > Pseudotsuga menziesii. The sequence continues at coordinate 132,600 of LPNX011227717.1, forward strand.
GTTACCAACAAGACACTGCAATACTTTCACCGAGACTACAACAACAACCCTTATACCCAAGCACTCCATATTCACCGTCACTGGTCTTCCGCATTTTTATGGTTAAATTAATTTTTGCATATTGTCATGAATGGTGTTTGAATTATCAATGCTGTTGTTATTATAATTCATTTGCAGTAACTCATTGTTAAGGTTTTAATCCATTTCACGTTTAACTCCTAGAATTAATCTTCTTTGGTAGATTAAAAACTATAGATTTTTTTATACTAGGGACCACCCCCCTTGGCTTCGCTAGGAGTTATCCTAGACAGAGGAGTTGTGTATCAGGTGACAACACTTGGCTCGAGCTTCCCCCCAAAGTCGCACCCAGTGGCTTGAAGATTTCTGCCATGTGACCCGAGGTCTAAATTAGGCGACAACAGATGTAACTCGCAATCCAGACACTGTTACAAGGAGTGGAATCTTGTGTCATGAAAGAGTGGTTGGTGTGCAAAAGAAGAATCTCGTGTCATGAAAGAGAAACACTCTGAGCGATTGTTAACATTGGCAAGAAGTCCTATATTTGTCTATATCAGACTCGAATTATACAAGGGAACTTTTGATAAAACAACAAAGATAAATATATTTTTATTTCCCGAATCCGACTATGACATATTAACTTGACCTGTGACTAACCGGTAGTAAAAATCAGCCGTAATATATTGATCCAACCAATGATTTACTTGAGAGTAACCGGTAACTCATAAATGGAGTCCGTGTTATCTTGTCACTAACTTGTAAACCTGTTGGCTCTCGATTTGTGAATAACCATTGAAAACTATTTCAAATTTGAAAAGAAGTTCGGTGAACATAAACTGGAGCTTTGAGATTCGCTTGAATTTGAACGCCATACTTCAAACTTGACAAACCCTGTGACACAGCCTAAAGTAGCAGGACTTTGAGGGAAAATGCAAATCGTTTGGGTTAGTTGGGGCATGGCCCCCTCCTCCCAATCTCAACGTTTTGTCAAGTTGTAGCATTCATCATTTTTATTATTACTTTGTCTTGAGTGGTTTAGTCCCCCAGCTTGTGGGTGACAAAGCCTAGAAATTCATTGAAAACTCATTTCAAGTTATTTTGAAACATTTTAGGTAGGTCGGCTTAGAGGAGTAAAAAAGTGTCTTTTTGAAAAGGCATGTCTTGTCACACATATAAATAAGACACTCGTTCTTTTTTAACACAAGATCATGGAATCAAATAAGATTGTTTCTCTTTTTCTTCTTGTCTACTTGAGCTAAAGTGGTGTGCACCTCTCTTCTCGAGCAATCTAGAGCTTCATGTGGTGATTTTTTGGTGTTTGAAGGTTTTACTAAATCTTGGAAGGCTTGTCGAAGAGAAATAATTCTTGAGATGGTTACTCCCTTCTTTTCTCTTCTTTTGTGGTATGATCCTTGGTTCTCTTGTCTCGCATTGTCAAAGACATCCAAGATAAGAGCTATTTAGGGTTTTTATATATGATAACTCATAACACTATCTTGTAAGTGAGACATCCCTTCTTGGAGGGTCTGTCTGGTTAGGCCATTGGCACCTCCCTTTGCCCTAAATAGGTCAAAACCAACACAACCCTAGGGTTTCTTGGTTTGCCCTATTTGATCAGAATTGGATTGCCAATTCCTGAAAGGAATGCTAACCATGATTCCTTGATGGCCTTGGAGGGGAGAGACGTAGGCTTTATTCCCTCATCTTCACTCGGAATCTCTTTTTATCAAGTTTGTATACTAAATACTACAAAAAATACAAAAAAATCAAGTATTGTGAAAAACTCTAAAAAATTTATATTTTTGCAAAAATTTCCAAACTAGCTTTTTTGTGCCCAAGTTATTTTAATTCTGATTTGCTGAAGTAGTTAATTGCAGTAGTGTATTTCAGATCTTGATAAAAACATTGGAAAAATTCTAAAAGGTTGAAAAATATTGCAAAAAAGTCAATTTTTAGACCTAAAGAGCCCTAAAGGATGTGATTTCAACCTAGGGTTAGGTGACTTCAGCCCTAAGCATTAGTTTTAGATCTATTGGAAGTGTTATTGCAGGTCCATTTTGTTAGAACAGTAATCCATCCTTAGTACCTTGGTTTATACCTTAGTCAATTTCATTTGCTTCTATGCATGAATTGCTATGGTTTAGACTTAGGGAAATTGGTCTAGGAGGTGAACTGGTTATTTTCAGACCATTCACACACACACACACCAGCACTCTAGCTTGGTCAACTTGGCACATGTGCGCCCTCATTAATGTCTTGGGGCGCTACTTCCTTGTTTTGAGGAATCTGGGTTTGAATAGGGGCGCTAGTGTTGTCTTTTGTCCATTTTGGCCCTCCTAGGTGCATTTATTGTCACATTGAGCCTCTTCCACACCTCTATTTTCTCACCCACGCATGCCTTGGACTCATTATTGCCCCAGCACACCTCACCAACGTTCACACTAGGTTTTGTGACCGTTTGGGCTGAGTTGGAGCTTCATTGGTCCACCTAGGGGAGATTGAGGTCAAATCTTTCCATGACACATGTACACTCCCAAATGGCTTCCTAAGCCTCACGAATTCTTCCTAATATAATATATTTCTGATCTAAACACATTCAGATGTTAGACAGTTCAATAATATTCACTATTGTGTTCACATGTGTGTGTAAATTTTTCCTCTTTCAAGCTTTTTTGCTAGTTTTTGCAAACTACTTCGAATTGTGAGAGTCTCTTGCTCTCTTAGATTCAACTTTGAATCTAATTCTCACATGGTATTAGAGCTGATTGGAGTTGCAAATCAATCTTGAGTGTTTCAGCTGCAGATTGAGAGAGTTTCCAGATAGATTTGAGTGTTTTTATGCAGGTACATTCAACAAATTCTCACCACTAGCGCAAGCATAGATGGAGCAAAGCCATGTCTTGCTGATTCCATTCAATTACTTTGAGTGGAAGGCCGAGATGGTCATCCAACTGAGATCCAAGGGTCTTTACAGGGTTACCTTGAGGACAAAGGTGGAACCAAATTCTGTAGTAGAGAAGTCGAAATACTTCAATAGACTTGATGAAGATTTTGGAATGCTATGTCTAAGCATTTCAAGAGATCTCCTATTTCATGTTCACAGTTTGGCCACCCTAAATGAAGTTTGGTGCACGCTCGAATCTCTCTTTGGAAAAACTGATCAACTAAGGGGACACCAACTTGAAAATGAGCTCATCACCCTGATCCCAACACATTATGAAACCATTCAAGACTTCTTCACCAAATTCAAGTCTTTGGTGCTTCAACTCAAGCAGTGTGGAATCGAGAAGGAGGAGCAGCTCATATTGTCAATCCTTTCAAAGTTAGGCCCAGAATATTCGGTGTTTGTTAGCACATTCCATTCTCGCAAGCTGACCATTCGAAATTGGCAAATGCCAACACTAGCAAGCTTCAAGGAGTCCTTGACCCAGGAGTAGGATAAGCTAGTATAGATGGGCACCATCAAGTCAAGCAAGGACCAAGCTCTTGCTGTAGGTGTTTCGAATGCCTCCAAAGGCAAGAAGAAAGCCAGGGATTCGAAACAGTTAGAGAAGAGGAAGCAAGACAAACTTAAAAACACTGATGGAGGTTCGAATTCTTGCAAGGACAAGGATAAGAAGGGAAAAGAGAAGACCAAATGCACTTACTGCTACAAGGGATGGCATCCAAAGAGTGCATGCATGAAGAAAACCGTTGATTTGATGGCTCAACTGTTGGAAAAGAACAACATCCCAATTCCAGAGGGCGCAAGGAAGAAGGATGGTGGTTCAATTTCTAACAAGTAGGAGAGATGCCGTGCTTTGGTTGCAAGCTCTTCAGACTCTTCCACCTTCATTATTGATTTGGGAGCATCAAGGCATACAGCCTTTGTCAGAAACTTCTTCACAACCATATATTTGGACAATGGCCCAACTGTTCGGATGGGAGATGACTCTGAGATCTAGGCCAAGGGAGTTGGCAGGATCGACCTTGAGGATGGATATTTCAACAATGTCCTATTTGTTCCAGACATGGCAGCGTATCTGCTGTTAGTGTACCAAATGACACATATTGGAGAAGCCAAGAGAGTAACATTTACTCCAAATGAGGTTGAGATAGCTGAAATCTCCTGCAACAAAGTGGTGTCATTGGGGTATGCTGATCATCGAGTTAGGATGTACAAATTCCCCAAGTTTCTTCCAAATTCTAGTGGGCAAGTGTTGCTGTCTCATGTCAATGAAACCAACAAGCTATGGCATGAGAGATTTGGCCATATGAACTACAAATACCTTCAAGCATTGAACAAGGATGGCATGGTAGAAGGGATTCCTCCTATCAAATCCTCCAATGGTGTATGCATTGGTTGTGTGGTGGGAAGCATCCAGAGCGCAACTATGAGAAGGGGAAGGCAAGGAGAGATACACAACCACTTAGATTGGTACACTCAGACCTCATTGGTCCTCTTCCCACTCCGTCCTACCAAGGATCAAGGTATGTTCTCACTTTCATAGATGATTTCTCGAGGTTCTATTGGGTTTACTTCCTAAAGCTCAAATCTGAAGTCTTTGAGACTTTGAAGATTTGGAAGGCCCTAGTTGAGAACCAAAGTGGGAACAAGATCAAAATCCTAAGAACTGATAATGGCAAAGAGTATGTCAATAAGAGTTTACAGCACTTGTGTGAAGAATGTGGCATCCAAATGCAGCATTCGGTTCTCTACACACCACAACAAAATGGTGTGACCGAGAGGGAGAACAGGGCACCCAAGGAGATGGCTATATGCATGATAGAGGTTAAGGATTTGAGTTTTAAGCGATGGGTTGAAGCCATCAACTGTGCTGCATAAATTCAGAACAGGGCTCTCCACAATTCAGTGAGTTGAAAAATACAATATGAGGCTTGGTTTGGTCACAGACCAAATATCTCACATTTCAAGATTTTTGGCTCAAGGTCATGGGCTTGAATTCCTTCAGAAAAGAGGAAGGCATTGTAGCCACAAAGCACAGAATGCATCATGGTGGGATATGGTGAAGACACAAAGGGCTACAAACTCTTTGATCTATCCACACACAAAACTTTCATTGAGAGTAGTGGTCAATTCGAAGAGGAAATTATTCCATATTTTGAGCTAGCATCGGGGGAATGCTCTTCTTCTCAACACCAAGATGATGTAAGTGATGATTCCCTTTTTGATTTCTGATATTTCTGATTTTGAGATGGCTGAAGATGATGTTTCCATGACTTACCTTCAAGGCCCAAGTGGGCATAGAAAACCATAGAAGTTGTTGGGGATTTAGCAGGCAATCCTCTAGATCCTAGGAAGACAAGATCACAATTTCACAATGCTTCTTTTGCAAGTGAAGTTTCCCTTGCTGAGCATTTCTATATGATGGTTGGATTTGATCCACAATCATATCAGGAAGCATCGCATGACCCTAGATGGAAATCAATCATGCAAGAGGAGTTCAACTCCCTATAAGAGAATGAGACTTCGGAATTGGTTCCCTTGCCTCCCAAGAGGAAGCTTGTGCAATGTAAGTGGGTCTATCAGACCAAAGTTGCTGTTGATGGTTTTGATATTAAATATAAGGCCAAATTAGTTGCCAAAGGCTTTTCTCAAGTCCAAGGTGTGGACTATACAGAGACCTTTGCACTGGTTGCAAAGATGGATTCAATCAAGCTAGTTTTAGCCATTGTTGCTAGTAAGCGCTGGGAGGTCCACTCCATGGATGTCAAAAGTGCATTTCTTCATGGTGAGCTACAGAAAGAGATATACATACAGCAACCTGAAGGTTTCCAAGAGGATCCTTCACTTGTATGCAAGTTAAAGAAGTCTCTCTATGGCCTCAAGCAAGCCCCAAGGGCTTGGTATGCCAAGATGGACAATTTTCTGCTTTCACTTGCCTTTATTCAATGCAAATATGATCCTAATGTGTATTTGCAACAAAATGATGATGTATTGCAGGTCACAGGGAGCTGCACCAAAGAAATTGGGTCAATCAAAGCATCTTTGCACAGTGAATTCTCCATGACCGATCTAGGCTTGTTGAGACAATTTCTTGGATTGGAAATTGTACAATCTGAAGCAGGGATCAAGGTCAACCAACAAAAGTATCCTTCAGAATTGTTATTAAAGTTCAAGATGGCTGAATGTAGGGCAACCAAGTGCCCATTCCTTTCTGTCATAAAACTAGGTGAAATTGGTGATTCTCCATTGGTAGATTGCTCATTGTATAGGTAGCTAGTCGGGAGCTTGTTGTATCTCACTCAGACTAGACCTGATTTAACATATGATGTTAGTGTTGTAGCAAGATATATGCAACAGCCACATGAGACCCATTAGAAGGCAGCCAAGAGGATCCTTCAGTATGTACAAGGCACTAGGAACTTCGGGGTACACTATGCTGCTAGTTCTCCACTAGAACTAGTAGGATTTTCTGATTCAGATTGGGCTAGAGATCCCAATGATAGAAAGTCCACTTCAGGTTTTGTTTTCATGCTTGCCAATGGTCCCATTTGCTGGTCAAGTAAGAAACAACACACTATTTCTCTTTCTTCAGCTGAGGCCGAGTACAAATAAGCATTGAATGCAGCTACATAATGTGTGTGGTTGCAAGGCATTCTTCGGGAACTCGGTGTTGCACTTGATTCACCCACTGTCATTTGGTGTGACAATCAAAGTGCAATCAAGATTTCTACAGATCCAGTTCAGAGGCAGAGGACCAAGCACATAGAGATTCATATGCACTACATTCGAGGCTTAGTGCATGATCAGGTGATAGCCTTGCAGTATTCTCTTCCATCGAGCAAACTGCTGATATCTTCACCAAATGTTTTATTGAGAAGACCTTCACTTACTTGAGATCACTGTTGGGAGTGAGTGATGCATGGCGATGGCTGCCATTCACCTTAAGATTTTTGGCCCCATGTCCATTTTTGAGGAGAGGTTTTGTTCCCATGTGGTTTTCCTCTTTTCCTTGTATTTCATGGACAAATAAATTTCTATTGTATGAGGTGACTTGAGCCTTTGTTGCCAAGGCCTCCATGATATTTTTGGTTAAGTTGTACTAAGTCAAGCTTAAGAGGGGGTGTTAGAACAGTACTCCATCCTTAGTACCTTGGGTTATACCTTAGTCGATTTCATTTGTTTCTATGCATTAAATTGCTATGGTTTAGATTTTGGGAAATTGGTCTAGGAGGTGAACTGGTTATTTTCAGAACATTCACACACACACTAGCACTCTAGCTTGGTCAACCTGGCACATGTGTGCCCTCATTAATGTCTTGGGTCGCTACTTCCTTGTTTTGAGGAATCTGGGTTTGACTAGGGGCACTAGTGTTATCTTTTGTCCATTTTGGCCCTTCCTAGGTGTATTTATTGTCACATTGAGCCTCTCCCACACCTCTACTTGCTCACCCATGCATGCCTTGGACTCATTATTTCCCTAGCACACCTCACCAACGTTCACACCAGGTTTCGTGATAGTTTGGGCTGAGTTGGAGCTTCATTGGTCCACCTGGGGAAGATTGAGGTCAAATCTTGCCATGACACATGTACACTCCCAAATGGCTTCCTAAGCCTCAGGAATTCTTCCTAATGTGATATATTTCTGATCTAAACACATTCATATGTTAGACAGTTCAATAATATCCACTATTATGTTCACATGTGTGTGTAAATTTTTCCTCTTTCAAGCTTTTTTGCAAACTACTTCGAATTGTGAGAGTCCCTTGCCCTTCTAAATCCAGCTGTGAATCTAATTCTCAAACATTTTTACAGAGAAATTTAACCCTACGAGTTTGGAGAGGTTTCCCTTAATTTCCTAGGTCACCCAGAGGGGATTTGAGGTCAAGAATATTTCTGATTTGTCTTGACTATAGGAAAACACAGACTTGTAGCAGAAATCAACCCCAAAAGCGACCTTATATTGGCCCATTCAAGTGTGCCGTAGGGGGGATTGAAGCTCCTCGAGGTAGGGTTCGCCGAAGGTAAATTTTGTACAATTCCTGTTGTTAGTTTGGGAGATATTTCACGTTCTAGCTTGCTGGGTTTTACTCCAGAAAATAACATTAGCAGATTACATACTCATTATTGCTCTGAACCTTTTAAGTTAAGGGTTTATTGTAGACATATATCATTGACTCCATTAGGCATTGGTCTACTAATAGCGGGAAGGTATTATAGGGATAGAGGTACTATCTATTATGTTTCTTAGAGGTCTGTCCTTGCAATCATTTTGGGGAGCCTCCTGTGGCCTAAGGAGGAAGGCCTAAAGAGAAAGGGGGTTACACTGAGGTGACATTGGGTGTACCTCCTTGAAGAGTTGTCGATCATAGTACTGGGTCCACTGAGTCGACATATCTTGTTTGGGTCGACATATCTTTGTTTGTGGATACGTGCTAGCTTTTGAGGTAACAGGTCCTAGACAATTTTGTAGGCTATTGGTCCAAATGCTTTCTCCCTCTAGTACACCTTGGCATTTATCATGATTTGAATTTTAATCATCTCAAATTATATAAGCCATTGCATTTGGAAGAGGTATGGGTGTTACTTTCACAAGATAATATTCCAGGATTCTAACCTCCACTCAAAGGATATTTTGCTACAAACATGGACAGAGACTGCAAGGATAAAGCAGATTGCGATGTACTTGGTTGCGGAAAATGCAACTTGCTTTAACAAGCCAAGAGGGTTTCTCAATCCATGTTTGAGCCTCAATTTCCCCGTCTCCTGTACATGTTAGAGACAATTTCTTTGTACGAGGGAGGAAATTATGAATATATATATATATATATATATATATTATATATATGTCAGTCAAGTTTTCCAAGTTCTATATATTAAATAAATTTTTAATGTACTATTACCAACATGGTGTATAGTTTCACTGTTCACACATTATAATTCGGAATATGATAGATCATGGTGATCAATCGTAACTATAATTCGTTACTTGTAGTGATATGTAAGATTAGAGGTCACATGGAAGTCATAAACAGAGCTCTTCCTTCTATTCAAGGGACCTCATGATTCAGGTAAAGGCATCCAAAGCTTGGAATACAAACTGTCCTTGAGCAAGTCACTGATTCATCCATGTAGAAGTTCATGTTGAGTCTTTTTCCATCTTGTTGCCTCTCTGTAAACGTTCTGTTGTATCTTTCAGTCTCATAGACCACTTTTGGTGATTAGCACCCACGAATACAGTCTATTTATCTATGATGGTTTGCTATTGATGGGATATTGTGATCCCATGGAGATACAACCTATCCATCCAATGTCATTCTGTACATAGAATCCTGAAATATACGCTATCTATGCTGGACAATGGAGACTCTGTCTAATGGCGTTTATGGATGTGACCTTATCTTGAATTACCTTACCTCCATGCCTGTGTTTGTTTCTATTTTTGTTTTGATACAATCCGTGATGACCATGATGATTGTTGCTTTGTAGTGAGTACTGTAGCACTTCTAATTGTAGCATTCCGTGTTTTCAGTTGGATATCGATGTTTTTAATTTCTTCTTTGGTTTTCAGACACAAATGCTGGAAAATGTTTTGGACCAGAAATATGGAGGACAAGAAGATTTGCTACTTGGAGAGCTTCAGTTTGCCTTCGTAGCTTTCTTGGTATGCACATCCCAGTTGAATCATTCATTATCCAATTCCTTTTTATTTGAAACAATTTTTTCAACTGCAGAAAATTGTATACAGGAAGGAATTTTTATTTGAACTTTTTAAAATGCAGATGGGTCAATCACTTGAAGCTTTTGGTCAATGGAAAGCTATTGTGTGCCTTCTCCTGAGTTGTGAGGAAGCAGTAAGTACTTTTCTTTTAACAGAGTACCAGACATTAATGCTTTATTTTGATGTCAGAAACCAGGTCCAGCTTTATATCTGCATTATATAAAATTATCACAGGTATTTCAAAACTAAGGAATGCCCGACAGACTTATAATGACTAAAGACAGGAAGTTAACAGAATTTACGGAGCTGATAATTCCCACATAACTTATAAGTTTGGATCATTATACAAGTTGGCAAAGACAGATGATTTGAACAGTTCACGAATTGCTTTAGCGTGACTTCAATTCCAGAAATGTAAAAGAATCATTTGGGTAATTTTGATGTAAGGAACTTCATGGTCCCAATGACACAGATCCAGATATTTAATAAAATACGAAAGCATAGTAATCTAAGAGCTATTTCTGGCTTTGTAGCCAGTCTTTTCCTGCCTGGAAAATGGTGGTTCTGGAAAAATTCACAGTACACATGATTCTTATAAGCTCAACCATTTATTTTTTATTTGGAGATGTTATTAATATTGGAAACAAGTTGGATTTCCAGATCAAATGGGTTAAAGACATTCCATTGCACTTTCACTTATGAAGCAATTTGAACAAAGCTCCTATCATCTATGTGGTAAATGATATGTCCTTGGGTTTCCTATGACTTCTGAGAAGTGCTCTGTCATCTCGTTCTGTTTTGAACATAGTTCCTCAAGGAAATCTAATCAATTCTGATGGAATCCTATTTGTAAGTTCTGAAAAGAATTAATGAGCTTTTCTCAAATTAACCCATGGGCCATGCCTGTTTGATTAACTAGAGGACAGTTGTTACAGCCAAAGGAAAACATGCAAGTGTGGTTATGTACTAAGAAAAATAAGTTGTAATAAACCCCAAAGGCCACCATGAACTTCCCTTGGATATTACCCTAAAAGCATGCTTGAAAATGATGTATAGCAGCTAAGTCAACTTCCAACGACCCTAAAATGAACAAAAGTTCATTTACTAACTGTTACACTATGTTATCTATCATCAAGACAAATGTCTTACATTGTTTATCTCATGGACCATCTATGGATGGACACATTTTCTTGAGCACGACCCTTGTGGTAGATTCACTAGTCACATTGATGGCTAGCTACTGACCGTTTTCCTTTCTGGTGAAATTCATTCAAGCTATTGATGCAATGTTTTCTTTGGTGAAGTTCATTCAAGCATTGGATGCAATCTCATTTTCTTCGGTGTTGATGATTTAAAGGGGAAAATACAAGCAAGAGCTGAAGAAAATAAGAGGAAGATCAATTAAGTTTGTTTTTACTGAAGATCGAATTTCTTGGCAAAAGGTGAGCGCTCCAACAAATAGGCATAAAAATGGATGCAAGAAACTGTCAAAAGTGGAGCCCCCCCATCAAAATGTGCAATAGATGATTTCCCAAGTGAAAGTGTTCCATCAATCAGTGCTAAGAATGAGAGAAAAGAGCCCTCCAAAGTGAATGCCCCCCCAAGAAGGGCATAGATTTGTGTGATATCAACCACAAAGGAGTGGATGCTATCTCCATGTGCAGCCAAATGATGTTCACATATCAACCAACTTCTAATCTCCATGTGCCAACTCATCATTCCATGCGTGGAAGATAGATCCATGAACCAAGGAAACCATCAATCAATAAATAAGGTACCCAATCCAAGAGCAAGGTGTCCACAATAGATAACCACTCCAAGAGGAAGGGGATGATCCCTTCTAGAAGACATTAGCACGCCTCCACACATGCCAAGATAAAGAAATGAAGAAAGTCCTCAACCCAAAATGATATCCAATAGTGCTAGGATGCAATCTATGTGCTAAGATCCAAGAGCATTACAATAATATGAGAGCTAACCTTGTCATGATACCAACCAAAGGAGAAAACCATCACAAGCCATCCATGAGTGCAGACCACCTCAAAATACGCCAAGCACTTCATGGGAAATGAATTCTACATGACCACACTTATGTTTGAGCTAGAGCGCTCTACAAAAAATCACTAATAATACATACATGTCATCAAGAAATGTCAAATAAGCAAGAGCACTCATAAACTATATCACTTCAACAAAGCGATAGATAATGTGATCTAGATGGCACATCAAACCCAAGGCACTAAGATGCTTCATAAGAAAATGATCAATGTACCATACACAAGTGAGATATGAATCAAATGCAACATCATGATAGGCCATATCACATAGCCTGTGTTACCAAATCCATCACCCCAGTGTGTAGGATCCACGAATCCACAAATCCGATACGTACCCAGATCGGATCCACCTTGGGTCCACCATGGAAACAGATCCTCTGCAGAAGGAAACGTATCCTAGTCCCATGAAACAGATCTTGTGAAAAGTAAAAAAATTCCTGAAATTTTCAAACGAATCCTATGAAAAGTCAAACAATTCCTGAAATTTTCAAACGGATCCTACAACTTCCAGTGCTTCTATGACCCATTGACTCCCCCCCAAAAATATTTTTTAATGAAAAACTTAAAAAACCCTAAACACCTAATGGCTAAAAGTGTAAACCCCATTCCTGCTCAAGGTTTGATCTATCCTTATGTCAAGATATGATCTTGAACTTTGATATATCAATATCAAGGTCTGCTTATAATGTTTTATTTGATATATATTTATGGTCAAGGACTGCTGTCAAAGGTTGATCTATCTTTATGTACTATGTTATTGGTCAATTCACCTACACGGTTCTATAGTGTCATGCCATAGTGTTCAAAAAAACCACTTTATTCCGTGCTGATAGGGACATGTGGATGTGGCTCACAAAAACACTATTATGTCTTGCTTCAAGTTCATGCTGAAATGGTTTTTAAAATTATCAATATCACAACTTATCAAATTTTCAGTTATGGTACATTAACTTTCTTTTTTGGCAATAACTTATAGTTCTACCCTTTTGTTTCCTAAATAGTTTTGTTTCTTTCTTCTATTTTTTTATTTATCATAAAAATATTTTTATAGTTGTTTGTACTCACCGTTTCCTTGTCATATCCAGATCTTGGGTTTTAAAAAATCTAGCGAATCCGTATCTGTAACCCCACTGAATGTGTGACAAAAATCACTTGTGGACAACCATAAAAAAATGGGGGGTAAAAGCGTCTTAACTATTTTTGTTGTCTTCTTAGTGTCGCTTTCTGCACTTTTTCTTTTCTTTTTGGTTCACCACTTTTGGGTTTGTTACCTCTCGAACTAGCATGTATGACTAGTGTCCCAAAGAGGCAAGCTAGCTGAGGGGAACTCAAAAGGAAAGTCCATGTCACCACACCAATCTCTTTTGCACTTCTTGTTGGCTCTTCTCTATCTCAATGGGGGCTTCCCTAAGATATGATTACTAAGGCAAAGACAATGAAGAACAAGGTGAGATGAAGACATTTCCCTAGCAAAACAGTTGTAGCATAGAAAGTAAAGGAAAAGTTGATGGGAGGATAGAGAGAAACTGCTCAAGAGACTTGTGTCAATCCCCTAAGTGAAAATGGATTCAAAGAAGTATAATCTAAGAGGGCCTTGTTTCATGTGTCACTAAGGTGGAAAGGTCGTGCGATTGATCAGACCTTACTTAGTGAAGTGCTAGAACATACTAGGTTTTACAAGGGAAGGGATCAAATAAAGTATCTGTTGCCGCCTCTCTGTAAAATTTCCTTTAATATTCAAACAAGGGCTAAACAGTGTATTCAAAATTTCTACTAATAACGACACATGAATATATTTTATAGGTATGCAGTGGAATATAAAGTACTGAGAAATAATTCACAACATAGACACTATTATTTTGGGTATGGAAACCCCCGAAAAAACCCAGGATGGGAAAATTGGTCCAACAGTCAGATATGGATTTTTTTATAGAGAAAATATGGAACTTTTACAATCAATTGCTAATCACCCAAACTTGGCAAAGTAGCACTCAATATAATCATTGGACAACCACAGCTAAAAGCCAACACACCTCTGCTCGACTGTACGACCTCACACATGTGCTGTATGGATCCGTACACTTGTATGGAATCTATACGGTCTGTACGACAACTGTAGGAATCCGTACAGTATGTCCGTCAGCTGTACGGAATTTCGTACGGTAGTACGACCTCCTCTGTAGCTAAAACCCAACTCCTATGCTCGGTGGTACGACCAACAGTACGACCTCCTACACGTGGTCGTACTGTACGACTGCCATACGGAATTCGTACGTTCTATACGACAGCTTTATGGAATTCGGTACAGTAGTACGACCTCCTACACGTGGTCGTACTGTATGACTACCATACGGAATTCGTACGTTCTATACGACAGCTTTATGGAATTCGGTACAGTAGTACGACCTACTCTGCAACTGCTTCCTGTGCGGCCTTCTTCTTGCCTAGAAGCTTGGTCACCCTGTTAGTTAGCTCTTTCGTCTTCTCTACAAAACCCTTCGTCTGACTTTCTCTCTCTGTCTGTATCATGTTTGTGTCGGAATACAAGTGTGTGTCCTCTCCACCAACTGATCTTTCTTTTATAACTTTAGGCAAAATGAAAACCCTAATTTCACTTTCACTTTTTAAAAAGTGTTTTCATAAAGTTAATTAATAACTAGATCACTTTAATTTATTTTCCAAAGTAAACTTAGGAAAAGTAAATTAAATATGACATGTTTCCTGATTTAAGTCTTCAACATGAAAAGACACATGCATGCAAGAAGACCTTCCTTGTTGCTACTATTTTGACACTACTCAACGAGGAAGGGATTCAGTAGTAACCCCAACTTATCCCTGAACTTCATAAAACTGTGTCTGCAAAGTGCCTTGGTGAAAATATCCGCTACATGCTCGTCTGTTTGTATGTACTCCAACCGAATGGTTCCTCTCTGAACACAATCGCTCAAGAAGTGGTACTTGATGTCTATGTGTTTGCTCTGGTCATGGAACACTGGATTTCCAGATAGCCTGATGCCACTCGATTGTCACAATGAACTATAGTAGCCTCTAGCTCACACTCGGACAACCTTGAAAGTAACTTCCTCAGCCACATACCCTCACAAGTAGCCATGTTGGCTGCCATGTACTCAGCCTTTGTCGAGCTCAATGTAATTGACTTCTGCTTCCTGCTGAACCAAGAGACAACCCCTGATCTAATACTGAAACAACAACCTGAAGTACTCTTCCTGTTCTCTACACATTCTGCCCAATCAACATCCGTGAATCCTGCTAACTTTACACCCCCCGAATGCTCATAAACCAATCCATACTCCACTATACCTCTGATGTAGCGAAGTATGTGCTTCACAGGCGTCCAATGCACTCTCTGAGGGTTCACCATGAACTGACTCAAAGAGTTGACTGCAAAGCTGATGTCTGGTCGAGTGTTGACTAGGTATATAAGCGATCCGATAAGATGACGGTACAAGGTTGGATCAAAATTGTCTGACCCTGATGCATCAATCTTCGTGTAGTTGGAAACTAGAGGTATGGCCATAGGCTTGCAGTCCTCCATCCTTAATCTCTTCAAGATCTCTATTGCATACTTCCTATGTCTAATGAAGAAGCATCCATCTCTCTGCCAAACCTCTAGGCGCATAAAGTAATGCATCAACCCAAGGTCTTTCATCTCAAATTCCACTGCAAGGTTGGACATGCAGTCACAAATCAACCTCTCATCTCCTGTAAGAAAGAGATCATCCACATATAAGATCAGTATGAGCGGCACCTCACCTGTCAAGAAGTACAGGTTGTGGTCAGCCTCACTCCACTGAAATCCCATCTCCCGTAGATAACTATCTATCCTCGAGTACCATGCTCAAGGTGCTTGCTTGAGACCTAAAGAGCTCGATGTAGTCTGCATACATGCGTCTCCCTGTTCTCCACATCAAACCCCTCTGCTCGAGGTGCTTGCTTGAGACCTAAAGAGCTCGATGTAGTCTGCATACATGCGTCTCCCTGTTCTCCACATCAAACCCCTCTAACTACTCAATATATACCTCCTCCTCTATCACTCTGTTGAGGAAGGCAGTCTTGACGTCCATCTGATGGAATCACCAACCCATCTCAGCTGCTAGTGAGATAATGGTCCGAATGGAAGAATACCTGGCAACCGGGGCGATGGTCTCCTCATAGTCAATACCCTCCTTTTGTGAAAATCCCTTTGCCATGAAGCGTGCCTTGTACTTCTCCACGCTTCTGTCTGCTGCATGCTTCACCTTGTAGATCCATCTGGATCCCACCACCTTTTTCTGTTGTGGCCTCGGCACAACCTCCCATACCTGGTTTTTCATAATGGAGTCATACTTTTCAACCATAGCCTCCTGCCACACATCATGTTGTGCTGCCTCCTCAATGCTGGAAGGTTCAAAGTTAATCAAATTTGTCATCAATGCCATATAACTGAGTCCACTGGTGGTTTTCTTCGTTTCATGGAGCTCTGTGGAGGATCCACCTGCTAGGAATCTTGAATTGTGGACCTTGACCACTTAGGTCTTGGCCTAGTGTCTACCTATTGCGAGTGCTGGATATCCATCTCTTGCTGCAGCTCATCCTCCAAGTCAATGATTGAATGATCTTGTCCACTCGACTCCCTCTGTGAAAACAGGTTTTGGACTAGTTTGATACCGAACCAGGCGGTTCGTGGACCAACCCGGCTGGTTCGGTATTGAATCGACCCAAAATGGTCTAGAGGTTCGGTTCGGACCAAAAAGCCACCGAAACCGGGTTGACCAACCGGTTTTGCCGGTTCCGGTCCAGTTCTGGTAACCTTGTTCCAAACCATGAGCCATGTATTTCAAAGGAGGGAAGTGTTATGCTTCCTATTTTTTTTGGAAATGGCGATTCAACTGTCTGTTACATCATATATTTTCTTTCATTTTGGTAAATGATGTAAACATACTTCATCAAGATAATAAGATGTGAGCATTTGTTAGTACGCTAAGTAAGGATGCTTGGATGTGGTATTATGGTCTTCCTGATAAAAGCATTACATCCCTTCAAAATTTCTTTGATATTTTTTTAAAGAGGTGGCATAATGGTGAAGAAGATATGATGACTGCTTTAGAGAAGGGCTTTGACCAACTAAAAAGGATAAGAGAACAAATTGAGCAACACCTCCATGATGATCTCAATGAAGAAGTTTATCAAAATTCAGACATTGTTGAAGATCCTCCTCATGAACCATCAACATGTTAAATTTGTGACAACTAATTAAACTAAAATGGTTTCTCAACCGTAATTGTTGGTTGATTAGGAGTTACTGTAATTGGTGGCAGTTCCTCTGTTAATGTAACTTCTCGACTAAATGTATTTAAATGAATTTGGAGAGGAGCGAAAAGAGTGAATGAGATGTGCGGATGATATGCCTGATTGTAATCTTCATTGTTGAAAGGAATAAGACATCAATACTTTGTCGAGGTGGATGTTTCCCCAAATTGGGGTTTTACGATGTTAAAATTCTGTGTAATATTTGAGTGCATTTTGTCCATTATTGTTTTTAATTAATGTTATATTCAGACTCAAATATCAACAAGTGGTATCAGAGCTATCTCGTAGAGGAGGTTGTAGACCTTAGGTCCTGCTTGTCGCTGATTGCTGGACTGTGGAGAAAGCCGTTGAAGAAAAAAGATCCGGTGCTGGAAGTGAAGAGTTGTGCCTGTGAACTTTCCCATCTGCGAATCGTATAGAGTGCAGCCACAGTAGCCGTGAATTGAAGATTCTGTCTGCATCATATAGAGTGTAGCCATAGTAGCCGTGAATTGAAGATTCTGTCTGCAGATGAATTGCTCACCGAGGCCTGGCCGTGAAGAACCCTTAAGTGCTCACCGAGGCTGAAGGGCCGTGACCTAGAGATCGTGAAGCATGCCATTGCTGAACGTGAGGATTGGTGGTGAATGCTGGTTGTAACAACGGTGAGGCCGGTGGAGAATTCAGTCCCTGTGGACTGTTGTAGACATGAAGATTTGCAGCTGAAATGAAAAGCTGGAATGAAATGAAAGATGGAAACCGTATGATGGAAGCCGTATGCAGATAAGAAAATAATAATAAAAATACTTTGAGAATTTTTATTATTATTATTATTATTGGAAGTATTTGGAATATATATCTTTATATATTTTTGGAAGGCTGAAATTGGAAGTATTTGGAATATATATATTTATATATTTTTTGGAAGTCTGAAATTGGAAGTTTTGGAATAAAACGGTGGAAGTTTTTTTTTTTATTATATATTGATAATTTTGAATTGAGGCTGAAAATTTATTGGGTCATTAAAACTTTGGAGTAGTATTTGAAAGTCTGAAACTTAACAAAGTAATGGCAAAAATGTCTAATTCAAAATTTGAGATTGAAAAATTTAGCGGTAAGAATAACTTTGAGTTGTGGAAACTGAAGATGCGAGATTTGTTAGTTCAGCAAGGGTTGCAGAAGGCCTTAGATGGAAAAAGGAAAAGACTCGTAACTATGTCGGATGATGATTGGGAGGATTTGGATGCAAGAGCACTTAGCACAATTCGGTTATGTCTTGCAGATGATGTCTTGTTTAACATTGCTGCAGAAAAATCAGCAGCAAGTTTATGGAATAGATTAGAAAACCTGTATATGACCAAATCTGAACAAATAGAATTTATTTAAAAAGACAGTTATATGGTATGAAGATGAAAGAAGGAACAAAGATTGCAGATCATTTAAATGTATTTAATAATCTTATTTGCCAGTTGAATAGTATGGACGTTCACATTGAGGATGAAGACAAGGCTGTAAATCTATTATGCACTTTACCTGAGTCTTGGGGTCATGTCGTATCTTCTATTAGTCTTAGTACATCTGACACTGTAATTGGAGCACTTTTGTCTGAGGAATTAAGAAATAAGGCTAATATTGAGTCCTCTACACCTGAAGCTTTGTATGTTAGAGGTCGTTCCAAAGAAAAAGGAGAAAAATCAAGAGGAACTTCCAGATCTAAGTCAAAGGGCAGAAAGAGCAAACTCAAATGTTGGTACTGCAACAAGACTTGTCATCTCAAGAAAGACTGTTGGAAAAGAAAAGAATCTAATGACTCCAAGTCTGAGGCAAATTCAGTTAAGTCTGATTCAGGTATGATTGATGAGGTGTTATCCATTTGTAGTCTTTCGAGATATAATGAAGAATGGTTGTTAGATTCTGGTGCTTCGCACCATGTATGTCCTCATAAAGAATGGTTTTCATCTTATCAAATAGTTAATGATGGTTGTGTTCTTTTGGGAGATAATTCTCCATGTAAGACTCTTGGATTTGGAAATATAAAAATTAAAATGTTTGATGGAGTGATAAGAACACTTACAGATGTAAGGCATGTACCTGAGTTAAAGAAAAATTTAATCTCATTAGGAGTTTTGGATTCTAGTGGTCATAAGTTTATAGGTTTAAATGGAATACTAAAAGTATCTAAGGGAGTGGTCATGAAGGCACAAAGAGTAGTAAACCTTTACAAATTGATTGGAAAAACTCAAACTAATGATACAACATTAATATCTGAAGGGGTGTTAGGATCCACTCAGTTATGGCATCAGCATCTTGGTCATATGAGTGAGAAAGGACTTCAAATATTAATGAATCGAAAACTACTTCCAAACTTAAAGACTTTGAATTTGATGTTTTGTAAACATTGTATATTTGGAAAACAGTGTAGACAAAAGTTCAATGCAGGGAGTCATGTTAGTAAAGGTATTCTTGATTACATTCATTTGGATTTGTGGGGCCATCCCCTACTATTTCTTATGGAAGAGCATCATATTATGTATTGTTTATAGATGTTTTTTCAGGGAAAGTTGGGGTCTATATGTTGAAAAGGAAAGCTGATGTGTTTGATACATTCAAACAATTTAAAGTTATGGTGGAGAAAAGAACAGGCAGGACAATTAAATGTTTGAGGACGGATAATGGAGGTGAGTTTACTTCTTTGGAGTTTGAGAAGTATTGCAAAGACGAAGGGATCATAAGACATAAGACAAATGTTTACACTCCTCAACAAAATGGCGTTGCAGAGCGCATGAATTGGACTCTTCTAGAGAGAGCAAGGAGCATGCTCAGCAATGCTAATTTGAGTCAAGAGTTGTGGGCAGAAGCAGTTTCCACTGCTTGTTTTCTAATAAATCGGTCACCTTCCATGGCGATAAATTGTAAAATTTCGGAAGAGGTATGGACTAGTAATCCTTGTTGTGATTATTCGAATTTAAAAATTTTTGGTTGTGAAGCCTATGCTCTTACTCCTAAAAATCAGTGTTCTAAGTTAGATCCCAAGTCAAAGAAATGCATCTTTGTTGGCTATGATGATGTAACAAAAGGATATAGGTTGTGGGATCCTACTGCCCGCAAAATTGTCATTAGCAGAGATGTAATTTTTGATGAATCTTCTCTGATTAAATCAGAAAATATAAAAGTTGACGTGGAACAGGAACATGTACTATCAAAACAACTAGTTCAATTAGAAAACGAATTTTCGCATGACTCAAAGGAACAAGAAGAAGTTTCTGGTAAAAATGAAGTCATAGAAGATGAAGAAATTCAAGAAGATGTGGAAACCCCACAACCTACACCAAGAAGATCGACAAGGGATAGAAAGCCTCCTAAGAGGTATATTGATTTTGTCTCATCTGTTGCTTTGTTTACTGATGATGGAGAACCTTCTTGTTTTCAAGAAGCCATTGATTGCGCTGAAAATGCTAAGTGGAAAATAGCAATGAAAGAAGAAATGGATTCTCTGGAGAAGAACGAGACATGGAATTTGGTTGAACTCCCTAAAGATAGGAAAGTGGTTGGGTGTAAGTGGGTCTTCAAATTGAAGAAAAGTGTTGACAGTAAGATTGAAAGATACAAAGCTCGATTGGTCATGAAAGGGTATTCTCAGATGGAAGGTATTGACTATCATGAGATTTTTTCACCTGCTGTCAAGCTTGTATCTATTCGCATTGTGTTAGCACTAGTTGCAGTGCTTGATTTGGATTAGAGCAACTAGATGTTAAAACGGCTTTTCTACATGGAGATTTGGATGAGGAGATTTTTATGAAACAACCAGAGGGTTATGTGCAGCATTGTAAAGGAAAATTAGTTTGCAAGCTCAGGAAATCATTGTATGGCCTGAAACAGTCACCCAGGCAATGGTACAAGAAGTTTGATTCTTTCATGGTGAGCCAAGGTTATACTAGAAGTGAGTATGATCATTGTTTGTACTTCAAAAAGTTAAATGACGTATTCATTATCTTAGTATTGTATGTTGATGATATGCTTATTGTAAGTAAAAGTATGGGCAAAATCAGCAAGTTGAAGGCTCAGATGGCTAGGGCATCTGATATGAAGGATCTTGGAGCTGCAAAACAGATTTTGGGTATTGAAATACACAGAGACAGAAGAAATGGTAAGCTTAGTTTTTCATAGGAGAAGTATGTTGAAAAGATACTCGAAAGGTTCCGAATGAACAAGGTAAAACCTGTGAATGTTCCTTTGGCTTCCCATTTTAAGGTTTCTTCAGGTTTATGTCCTAGTAGTGATGAAGAAAAGGATTATATGTCTCGTGTTCCATATGCCAATGCAGTAGGATGTTTGATGTATGCAATGGTGTGCTCTAGACTTGATATTTCACATGCAATAGGTGTTGTCAGTAAATACATGGCAAATCCAGGAAAGGAACATTGGAATGTAGTGAAATGGGTGCTTCGATACTTAAGAGGCACAAGTGACTATTGTATCACTTTTAATTGAACCAGTGATTCAATATGCGGTTTTGTTGATTCAGATTTTGCAGGTGATTTGGACAAGAGAAGGTCTACTTCAGGTTATGTCTTTACTTTTGCAGGTGGAGCTATAAGTTGGATGTCAAAGCTTCAGGAAACAGTTGCTTTATCCACTACAGAGGCTGAGTACATTGCTGCCTCGCATGCTTGCAAAGAGGCAATTTGGCTGAAAGGTCTACTTGGAGAAATTGGAAGGTTGCAAAACAGTGTGCCTGTTTTTCTGTGATAGCCAAAGTGCTATACATTTGGCTACAAATCTTGTTTACCATAGTAAGACTAAACATATTGATGTAAAATATCATTTTGTAAGGCAAGCCATTAGTGAAGGTGAAGTAGATCCGAAAAAAGTTCATACTAAGGAAAATTGTGTAGATATATTTACAAAGCAGTAATATTAGAGAAGTTGCGTTGGTGTGTGGCTTCTCTTGGTTTAACAAAGAAGTGATGAATAGTTTCGGCAAAGTATTTGATGATTTGTTGTCAAGGTGGATATTGTTAAATTTGTGACAACTAATTAAACTAAAATGGTTTCTCAACCGTAATTGTTGGTTGATTAGGAGTTACTGTAACCGGTGGCAGTTCTTCCGTTAATGTAACTTCTCGACTAAATGTATTTAAATGTATTTGGAGAGGAGTGAAAAGAGTGAATGAGATGTGTAGATGATATGCCTGATTGTAATCTTCATTGTTGAAAGGAATAAGACATCAATACTTTGCCAAGGTGGATGTTTCCCCACATTGGGGTTTTACCACGTCAAAATTCTATGTAATATTTGAGTGCATTTTGTCCATTACTGTTTTTAATTAATGTTATATTCAGACTCAAATATCAACACAACAGAAAATATTGAAGATTGGGGATCTTTTCATGATTATTTCAATGATGATGATGACATTTGTACCCTAGACCCACCTCAAGAAGAAACCATTATAGAGATTTGTAATGAAACTTATGAAGAGATTTGTGAAGTTTGTAATGTGTACGATGACACTCCTCCATGTTCACCACTTAGGGATAAAGTTTTGGAATGTTTTATTGCTTGTAATATCTTTAAAACCAAAACTTCTAAGGATGATCATTGTGAACTTGAGGAGGTTAGTTATATCTAGGAATGTGATACCAGTGATGAAGACTCTCTCGTAACTAACGTAGATGGGAATGATGACTATTGGACTTTTATTGAAAATCCAATGTATGAGACTTTTGAAAATCTTTTTGAGAATCCCGTCTATGACATGCCCAAAGAATGGAGTGTGGATCTTGAGACTTTGGGGGATTTTGGTATGGAAGGTGAATGTTCAAATATCCCATATGATTATTTAGAGCCATGTCATTCAGAACCGTACATAAGTATCCGTAATAAAGACTTGGAAAAGGAGTACACAGAAGATCTATATTGGGTGCAATTAATTGAAGAATAGTCTCAGCTTTCATCTTCGCATGCAGAGGTTCCTTATGATTTGGAGCAGCTTGGGGCTAATATAGAGAATTATCATACAATAAGCCTTATTGAGCAGTGCGATGGAGTAATCGATGTGCCTCAACAGGAAAATGTATACATTAGTCCTATCCAATCTTGGATAGAAGAAGCCTATGAGAACACTTGCCAGTTTGGGAAGCAGTTTGATAACATTATCCATGCCTATGTTTCCCCATCCAGCCCGCCCATTTTGGATCATCACGCAGTTTTGCATTTCTTAATAAATGTGTCCTTGCTTTGGTTGGTAACCAAGGACAAGACCAAAAGTTTTTAGGTTGATAAAATGCTTAGGTGGTTGCATTGGATGCTTGATTTTACCTAAGATGTTATTTTATTTTGCTTAAAGTAGGAAATAAGCTCCTTAAAATGAGCATTTACTTTCTGCATTTCTTTTATGTATTTAGGTTTCCTTTAGTTTCTAATAAAGCAAGCTATGGTTCATTGGACTTTTTCATAAAACTTGTGCTACTAAGGTTTTCTTGTCAAGTTGAGATGTTTTTACAGATCATAAGAACCAGAGATTTTGGAGTTCTCGTATCCTCTCCTTGCCTAAAGACAAGATCGAGCACACGTCCCACAGTTGGAGCCAAAATGTTGACCACCTAACCAACTAGGTGACTAACCATGTACCATGTGCATGGTAGACGAGAAAGAAGTACCTAATAAAGTTTGTTCAAGCGAGGAAACTCTTCTTCTTATCTTTTCTCCATGGATTTTTCGTACCCCTGTAGGGGATATTGTAATGACATGTCAGCATGAAGGTCTAGTTTTTGTATAACTTAGTTTCCTAAGACTTTTTCATTACGGAAGTCCTTTCATCGAGTGTTTTTTCCCTTGGATAATTAAAATTCCTTTTGAGTGATTTTAATTATCTTAGTTTTTCACTCAAAAATACCTCCAAAGTGGTGAAAGGCGTTCTAATGATCGAGTCCATGGGGTGACCAAGTCCTAGGAATGTTCAATGTAACCATGCTAGACACTATCCAAAGACTTGTGGAATTTCATTGGGTTTTACCTAGGAGTTTTTAATTTTTGGTGATTAAAAGTTGTCCCTCAGCATAAAAATGTTGTAATAAAATGTTGATGAGTGAATGGAATCTACCTGTGCTTCATTTACTTTCGTAATAAGAGAATCCCGACCCCTTTGATCTCATTGAGAAGGCGTATTCTGTCCTTTCTACTTTCTTGCTCAATCTTGGTTCCTCAACCTTTGATCCAAAAGTCTTTCAATTTTTATTTTTATTTTTTATTTCAGTTTTGAGTTATTTTTCTATTCTTAGATCTATATTTTAAACCCGTATAAAGAGTAGATCTAAGTTCCTAAAGTCTAGATTTCCACTGTTCTTTAAATTTCAAAATCTAAAATCTAGATTTAGCTCTCTTCTTTCAAGTTTAAAGTTTTAATCTAAAGTACTTGGTTAAGAGAATGTTTTGATCTTTAATCGCTTAGCTAGCAATAGTGTTTTCTTCTTTGCTTGCCATTCTCTTAAAGAGGCAAGCAAAGATCCTAAGAAGACAAGCCCTCTAGCTTGTCTTACTTAGTTAAGTTTTACGTTTTTTTTTATTCATAGTTTGACTTGATTTTTTTTTAGATTTTTTGGAGATTGTTCAAAGACATTCTTAAAGTGTCTTTAAGCATCTTTTGCATTTGATAGCTTGCTGATTTTTTGCAGGTAGAACAAGTAGGAGAAGGAAACTCTGTCCGTTTTGCGAGAAAATGAACCATTAAGAGCTCAACGGAGTTCCCCTTCGACCAAAAAGTCTATTTTCTATCAAGTTGTAAGCCTTTGGATCCAAGATATAAATACTTAAGCATACTTTGCTTATCATTGTAAAGATTAATAAAGATTTCATAGGTTTCTTAGAGCCCACTCCCCATCCCCCTTGGAGGAATTCACGTCTGTGTTCGTTTTCATATTTTTTTGTTCTAGTGTAGTTGGTATTATTTCTTTGTTATTCTATGTTATATATTTATCCTTTGCAGAGTAATACAACTTCTAAACCCACGACTTCCTGAGTTACCCGAAAGGGGAAAGCAATGAGTGGTAGGATTAATTAAATAACATTAGTTTGATTTTTACCATCTTTTACTTTTACAGTAACTTACATCCCCTTGCTTTCCCAATTAGGGTTTACAACCTGAAAGAGACTCTTGGGGATTTAATAAAAAACAAACCTTGTTAAAAAAAACCTTAAAATGAACAAGGCTCTTATCCTTGTATGCTCTACCTCCACTGCAACTTCGTCTAAACGGTTGGTTGTATCATAAAAATATTTGAGTGACTAGTAATTAGTCTCATCTCTTAAATTGATCCTTAAACGAAAATTAGACGTTTTTCGAATATTGCTAAGTTGTTGGCAAAGTCTTCAAGTGAAGCAGGACCCACTAAACAGTGACCGCTGGGCCCTGTCTGGATACACCCTCGTTTGCTGTAATGTTGGACACACCCTTGCGACTCTGGTTTATCCCACATTTTGCTGTAAGAACCACTTTTTTCTATTAAGTTGTTAGCCTTCGGATTTAAGATATGAAGACCAAAGCACACTTCGCTTATCATTGTAAAGATTAATAAAGAGTTTAGTAGGTTTCTCAGATCCCACTCCCCATCCCCCTTGGGGGGACTCGCGTCAATGTTAGTTTTCATATTTTTTTCTTTTTTCTAGTGTAGTTAGTATTATTTCTTTGTTATTCTAGGTTATATCTTTATCCTTTGTAGAGTAATACAACTTCTAAACCCACGACTTCCCGAGTTACTTGAAAGGGGAAAGTAATGCGTGGTAGGATTAATTAAATAACATTAGTTTGATTTTTACCATCTTTTACTTTTACAGTAACTTACATCCCTTTGCTTTCCCAATTAGGGTTTACAACCTGAAAGAGACTCTTGGGGATTTAATAAAAAACAAACCGTGTTCAAAAAATCCTTAAAAATTAACAAGGATCTTATCCTCGTATTCTCTACCTCCACTGCAACTTTGTCTAAACAGTTGGTTGTCTCATAAAAGGATCTGAGTGACTAGTAATTAGTCTCATCTCTTAAATTGATCCCCAAACGAAAATTCGACGTTTTTCGAACATTGCTAGGTTGTGGGAAAAGTCTTCAAGTGAAGCAAGAACCACTAAATAGTGACTGTGGGGCCTTGTTTGGCTACACCCTCGTTTGTTGTAGTGTTGGACACACCCCTGCGACTCCGGTTTATCCCACATTTCACTTTGAGAACCACTTCTAAGTAATTCCGGACATATTCCTCGTGACCCTTGGGTATATTTGGAATCCAGTCTCCTTTCTAATAATCCAGATCATTACCATATTAATAAAATCGACCAACAATTTATCCTCTCCCTTAATCACTCACTAATAATTTTAAAACTTTCCAACAAGACAACTACAATACTTACATGACACAACAACACTCCACTTTTACAAGCGCTCCATTATTCATCGGCACTGGTCTATGCTTTGTTTCTGCATAAATCAAATCTTGCAAACTGTCGTGAATGATGTTTACATTGTCATATTTTGTTGATGTAATTTCGTTCTTGCAATTGTCTGTTATGATATTTTTTCCATTTTGTATTAACTCCTAGAATCAATCTTTTCTTTCGTAGAGTAAAAACCTTAGATTTTACTTTTCATAGGGACCGCTCCCCCTTGGCTTCGCTAGAAGTTGGCCTAGATGGAGGAGTTGAGTATCAGGTGACAACACTTGGCTCGAGCTTGTGCCCAAGGTTGCACCTAGTGGCTTGAAGATTTTTGCCATGTGACCAGAGGTGAGAATTAGGCGGTAACAAAACCTGTAACTCAGTCCTTGAGAAAATAGACACACTGGAAAATCACTCACAAGGAAAATCAGCCTTGTGTCACCTTGTATGACTTCCTGTGTCACCTTTATGGCCTTGCATCACCGAATTGGCTCCTGCGTTAGCCTTTCGACCCTCTACATGACCAGATCAACTCTCTACATCAGTCCTGCGGCCTTGCATCACTTCGTACGACCCTTATGTCACTGTATAGATCGACCCTTTGTGAGATTGACTTCTCTCAGTCTCTCATACTTTGGATCTTCTCTCTCTGCAAAATATTTCTCTTCTCCTTGGCCACCGAGTCTCTCACTCTTCTATTAAGAAAAATCTCTCTTTGAAAGTGATCTAATGATCTCATGTACCTTTCTCCTCTCCTTAGCCCTTTCTCCTCTCCTTAGGCTTTCTTTTATAGCATCTCAATGATCCAAACCTTAACTCTCTCCAAAGTGATTGATCGCCAAGATTAGATCTAGAGTCTCACTTAAGATCAACGGCTATGACTTAATCTTAAGTTTGCTTTGTGCTTTTCCTAAAACTTAGGAAAGAAATATAAAAGTCACTTACTCAATAATTAAGCAAGTACCTTGAGAGTAGATGGACAACTTCTGCATGCTTGGCACCTAGCCTATGCAGAAGCTCCTATCTGAGCTATAATCGTCAACACTTCCTTCTAGAGAGGAAGGAGCTATGCAGCACTCCCATCTTATCTTTGAAGAACACAAACTTGCTCTTCATTAAAGCCTTGGTGAGAATATCTGCAACCTGCTCATTTGTAGAAGTATACTGAAGCTTCGCAACTCCTCTTTGAACTCTATCCATGATGAAGTGATATATGATCTCTATGTATTTGGATTTGTCATGTAACATTGGATACTCCGAGAGTCTTATGCAACTCTTATTGTCACAATGGATCACCGTAGGCTCCAACTCCTGACCAAATAAACCTGTGAGCATCTTGCAAAGCCTAATGGCCTCACAACTCAGCAAACTCACTGCCATGTAATCGGCCTCTGCTGAACTAAGTGCCACTGATGTCTGCTTCTTGCTAAACCATGGAATCGCTATTGATCCCAAGCTGAAACAATACCCTAAGGTGCTTTTCCTATCGACTGTATTCCCTGCCCAGTCTGAGACTGTATAGCCCTGTAACTCTACGCTGGCTTTGGAGAAGTGAGTTAAAAACTTAGACAAACCCGGTTCACCAATTTCATACAAGTGAAAAAACACTCTAGAGCAGTAATAATACAAGTGACTCATTTGGGCTAACTCTTTTATACATATAATAGGATGTCATGCATTTTTTTACAATCATCTTCTTTTGACCATGGGAAAAAGAGATGTATAAGATTAAAAACAAAGAGCAAAAGATTGCTTGAGCTGGATCATGGAATTGGAGGTTCTCTGGTTCTTTGATATCTTTTGTCTCAAGGATCATCTTGGTGCAAATTGAGTGGTAACAGTGGCATTGGACACACTTCCTTTTGTGTTTACCCTCGTAGCACAATGATTCGGGACTTTCATTAATCTAAGCGGTAACCAGGGGTAAGAGGGATCACTCAATGAGAGTATTCCAAAGATGTGATCTCTTAATTTGCCGTCCAACACAGTAAATTTTCCAATAAATTGAATTGTCTACCTTGAGCCCTGTCCACTTATTAGAACTTCTGCCACCAATTTGATTTCCATCTGTGGAAGATCTCATATATGGCAAACAATTAGTCAAGTGATTTATCTTATTAATGCTATAGATAGTGGTTAACTCTATGTAGGGATATATCACATGTGTATGTCCTTTGGGCAATGCAAAATGGTGTGTATTCAATATCGGGTCCATATCTGCTCTATGTAAACATAGTAGAGTTGCATTCCATCCATAGCCTAGTTTTACTTGGTGTCAATTTAACATGCACTTGTAAAGGTCAATCATTGAGTTAAATAAGAAGCAATATGTTCAAAATATAATGTTATCAGAGAAAAAAGATAACCATAGCATTGGGGATTTCAAAATGTCACTTTCCTTGATTATTAGAAATAAAAAAGGATGCCTTAGATATATCACTTATATGTATTGGCTAGTATATTTAAATGCTATGTTTGTTCATAATTACAATCTGAGAAGAAGCTTGAATTTTAACGGACTTTTTACTGTCTTGTACTTTGATGCAGCCATTGCATACAAGGACACAATTTTTCATTAAGGTATGGCTTACAATATATATGTCCTCTTTTGTATTTTTTATCTTAACCAAGGATAAGTTAACCTTTAGTAGCAAGTTATTTGACAATTGTTTCAAATTGAAAGGTTTGCCTGTGCTAATTAAATCCAGAATACAAATACAAAATCAATACATTGTCTATGAATTTGCAAATTTTGCAATTTCATTAAAACATGACGAGTCAAAGAAAACTAAAGATACTGAATATTATTGAGTGAGCAATAGACAAAAAAATTGCTAACTTCTTGTAGAGATCGTTCTATAGTTCCTTTAGTCTTGTTGGTATTTCTATTTGTTGTTTAGAATCTTTCTTTTGAAGGTCATAGATAAATGGCATCCTTACTATGGTTCATTTTGTTGTTTTTATTTGGCTAATGGTGTTTGCTTGTAAGGTATCCTTTTTACCATATATAACATCAAATACTACAATGAAACCATTAAGAAGAGGAAATTGAACTTGAAGTACTGCAAGTATTTTACCAAAACTGATTTTGCGAAAAGAAAATTTTCCAACATTATGAGTGCTACCCCCCATTTTGTATGGATGTCCACGTGTGATCTTAATCACATTCTTAGAGGGAGTAGCTTTGTGCATGATATTGTTTTGCTAGTTATTTGATGATGCCCTAGGATTTCATGGGCAAGTATGAAGAATTGACCCTATTCTTGCTTGCGATTTGTTGGGCTATACTGATCCCAATTCCAGGGGTATAAAATTCTCCTAGACTGAATCTGAGGTTTAAAATGCAAGTATGGGTGCATTTCTAGCATGTTTGGGAAGTCTCTATGGTGCAAACACCCCAAAAGGTCAGATCTGGACAGTTATAGGGAGAAATCAGCAATGAAGAAGCAGTTTCAGGGGTGAAAGTGAAACAATAATAAAAAGCCACCCATATTCAATTTTTTGGGTCATAACGACTAGATCTGAGCATACAACCTTTAATCTGGGCACAATCTGAGGCCGTTCTCCACAACAGCAGGCTATATGAATTCTCCACAACAGCAGGCTATATGAAGCACTTAACCTCATATCTGGGCAGTCTAGGGCATATTTGAGATCGTAAAAGGCAGTTCTGGGCGATGTTTAGGGTAGAAACATGGGCTGTCTAGGGCATATCTCAGACCTTGAAAGGAACTTCTGGGCGATGTTTAGGGTAGAAACAGTCCTAAGCTCAAGTCTGTACACGAGAATGGGAAATCTAGGAATGTAATAACCCTCGAACAGCCTTCATCAGCTCTTAAATGGTCTTGAAGCAGCAACCTAAGCGGTCATCTTCCCTGTACAGCATTCTCAACTGCAGTAACACTATTCAGGGCCGAGTTTGGTGGTTAGAATTCAAATTATGGTGGTCTGAGGGCAGATAAGCAAGAAAGCACCATAAAACAACAGTTCTGGGCAGGTCTGAATCTGTTATGGGCAATCCGTTGGGCATAAACAGCCCGAAAATCAGGTCTGGGTGCCTTCTTAAGAAGTCTGTGCATAAGGAAGTCAGTTCTGGGCATGAATGGCCCTTTAAAAGGTGATGTACAGGCAGCAAAATGTATTCACAAACCTTGTTCATGGAAAATCTGAGCATAACTGAATAATGCCTTGGAAATTTAGGCAGATCGCTCTACCTTTGTGTCCTGTAGCAGCAGTTCGCTGACCCTTGAAAGGTTCTAGGTAAGTTACCAGGATACGGATACGGATTTGGATCCGGATCAGATTCACTAGATTTTTTAAAACCCAGGATACAGATTGGCTAGATTTTTTAAAACACAGGATCTGGATACGACGGGGAGACAACAAGTACAAGCAAATATAAAAATATTTTTATAAGAAATAGAAAAATAGAATGAAGAAACTAAATTATTTAGGAAACACAAGAGTAGAACTAAAATTTATTGCCAAAAAAGAGAGTTCATGTACCATAGCTGATAGTTTGATAAGTTGTGATATTGATAATTTTAAAAACCATTTCAGCATGAACTTGCAGCAGGTCATAATAGTGTTTTTGTGAGCCAAATCCACATGTTCCTATCAGCAGGGAATAAAGTGGTTTTCTTGAACGCTATGGAAAGACTACAAAACAGTGTAGGTGAAGTGAGCTACAACATAGTACATAAAGATAGGTGAGCCCTTGAAAACAGACCTTGACCATAAAGATATCTGAAATAAAAATTGTGAGAGCAGACCTTGATATTGATATATCAGAGTTCAAGAGCATATCTTGACATAAAGATAGATTAAACCTTGAGCAGGAATTGGGTTTACACTTTTAGCCATTAGGTGTTTAGGGTATTTTAAGTTTTTCATGAAAAAATAATTTTTTTGGGGGATCAATGGGCCATAGAAGAACTGGAAGTTGTAGGATCTATTTGAAAATTTCAGGAAATGTTTGATTTTTCACAGGATTCGTTTGAAAATTTCAGAATTTTTTTTATTTTTCACAGGATCTGTTTCATGGGATTGGGATATGTTTCCTTCTGCAGGGGATTCGTTTCCATGGTGGATCTGAGGAGGATCCGGTTATCACATATACATTGCAGCAGGGCTGCCATGATGCAGCATATAGATTTATCTCTTTATTCTTTCGAGCTATTCATTCACATGGGTTTTTAGCATGGATCTTTACAGCCTTGGCCATTTCAGAGCCTTGTTTAGCAGTTTTTCTTTGCTAGGATTGAGATCCACTTGTCCATTGAGATGTTTTAAGTGGTGACCTAGTGCATTTGAGCATAGTAGCAGAGCAGATATGGTACACACAGTTACAGAGGGGATTATCAAATGGAGACAGGTATATATGTGGTGAGATCAGGTATATGTTTCTTTGGTTTTTCTCTGTGATGATCATGGATGATCATGATGAAACACCTAGGCTTGTCTTGTTAAACACCTAGGCTTGTCTTGTTAGGATGATCATGGTGACCTATGCTTATATGTATACCGATTGTTGA
Organism: Pseudotsuga menziesii; assembly: GCA_001517045.1. NCBI lineage: Eukaryota > Viridiplantae > Streptophyta > Pinopsida > Pinales > Pinaceae > Pseudotsuga > Pseudotsuga menziesii. The sequence continues at coordinate 164,591 of LPNX011227717.1, forward strand.
TCTTATGCCAAGACTGATCAAAGAACTCAATGTTGAAGACTGTTGCTCATGCCATACTTTACACAAATAATTAAACCTTAGTGCTGTGTTGGTTCCATGTGTCGTTTGTCCCTATCCATCTAGTTCATCCATTGTTGAATTTTATCCCATGACTTGGATTGATTGAGACTTGTGAGATTGAAGATCTTTTCCCCATATGGACCCCCTATGCATGATAGACTCCATGTTGTTATGTGTCTTTGGCTATGAAGTATGTGGCTTGGCGAGTGTGTCTGGGTTCACCAGGTAATGTTCCTTTAGTCCTAAAAAAAAGTGCTCCGCCAAACAGTGTTGCTAAACACTAAAGCATTGAAACACATAAACGCTATATCTAAAAGGTAGTCATTGTCCAAGGGGTTGAGCAGTCATCCTTTATAATGTAAGGCTCATCTTACCACCACAGGGGCAACAGGGAGAGGCAAACCCGTCGGGGCTATGGACTTCTCGTTGGTAGCAGGGCTAGGCCTTAGCCATTTACTAGAGCCCATAAAGATTTACAGGGCACCTGCTCTTGTAGGATAGCTACTATCTTATGTGAAAAATAATGTTATTGAAAAAGATCAATGGTCAAAGGATGAGCACTCACTCTTTGTATAGCGTTCGACTCTAAGCTGCGGGGAATCGCTCCCCCTTACGAATCGCTCCTGATTCGTGCTCCGGGAGGAATCATCGATTCCTCCCGGGAGCAATTTTCGGAATCGCGATTCCTACCAAAAAAAATGCTCCCTGAAATTTTGGAATCGTTGAGGGAATCGATTCGGAATCGACGCTCCCGAAGCGATTCCTCAGCCAAAATAACGCTCTCGAAATCGCTCCTTGACCGGTTCCACGTGAAGGAAAAAAATTTCTCTGTTTTTTGATGGTTCCCTAAGGTTTAATTAGTTTTTATAAACACTATTGGCCTCTATTTGGACTCATTCTATTGCTCATTTGCTTGTTTTCATTTTTCTTGCTAGGGCTTTGAGTGTCTTTGCTAGTTGTTTGAGAGCAAATTTGTAGGAGCTTGGAAGGGAGATTGGAGAGGAGATTGAAAGCTTTTATTTGTGAGAGCTTGTAAGGAAGATTGAAGGCTTCCATAGAGACATTCAACCATCCTTGAAGAGCTAAAGAGGTAGGCTCTAAAAACCCAATCTTTGTTTGTTTTTAAAAAAAATATTTCATTATGCTAAAATGTTAAATCTTGTATGTGTTTTTTTCCTACCCTTTCCAATTTCTTCTTCTCCATCATTTTATTGTAGGCAAGAAGTGATTTTCATATTGAATCAACAAGCATGATGGGTATGTGGTTTTTGTGGTTGGTTCCGATTCTTCTCTTGATGGTGGTGGTGGAAAGTAGATTTGGTGGTGGCAATGATGAGGATGAAGAGATAGGGAGCTGCACATACCATGGAGAGGAGGAGGAAGAGGGAGAGGAGGAGGAGGAGATTGAGAGTGATGAGGGGCCAAAAAAGGACAACACTTTTGTGGAAGTATTTGAGAAGGATTGGGGGAGGGAGAGGGGGTGGAACCACAAAGCTTACATGCCTCCATTGTAATAAAACTTACACAGGTTCATATACCCGTGTGAGAAAGCATTTGTGTGGGATTATGCCATGTGATCAAGGTAAGTCTACTGGAGTCAAAACATGTGACAAAGTGCTAGGTGAAAAAAGAAACAAATATAGGATGGAAGAAGAGGCCGCTAAAAAAAATTCCAAGAGATCAAGGATCGAATCTGAATCCCCACAGAGGATGTTTAGTGGTGGATATGGATCATCATCCACCCATGCTAGTGGATTCTCCCCTATGCAAAAAACTTTATCAGATTTCCTTGACCTTGGTTGCAGAGATGATGTGGATGCAAAAGTTTACAGGTTTCTCTATGCATGTGGTGTGCCATTCAATGTTCTTCGCTCACCTTATTGGCATGAAATGGTACAAGCCATCAATGGTGCCCCTAAAGGATATAAGAGCCCTGGGTATGACAAAGCTAGAACCGTGGGACTTGATAGGGAAAGAGCCAAAATCAATAGTGCTACTGGAAAGTTTACAAATGATTGGTCGTTATATGGGTTATCCATTGTATCGGATGGGTGGACAAATGTTAAAGGCAAGCCATTGATAAATATTCTTGGTGTGTTTGCTAGTGCTACGGTCTTCCTTTCAGCTTATGACTACTCAGATTGCTACAAGATTGATATCAATATTGCATAACCTTTACTTGACTTCATTCTAACGATTGGGCTATACAATGTCATTCAAGTCATCACAGATAATGCTGCTAATTGCAAGGAAGAAGGAGCAATCATTGAGGATAAGTATCCCAACATATTTTGGTCAGGGAGTTTGGTTCACACATTGAACCTTTTGATGCATGATATTGTTAAGATGAAGGACCCTAGTTACCGATGGATTGGTGCCTTGTACAAGAGATAAGAAAATGATAAAATTTATCACCAATCATAGCATGGCACACCACATTTTTCGCAATCACTCTAGGTTGGAGCTATTGAAGCTTGCGAAGACTAGATTTGGTAGCTACTACCTCATCTTCAAGAGGCTTTTGAAGGTAAGAGAGGCATTGGCTAGTATGGTCTCAAGTGATTCATGGCAGGGATTGAAAGACAGAGTTGTAAGCGCATTTGACAGACATGACTTTCAGGATGTCGAGGACACCGTTCTTGATGGTCATTTCTAGACATAGGTTAAATATGTTCTACAGTTCACCAAGCCCGTTTATTATATGATTCGTTTTGCAGATACAGATCAGGTGGTGATTGGGGAAGTGTATGAGCAAATGGATAGCATGCTTGGTCATACCAAAGACATTGTTGAGCAAATAGATGCAATCTTGTATGACCATATTCATAAACATGTGGTCAAAAGGTGAGATAATTTGAACGTTCCACTCCATGCCCTTGCATATGTCCTTACCCCAAAATATTATTCTCCATCTTGGTTGGCCCAACCTGCACCTGGTGGTGGAGTTAGGAAAAGACCACACACAGATCCAGAGGTGCAAAATGGGTAGATGCTTGCATTAGACAAGTTGGTCCTTGATGAGGAGGAGTGTGCTCAAGTACAGAGTGAATTGAGCCAATACATCAGTGAACATGGAGTCTTTGGTACGTGTTGCCCACCTATTTCGACTAGGTGGCAACCTCATGTACATGGAAGATGTACATTATGTGCAGTTTGAACCTTGGAAAAATCTGAGGATTTTTTCACTTCTGCAGGGCAATTGCCCCTTTGTAAAACGAAATGTCCACTCCCCTGCGAGGGAAAATTAATGTAATTTTATGTGTTAGTATGGGTCATATGATATGGATGCCACACCATGGAACTGGTTGTTAGGGAAGTCCCCTCATCGAGTGTTTTTTCCCTTTCCAATTAATCTTGTTGTGTAAACGATTTTAATTGGTTTGTTTTTTCACTCAAAATTCTCCAAAGTGGTGACGAGCGTTCTAACAGTCAAGTCCATGAGGTGGCTAAGGGTTCAAAATGTTATTCATGACTATGCTAGACATTTGTATAGAGTCTTGCGGAGTTTCATTATGTCGTTGTATGTTTATTAATTTTTTCTAGTTAACTAATTTCACCCCTTGGTGGTTAATTAACTAAGTTTTGATGTAATAATGTAATTGCTCAAGCACTGGCACTTTGTAATAGGGGCTATGAATGCAAGGTAAATTGCTATGAAACCCCCTAAGCCACTGTTTCGAGTCCCATGCCATTCTGATAAGTGGTTGAAGAGATAGACCAATTTTGGTCAGGAGGGGTCTATCTCCCCTAGGGAATTAATTAATTTCCCTAAGTCAAAAATTCATATTATTTGATTTTGAAGGAAAAAATCAAATAAGGCCATGGTAATTATGATTGGGGGATGGCTAAGCATAGCCAAAATTTCATTTAAATAAACCCCCCGTGGTCAAAATAAATGTCTGAAGATCTCCTAAGTGGGGCGTCCCTCTTGTCTTAATTAAAAAATTAAAAAATTAAAGATCAAAAATTAAAAAATTAAAAAATAAAAGATTAAATAAAATAAAAAATAAAAAAGATAAAAATAAAAATATAAGATTAAAACTTGAAAATAAAATTAAAAGATTAAAAAATAAAAAGATAAAAATAAAGAATAAAAGATAAAAAAAGGATTTAAAATAAAAGATAAAAATAAAAGATTAAAAAGATAGAAATTTTAAAAATAAAAGATTAAATAAAATATAAAAAGTAAAAGATAAAAAATAAAAACAATAAAAAATTAAAATAATAAAAATTAAAATTTGAGTCAAAAGGGGACCCACTTGAGTCATGAAAACCCTAGATCTAAGGGTGTAAAATCATTAAGGCATGGATCAAGCACCTAAGCCATGGATTGAAAAGTTATCTAAGGGTGTAGATTGGTTGAGAGTGATGCAAAGTCAAATACCCTAGATCTAGTGGTGGAGATATAATTTAGATCTAGATCTAATCTTGGCCATTGATCTTCAAGGGGTTGGGGTCTTCCTCAACTATATAATGGGGGTCTCACTCCCTCATTTAGATGATCTCTCATGCTATTGTTATGCTGCCGGAATATTTCCCCACTCTTCTCTCATATTCTTTTGGCTATTGTAATCTTCTTGCTCTAGTTGGGCTTAATACAAGTAATCTTTGGAGGAATTTTGGGTGTCTCTCTTCTACATTTTTTAAGCTTCTTTGTGAGGTAACTTGCTTTTAATTTATTTGATTTTGCATTTGTATTAGCTTAGATAGCTCTCCACAAAGTATTTTGTGGAGAGACTTGTAGGTAGAAGTATTTCTATCTGCATTTGTGAGTAGATTAGTAAGATTCTACAAAGTATTTTGTAGGATTTATTTTTGTGCTCACCTTTTTGCTTACATTTTGCAGCTCTTATAAGTTTATTTGCAGGGATCTAGAGCAAAGGAGCATTCTTCCATTGGTTATATTTCTGTTTTTCATTTTCGCACATTTGTTTACAAGGGTTTTAAAACTCAGTTTTTATCACTGTATAGTGATAAAAACCTTGGTTTTAAGGCCCTAACCCTTAGTATGTTAGGTAAATGCTTCAGATTTACTGTTTTAGCATCATTTAGGTCTATAAACATTATATTTCTGTTATTTTTACACTCAGATTTTTACTGTAAATTAGTGATTTTTGGGTACTAATTTTTCTGATAATTTCTCTAGTGTTTACTGTGATTTCCAGCGAACAAAGCTTGCTGGTTTGTGACAGGTTTTACACAGGTGAAGGGGAGGTGCTGCCCAAATTGGCCCAGAAATACCTCAACCTTCAAACAGTTCCAAAAGGGGTTCAAACCCTCACCTTTCTCTCATCTTTTTCTGATATTTGTAAGCCCCAACGAGAAGTTCTCTTGGGGTATTTTGCAAAAGTTAATAAGCATTTGTAATCTATATGTAAATAGATTAGGAAGTAGAGTAGGAAGTAGAATACTAGTTGCTTAGATCTCTGTTTATGCAATTTTTTCTGTTTACCCACCTATCTTTGTGACAGACCACCATCTCTGTCACAGAGATTGAAGTGAGGTTAGTGTACTCAGTTTTATTTTTTCTGTTACCCGCGTATCTCTGTTACAGACCACCATCTCTGTAACAGAGATTGTTGTGAGGTTAGCTTAAGCATAATTTTTATTTCTGTTTATCCACTATCTCTGTGACATACCACCATCTCTGTCACAGAGATTCCTGTGCGGTTAGGCATTGCTGTAGCTAGTTACATTTTCCTTCAAGTTTCAATAAGTTTTATTTTCTGTCAAAAGGGTAATCATACAACCCATCTATCCTGTGTATCCTCTATCCACTTGTCATCTCCCTTTAGGGGCTTCAAGTTGGATATGAAAAACAGGAGAAGTGGGGGTTTAGGTAATTAAAACAACATTCTTTTTTCTACTACAATCAACACATTTTATTTTCCAAGTCCAAGATCAAGTACCAGCACCTCCCATAAGGGATACCACTTGGTTGATCTTGTTGATAGTTTTAAAATTTACCTTGTATGCTAATCACCAAGACTAAAATTTACTTCTAAAATTAACCAACAACAACTTCACTATTTCCTGCTCCTCTACTTGGTTATCACCCTTCGGGGTACTCACGAGATACGACAGGGGATAGAGAAGTCTTAGTTTAATAGGCATCCATCTAGTAATTTTCCTGTTAATTAAAAACAGTGACCTCGGAGGCGACTTGGGGTAGTAGACCGTGGGGGGTCTCTAGGCGTTTTACGTCCTCCTTGTTGAGCACCAGGCCATTGGGGTTTGACCTGTGAGCTACGGGTGGGCTTTGCTCCCACTTTGTTGAGCGCAACAGCATTCCCTCTTTGACTTGAGAAATACTGGATTGGGGTAGTCACACCACCGGTTCCAAAACTAAACTTCAAGAAGAAAAAATTTAATAAAATTTATTAAAATTAACCAAGAGACATTGCAAAACGTCCTACAAACACATGTCACTACTGTTTATCTTTGCCTTGCTGTTCAAGGTTTTACTGCAAGCACTTTCACACTTTTCAGTTACAAGTTTTTTCCTTCCAGTTTTTTGCAAACTCTTGTGGTAACATTTTTAGTTCATTTGATTAAGTAATCATACTGTTTAATAATCTGTAGATCTTGTCTAATAAGATTAATAATTGTTCCATTTATTCAATCTGTTATAATTGTGGATATTGTTAATACTGGTTAACTGCTCATTCATTTTTGTTTATATTGTTCATAGTATTTCATTTGTCCATATTGTAACCTGGTGATTAATTAACTTAGATTTAAATTTCATTTGTAAATTTGTAAAGTTGTAATTTATCCTTAGATTCCATTTGTTAATAGGCGCTAGTCTTCATTTATCTCAAGGTTTGCTTTTCATTTGCATGATTCTTGTCATTCCTTAGATAGTATAAGGTCTTAGCCTCACCATCTTAATAAAAGATCCCTTTAACTAATAGTTAATAAATCTGGAACTTAGTTTTCCTATAGGGACTACCCCCCTTGGTTCTGTTGGGATCTTGCCTAAACGGAGGAGTTGTGGACTGTGGTGACAGTGGTCCCCAGCTCTAACTTGCCCCCAAGGACACACAAAGGGGGTTGGAGACTTTCCCGTGTCATAAAGTGTGTATTAGGCGGCAACAGTACGTTGCATGGAACCAAAGATCGAGAGAGGTTGGATCCTATCTGTTGGTGGAACATGTATGGCAGTGGTGCCACATATTTGCATAAATTGGCGGTGAGGGTGCTTTCACGGGTTGTCGATAGTTCTTCTGTAGAGAGGTGTTGGAGCACCTACACCTTCATCTACAACATCGAGAAATAGTTTGAATACAGAAAGGGCCGAAAGTTTGGTTTATGTGCACTACAACTTGAGGTTGTTGCCCCATTATTGTGAAGCGACTAAGAATGATAGAACTTTTTTGACTTGGGACAACAATCCAGAGGAGGCTAATGTGGAGGATGAAGCCATTGCATTAGAGCGCTTGGAGGATGAACTATTGGGTGATCATGAGGGTGATCCTCATCCGATTCATACATCAGAGATGCCACTCCCAACCATCAGCAGGTTTACAGATGCAGGAGTTTTGCCTTTAGCTTCACAACGTCCGACAATCTGTGGGGGCATTTCATCTTCTTCTCATTTTCCACGATCACTTCCACCAGCTCCTATTCCACCTAGAACACACGAAAAAAAATTGGAAGTTTCTCGTGGCAAGAGGAAAACTTAGTAGATAGTATCATAATACTTTGTATTTCATGTTTATTATGGTCTATTTTGTAAATATTATGGCCTACTTTGAAGTTTGAAGTTTGAACTTTAAATTGTAAACTGCATCTTTATTCTTATCATCTTATTATCTTACAACTCTTTGGTATTGAATATGATATTATGATGCTTTGTTTCATTTCATGGTTGATGTTATCTGTTAAAGTCTAGACTGTTAGAGTTTGTTGATGGAAAATATTATATGTTGAAATTTGAAGATTGATGTTGTTGATGATTGATCATTTGATGACAATCCTACAACTCATAGCTACTAGATGATTGATGTTATATGTGGCATGTGTATTAATGGTTATATCTATGTTTTCTATAGCTAATTGGGTTTAATACATGTTTTTTTTAATATATATGCATCAAAATATATACAAATATATATTATATAAAAAACGTTCCCAAATCAGAATCTTTTGAAAATTTCGCTTTTCGCTCCCCGCTTCTGCTCCTCGCTGCCAATAGCCCTGGTTCGACTCATTTCCCCCCCATAGGGAAACAGGGTGAGACTAGCTTGCAAAGTCTATGTCTTTGTCAGTATTGGAGCCCAGAAAGCTTCTAGGGCACTTGCCTTTAAAGGTTCACCTGTATTGTAAAGTAATGAAAAGGAAAACTTGCTAGAGTATGAAGAAAACAAGCCCAAGTACTTTATCCATTTGCGAGACACCGCCATTCCCCATTACTATCTATCATGCATATGTCTTTTTGGTTGAGTGTATCGGTTATCATTCGGAGAGATCACATAGTCAAAGTCAGTTAGAAGTCATTCCCCTTTATCTTGAGCCTTGTTTTCCACCTTCACCCAGCACTAGCAGACTGTGTAAACTTTGTAAGCATGGCATGCACAAGAGACTTCCAAAAGGTTCAAAGATCTTTCAAAGGCACATGTATATCTTACTTATTATTATTATTATTGTCACCATGATTTTGAATAACATGACTTAAGTTGGGTTTTGATATACACCATTGGAGCATTTCTTACCTTGGATCCATGCATGATCATATTGGTACAGTATCTCACCTACAATTTGGGTACTTTGGCTTGGTCAACTCAGTTAATGAAGTCAAACACGATTCCCAAGACAACGGCTTAGAAACAACAGTGCCTATATTTACTCTAGACATGCCCAAGACCAATACTACGGTTTCAATTTCAGAGCTTGGCTTCAGATTGCACATTCAGTGATTATTATCACATTTTTATTGGCCAGATCCTATTATTATGGCAGTGATTTTGGTTCTCCTAGAGCAATGCAGTGTTCCAGGGGGTATGAGTAGTCACTTATATCATTCTTCTATGTCTCCAGATCACCGAGTACAATCAGTTTTCCCCAGTTCTCAACCCAGATAGAGTTATGATAATTTTATCCAGTTTTAGAGGATGTACCACCAGAAATGAACTAGGAAATTCACTGAAAAATCGATTTGGCCTGTTGGGTCAAGGAAATGGCAGGGAAAATTCTCAGATGATGTATTTTGGGTCCTTCGACAGTTCTTCAACATTTTCATTCAGCGTTTGGTCCGAGATTATTTTGTTTTGGCTTAGCCAGTGAGGACACCCCCTAAGGGGCGCACCTGACTTCGCCAATTGATGTATTATATGGTTATATCTTATGTTATGAGGTTGTAATGGGGCATAGGGTGAATTAAGCCCCTAGTGACCCCCTTTAATGTATTATCATGGTCACTTATACCATTCTTCTATGTTTCCAAATCATCGAGTACGGTCAGTTTTCCCTAGTTCTCAGCCTAGATAGAGTTATGATGATTTTATCCAGTTTTAGAGGATGTACCACCAGAAATGAACTAGGAAATTCACTGAAAAATTGATTTGACTGTTGGGTCAAGAAAATGGCAGGGAAACTTCTCAGATGATGTATTTTGTGTCCTTGGACAGTTCTTCAACATTTTCAGTCAGCATTTGGTCCGGGATTATTTTGTTTTGGCTTAGCCAGTGAGGACATCCCCTAAGGGGCGCACCTGACTTCGCCAATTGATGTATTATATGGTTATATCTTATGTTATGAGGTTGTAATGGGGCATAGGGTGAATTAAGCCCCTAGTGACCCCCTTTATGTATTATCATGATCACATCTTATGTTATATCTTTTTTTTAACTTGGACAAGGTGTCATTGGGAAAAACGTGCGCTCCCTTGATCTAGTCAAAGTGATCCATGTAAAGTTGATCTCCACCGTTGATGATGTTATAATCTCAACCGTCGAATGTAAAAGTAAGTTAGGGTTTGCGTATCTCAAAAAATATATAAAGACGAGACCCCTGCCATTGTATTCCATCAGGAAATTTGGCACCATTGGCTCTTGAAGAATAATAGAGAAAATATTTCTGAGATCTCTTGTCTTTTGTGGATGATTGAAGAATGTTCTTTGTGATTGACTGACAATATTTCTCACTTGCTTTGGAGATCATTAGTGAATCTATGGCATATTTTTTCTGGATCCATTTGTTTGACAGGGAAGTCGATTTGGAGAGGGGTGCATTTGTGTGAGACGTACACTTGCTCTTCTTTTCGGATTGGTGGATATAAATGAGTATTTCTATCTTATGACTTCTTACTCTCTTATTTGTTGACTTCTCGTCAGCATTTGTCATTTTTCTTACCGTTCTCATTGTTATTTACTTGGCTTGGCAAGAGGGAGGTTGCATTTGGCTTCCTTGGGCGTTTTCACAACGCTGGATTTTCACCATTCCTTCACTTGATCTATGCGGAAATAATCTTCACCACCTTTGCATTCATCCTCAGAAACATCAGGTATTTTTCTCCCAGGTAAGATCTATCATTTTTCTCAGTATCTAATTGGGGCTGCATTTTCCTTTCATCAAACCCTCATTTAAAATCCTCATTTCTTAGATCTGTAGGTTCTAGTTTGCGGCAGGATATAAAACTTGAAACTCACTTTGGAATAATCATAAAACCCCTAAGTCTAAATTTTCAGGATCATCGGACTCCATTTGCCTACCTAACACATTGGTTTGCCTATTAGGGGAAGACACTCTCCTTTGGAGGAGTGGGTATTTTCAGATCCGCAAACTGGGTATTGCTAGTTTCACCTCCAATCGCCTTATCTTACACCTAGCAATCAATTTGAGTGTCCAATTTCACTTAATTTCATCGTTTACCCCTAGATCCAACTTTCCATGTTTAAAACCCTAGGGTAAATAGGTGCTTTTCATACGGACACTCGAAATCTCTTAGTAGTTGTGCAAAACTCTAATTAACTATAATACTAAGAGATATAATCAAGTTTCCCTAGGTTATTCACTTGCATTCCTTGTTTTTAGGGTCATCTTGGTTATAGGGACGCCCCCCCGGGCTTAGTATATTCACTGCAGTCCGAAGTGTCGGTATCCTCAACTTGTGTGACATTTGAGTTCTTTCAAAGGTCTTGGATATCGTAGGTCACGACTTTAGTTTCCTTCCCTCGACCATCCTGGATAGGATCACCCCACAGGGCAATTACAAGATTGGTGATAACATATTTGATCTAGATACATTTTGGATCCGTGGATTTGCGGATTTTACACATTGGGCTGGCGGATCCAGTAACACAGGGTTCTAGAAGTCTGGTCTGCACCCATGCATGGAACTACTCATCCTTTGATGATCATCTTGAAGAAGTTGTCCACAGTGGGGTTGCTGTATGCACAAATTTGAAGGGGGCACTTCACCATAAAGATGGCTAAGGTGTCAGACCTAATTCCTAAGGTTCCTTTATGCTTATAAGTATCTTTGGAGTACTAGCCTTGAGGGACTGTACTTGGGAGCATTCATTGCTATATGGACATCTTTTGATTGCTGGGAGGCTAATGTGGACACTCTTGATTGGGTAAACTTTTATCTTTGACATTTGTTGTTGGGTCATCCACATTCGAAGGGACATTTGGAATTATGTTGAAGCCTTGGAGGTTACTTTTTGGGCATTTGGTTGAGCGCCCCTTAAAAGATGATATGATTCGATTGTTTTGATGTTATTGTGGACATGTTATAAATGCCTTATGGGCATTTCTTGAAAAAGAGATTGCTTTGAGAAGCTCATGAATGTATCAAAGTGGGCAAGTGGGCAATATTGATGGCTTCAAATCCCCATATGGACTTTGTTTGTTTGACAAGTAACCTTAGAAGAAGCCTTTGGAGGCTAGCTTCTGGACAACATGATTGGTTGGACGTCTATGTGGGCACCTCTTGGTTTCTTGGTGGGCTTGGCTTGTTCGAGACCCTACTTTGAAGGGGGATTTTGGGTGGTCTTGTGGACAGTACTTTGGAGCACACTTCTTGAAGGGGCCTTTGGAGGCCATGTGGCATCATCACCAACCACTTTTTCTCTTGCTTATTCGATACATTCCCCTCATTTAGGGTTCCCATGTATTTTTGTAATATACAAGTGGCTTTTGACCACCTCTTTTACGAGTTAGTTGTTTGAGGTGGAGATATTGTTGTATTTTACCCCACCCTAGGCTAGATCTAAGGAAACACTGATTATTTTATTGTAAAGGAAGTTTACGCCTATCATATAAATAGAGAGCTACTTCTTCATTTCATTTCATGGTTGGATTTTTGGATCTCTCTCTCTTTCGGGGCTTAATTGATATATCTTTCTTTAGAGCAAATTTTGTCTAAGGGTTTCTCTCTTGTGAATGTGTGGCATTTAACTTGCTATTGTGCTTATGTATTGGAGATCATATTTGCTAGCATTGTCCATGTTACTTCTCTTGAGCCATTAGAAGGGCATGATTGTCATGTTGGATTGGATCTTGTATAAGGTTTTATGTTGGAATCAATTGAAGTGCTTGCATAGAGAGAGTTTCTTCTTTGTACTAATCCTTATCAATATTTTGCAAATCTAACCCCTTCTAGCATATGGTTTCACTCAAGGAAGATAGTAATGGAGGGGTTTGTTCTTCTCTTTGTGATTGCAAGTTTAATCCCCCAATACATCTATGAAGGGTTGGATGCCTGGAGCACTTACTCTTTCTAGGTGAGATTTGTTGCAAGGAACTCTAAGTTAGCAATGTATTGACTCCACTTGGCCAGGTTGGATTGGCACTAGTCCTTTGAAAGTGGGTTCCCTTGTCCTCCCATCACCCATTGAATATTTCTATACTAGAAACCTTTGCTAGTGTAACCTTTTGGAATCACTTTGCTCCTCATTGCCTTTTCCCTAGTAAAACCCTGACCATAGGGGACAACTCCCCCTTGAGTTGGGGAAGAGCCGACCTAAAGCTAGAAGGGGGTTGGTGTGGTGACATTGGCCTTTCCTCTTTAGTTCTTGAGATCACATGATTTGTAGCTAGGAGATGCCCCTCATTTTAGTAGAGCATATTTTAGTCTTGAGCCTATTCCTTACATTTGGAGCTGTGTTTTATCAGAGGATGCCAGTGGTTGGATAATTTATATCATTACTGAGTAGCTGGATCATTTAGGGGCATAGTAGTAGAAGGGGTTAGCCTAGTCATTATTGAGCTCTCTTCCTGGACTCCCTTGTCATACATTTCAAACCTTGGTTCACTGGGATTTAGGTGCAAAGTTATACAGCCGGGTCTTATCTTTCTTTGCCATTCAGAGTCAATAGAGTTAGTATAGATAGATTGCATTTTGCAGCTGCAACTCAGAGTAGGTATATGGCAGAGGTATATTATGGAATTCATGATTTCTATCGATATACTGACTATATTAAACCTTGTTATGCATTGGTGATCATGTGGATTTTTCTGGTTGTTATTAGTACTAAGTAGGACTTGTGCTGAGAGTGATATAGGTGCATTAGTGGTAATTTCATATACATGCTCTTGTTTGAGTTAATTAACTATGCGTTATATAGATTAGTTCCCTCTTTCTTGCTAAATATGGGTTGATTTTTTGTTTTTATTTTGATATTTCTTTGATGGTATATTTCAGATCTCATTCATGAAAATGCTTAGACAATTTATTCACATATAATTGGAACCATTTGTACTCAATAGGGACAAGGCAAAATCTCATGACCATCAAAAGATAAGAACTTAGAACATCTATTGCAACAATCATCAACAAGCTTTTCTTTAAGGATATAACAATAGTACAAAATACAGTAAACAATTTATTTATGACCCATAGGAATAGATTATAGTTGCAAAACCTCTTTATGTCTGTACCTCTGTTACAAACATCGTCGACATATCGACAACATTGCGATATATCGCGATGTTAACTCACTGGCGTTATATCGACAATATATTGCCCCGATATTTTTTCCAATTTTTTTTCCCGATTTTATCGCGATATTTGTTGACTTTTTGAATATATCGTGATATTTGCCGATTTTTTCGAATATATTGTAAACTTTTGCATTTTTTGTATTTTTAATATTCTTGTGTTTTTTTATTTCGTCGATATATTGTCGATGTTTGCTGATATTTTCGCCCATAAATTCGATAATTTATTTTTGGACCCTCGACAATATATTCGTTGACACAATATTTGTAACATTGGTCTGTATTGTCCTCTTTATATCTAAAGTTGTGTGATCAACTATAGAATCCTGGACAGCTACAGATCATGGACTGCTATAGAATCATGACGGTTGCACAAATCATGAACAACTACAAAATCACGGCTGCAGAATACGGCAACTGTAGAGTCGCGACTACAGAATGAGGCGGTTGTAGAATCATGACTACAAAATGTGATGGCTATAGAATGAGGCGGATGCAGAATCACGACTATAAAATGTGATGGCTACAAAATGAGGCGGTTGTAGAATGCAACAGCTACAGAATGAGATGATTGCAAAATGCGGAAACTATAGAATGAGACGGCTGTAGAATGAATTCAAACTCTGAAATCTCTTGAGATCTGCAAATAAGCTTTTTGTCCTCCCTCGACAACGAAGTGCAAGTGAGGAATTTGGATGATGTATTCTCCAAATCGACTAGGGTAGATGGTTTCACTACTGAAATTGGCTCCCTCTTTCTTAGGGTTTTGTCCAAGAGAGAGTCAAAGTTTTAGAGGTATCAAGTTTCGAAATTGCAATTGATAAGAATTAATGAGAGAGTGGGTTCTCTCTCCCTTTTATAACTCTTTTTCTCTCTTGTGGCCCTTCAACTTCCCTTTCTCCTCTTTTTCTCACTTTTTAATTAAAAAATGACCTTTTTTGTGAGAAAGTAACTTCTATTCTCATGTTGAGCCTTTTGGCGAGATTTCACCCTTTTTGGAGGATAGACTTCATTCAACCTGCCAACTGGTGGTGGAAGTCGCTTTGGAAACTGAAGGCACCGTCAAAGTGTATTATTTTGATGTGGTTGACATTAAATAATAAAATCTTAACTTGGGAAGTTTTACAGAAGAAGAGTTGGAATGGGCCAAGCATATGTTTTTATGCAGGAAGGATGCTGAAAACATTGGTCATCTCTTTCTTCATTGTGAGTTCACAAAGGATGTTTGGAAGGCCATTTTTAAAGCTCTTAACATACAATATAGATGGGAAAAAGAAATTGTCTTGCTTTGCTTTCAGGACTGGTTTAGCAGGAGAAATTTTAAGCAGATTCCTGCTCTTCCTTTATTTGTTATTTGGAGCTTGTGGACCGGAAGAAACTCAATGATTTTTGAGGGGATTAGACTCTGGAGGAGGTTGTGGCTTCTGTGGTCGTTTGCTCTTTTAACCTATATTCAAAAGCACTTAAAGTTCCAACAAGCAGGTAGATTGGTTCATTAAGTCACGGCAAGGCAAATCCATGGGCCTTCTTTGATGGTGCTTCACATGTAAAGATGTATGGCCTGGATTCATCTTATCTATATAAGATTGTTGTTACTTTTCTTTCAAAGCAAATGCAGAGCCAAGCACAAACAGTTGGTTTGAATTCCTTTCACTATTCTTCTTATTATTGTTTGCAAATAAGAAAGGCATACAAATTTCTACAATAATGGGTGGCTTGCTCTTGGTCATAAATTGGATGAAAAATATAGCTCAGGTTCAAAATATTCGTCTCTTGCATGTGATGTAACAGATAAAGAACATATCCTCTGCACTTTTTCTAATGGAATACAAACATATTTATAGAGAGCTAAATTAAAAAGTAGATGACCTATCAAAAGAAGGGATGCTACTATAGGAAGGTTCATTTTAGATCTCATCTTTTGAGGATTCTAATGAAGGGATGCAGAACAGACTCATGTAGAGTTTGTTAATCTAAGTTACCAGGAAACATGGGTGCGGGGACGGGAGCGGGGATGGGTATGGGGACACCACTTTTTGAAACAGGGTACTTGGGTTTGTCGGGGTACCATATATATACATATATTATAAAATTAAAGCATTAAAAACATGTCACATGCATATTTCTTTACAGATTGTTTATACCAATTGGAACCATATAAATTTTTATGCACATGGCTGTTGATGGTATCTGTGAAGTAAATTCAATCCTTTTATTAATCCAAGTGTTGAAATGGTTTTGCTTAAAAATATGCTTTTAGTATCAAATATAAATTTAAAACAATACCCGTCCAGTGTACTTCAGTGGCACATCACAAGTAGGCATCAACATATGCTTCAATTAAACTTCAGCAAAGATCGAATAATTAACCATTACGTTACTTCTCAGTTCTTTGTTATAAGTTTGTCATTCTGTTTTGGTTTGTATGAAAGAACTAGCTGTAAGATGCAGCTGCAACAGTGCAATATGTACATTACTACATTGTATACATTTTACAAAGGCAAGCTGCCCACCCATAGAGTTGGAAATGGAAACTGCTGGTGCTGTGACCTAACTTTGCTCTTCACAAAACTATGCCATGCCGTCCACCAAATGCCGCCCAGGCCCTCCTCCGAACTCTGTCAGACTGCCACTTCTCAGTGATGAATGGACAATGCCGCATACTGTGGGTTTGATGTGTCGCTGAACGAAGGGAAACAATGAGATATCATTTATGAAGTCTTGATATGAGTTTAGGTTGGGAAGGGGGTATCATTCCCCTTTAATTAGTTATTTTTATTGCTTAAACAATTCTTTAACCTGACAGCGAACGCAGATCAAGGTACTACGAACCTAGGGCCGAGGTACGACAAACCCAAACAAACAAAAGAACCCTGTTTTGACTGCCATCAAATCAGTTTCTTCACTCATCAACCGGGTTCATCTTGTTCGTTAATGAAGAACCCGTACCCAAACCAGGGACGTAGATTCATGAACCCGGTTTGGGTTTGTAAACCCTACCCTTGGGTACACGAACCCATGCAACACCAAAAATAAGACTTGATGTGCAACGATTTTTCTGTTTGAGTATTTACTGCAGTATTTTTATGTTGTGTTAAGAGAAGATATTTGAGAGGGTGACCTTCCTTGTAAGGGCAGGATACTTATTTGAGATACTTTAGACACCATTGAATTGTACTTTTGAATTCACCTTGAATAATAAAGTATGTTTTTTTGTGGGAAGATATATATATATATATATATTATCAAGGGAAATTTCATAATGTTTTCACCACTAATTCATAGATGTTATTACACTCATCAAAGTAGTTCTTACCATTAATTCCTTGAGTTGAAGTCACCTAGTTTCTAATATCTAGTTGCTTGAACTTTGAAGTACTTAACTTATATCTTACATACTTGCAATTGGTTTAGCTCACGTGGTGATTAAGTTCCTTGCTATCTTGCAACTTGTAGTTTCCTCTTAAGATGAATCCTATTTAGGACGGTAGAGGAGCTAGGAAACTAAAGAGGTGATCCTAGAGGATCTTGATCCCTAGAATGGATCAGTTGTCATGCCGATCAAGATTCTCTTCACTTTATGCCACTTAGAAAAAATGTGACAAATTGGGAGACCTTGATCTCACATTGTGGGAGAGATCTAAACACAAGACACCAGATCAAACTATAGCAATAGAATACGTAAGGTATCTTCTTGATGAAACCCATATCAATAAAAGTTGTCGGGTTAAGATTCAATATCTAGGAAGAGTAATATTAGGGCAAATGATCTCAAGTTTTAAGCACACCCTAAATGCAAAAAAATTGCTATGCAAAGATAAAGCAATCAACATGAGCAAGCTAATAAGCATCTCATGCACAAAAGACTTTAATCTTTAAGGGCGACTTAACTTTGTAAAGAATTCGTACTTTTAGTGGGCATATGGAGTCAAAAGCTGTTAGGATTATTAATTCTCCCTTGTCCAAGTTGGTCATATGTCTAAATTAGGAGTCATGTCTAAATCGGGAGTCCATCCAGTCTATTTTTAGTCACTAGCACCATTGGGTCCACTTGGCTTAATTGGGGCACATGTTTCAGTCACTAAAGTGTGGGGAACACTAATTGAGGCCTACTGCCACTGATTGCACTTGCATGCATCAGTTTAGGAGCCTCCTAGACCAATCCCTACAATTTAGGAGCCACTAGGAGTGTCGATACCAACCAAGGTCAGTTGAGTTGAGTTGGTGACTAGTTAAGCTAAGTTAGGAGTCAGTTACATTCAGTTCTAGTCCTCTACATTCAGTTAGCGCTAGGTTTGCATGGTTGCATGCAGGAGAGGCGCATTTCTCACCTACCTCAATCAGTTAGCCTTAGTCAACACTGAATTAGACACTTGAGTTGTGTTTTAGAACTCCAATGAACTCCAGTGATGGTTTAGACAAGGTTAGTTAACCATTGAGTCCCCCGATAATGATTTAGACAAGGTCTTAGTTACCTACAGTCAAGTAGAGTGTAATCAATTCGAATTTCCTCATGTGGATTCGAATTGCTTGTGGCTATTTAGCCATTGTACTTCATTGTAATTATTATCTAATTACTTTTTGATTAATGAAAGCATTCACAGTTGCAAGCCATTTTTGCACTATTTCATTCTTCAATTGCTGAGTAAATTGTGTGATCTATTTTGTGAGTTGTTGTTTGTCTACATATCTATGTGCTCAATTTATATGGTATCAGAGCCTCAGCGGACAAGGCACCTCTCCTCCTTAGATCTCTAGCTGGATCATTTTTTTTGAGCAAAATTGCTTCTTCGAGTACTGCACCAGAAGCGGAGAATTTACCACTTAATATCCCAAGTTAGGAAATTGTTGATCAAGCTTGTTTGATCAACTATGCTGGGTGTGAAGGAAATTCTAAAAGTGCAGATTGTCGACCTTACTTTGTATGTTTGATTGTGTGACACGTTATCGGCTCTTCTCACAGCATTCGCTACAAGCAGCCCTTTCTTCTCATTGCATTCGCTACAGTGTTAAATTTTTAATGGTTATATCAGATCTTAAAACATTTAGCATCATAACAGCATAACCATAAGCCAAAAGATCACTGAAAGATAGACAAGCACAACCATACAAAATGAATACAAAGATTTATCCTGGGAAAACCCTAAAGGGAAAAACCCAGCAAAAGCTTCCTCGATATAGATGCCCAAAAAGATAAAAGGTAAAACCCAAAAGACTGATTCTCCTTATTCTCCAGCCACGACTCTTTCTCTCTCTCTCTCATGCGCTACACAAGTGAGTGTGTGTTCCAAATGAGGAGCACCACACCTCTATTTATATTCGTTCATTCACTTAATAATTAATTCAGTCATGTAGGCTCGAGTAACCACAACTGGGGTGCTAATGACCCACCTTACAATTTGAGGGGACTTCCTCATGACTCTTATTAGTTCTTCTGATTAGAAGCATCGGAGTATAAAGAAATACAATTGGTTCTCTCGGTAGGACCATCGGGGACTACAAAAGATACATATAGAATATTCTTTGAAGTTACAATATTTCAACACTCCCCCTTTCAACACTCCCCCTTAACGAGAAGGGTATTCTACAACAACATCAACGACAACAATAGTAGGAGAGAGATAGAGGACATCATCAACATCGTCAGGGTAACGTATCTATAAATCATTGGAAGCTTTTCAACATCATATAGTCTTCATCTTCAATCTTCAACGACAACAACACTTTGACCGCTTTGATTGATAACATCATCAACAACATTTTGACCTTTCAATCAGCAGCAACCTCTTCAACACTTTGACCTTTCGATCAGCAACAATATCTTCAGCACTTTGACCTTTTGATCAGCAACAACATCTTCAGCACTTTGACCTTTCAATCAGCGACATCATCATCAGACTTTGAACTTTCGAATAGTAACATCATCATCATACTTTGAACTTTCGAACAACAGCATCATCATCACACTCTGATCTTTCGATTTGTACGTCATCATCATCACACTCTGATCTTTCGATCAGTAACATCATCATCACACTTTGATCTTTAGATCAGTAATATCATCATCACATTCTGATCTTTCGATCAGTACATCATCATCATCACACTCTGATCTTTCGATCAGTACGTCATCATCATCACACTGTGATCTTTCGATCAGTAACATCATCATCACACTTTGATCTTTTGATCAGTAATATCATCATCACATTCTGATCTTTCGATCAGTACGTCATCATCATCACACTCTGATCTTTCGATCAGTAACATCATCATCAGCAACAACTTGCAATATACAACACGAAGACAAAATTCTTCGGATCACTTTTGGACCTAAGTCTAGGGATGATACAATCCTACCACATTCTCGACAAACGAAGTCATCGGATTGATTACGGGATAATCAGTCCCTATCACTTTAGGACTAGGTCCAAGGATGATGCAATCCTACCACATTCTCGACAACCAAAGTCACTAGATTGATTACGGGATAATTAGTCCCTATCACTTTAGGAGTAGGTCCAAGGATGATGCAATCCTACCACATTCTCGAGGACCGAAGCCTACGGATACCTTTCTGAACCGAAGTTCAAGGATGATGCAATCCTGCCACATTCTCGGGCACCGAAGCCTCTGGATACCTTTCAGAACCGAAGTTCAAGGATGATGCAATCCTGCCACTTTCTCGGGGACCGAAGCCTTCAGATACCTTTCTGAACCGAAGTTCAAGGATGATGCAATCCTGCCACATTCTCGGGGACCGAAGCCTCCGGATACCTTTCTGAACCGAAGTTCAAGGATGATGCCATCCTACTATATTCTCGAGGACCGAAGTCACTGGATCTATTCTGGACAGATGTCCCAGGATGATACAACCCCTCTTCATTCTCGAGGACCGAGGTCACCAGAATACTTCTAGACAAATGTTCCGGGATCATACAATCTCTCTTCATTCTCGAGGACCAAGGCCATCGGATCACTTTAGGGCAAGTGCCCAGGGATGATACAATCCCACTGCAACATCACTACTCCCCCTTTCGAGGAAGGTCTTTTCGAACAACACCAAGCTTGTCTCGAAAGTGTTCGAACTTTACTCGAGACAGAGGCTTCATCAGCACATCATCATCTAAACCATCATCATCTACGTCTTTAGTATGTGAATATTGAAAGAATCATCATCTATATCTTCAGTATAGAAATACCGAAAGCATCATCATCTCTATATTCAGTATAGAAATACTGAATCACCATCATCTGCATCCACAGTATGTAAATACTGAAACATCATCTATATCTTCATTATGGGAATACTGAAACATCATCATCTCTATATTCCGTATAGAAATACTGAATCACCATCATCTGCATCTACAGTATGTAAATACTGAAACATCATCTATATCTTCAGTATGGGAATACTGAAATATCATCATCTGCATCTTATCTCGTATGTAGAAATACCGGATTTCTATGTGTTACGACGGAACACAGGGTTCTTTGTCATCACAACTCTGGTTATCACATAGAATCATTGTAGTATCCATCTTCAGGTCAAAGAGACCTGATATCAGCATCCGAAGCCATATGGCTTCACAACTTAGCAGAGCAATTTGCTATGTATTCTGCTTCAGCTGTGCTAAGAGAAACACTGGACTGTTTCCTGCTAAACCATGAACTCATAGCAAACCCCAAACAAAAGCATCTACTTGATGTGCTTTTCCTGTCTGAGATACTTCTAGCCCAATTTGCATCTATATAGCCATACAATCTCTAGCCATGGTTTCCATCATAGTATAGACCAAAGTCTATAGTCCCTTTTAGATATCTCATCACATGTTTTGCGGCTATCAGGTGAACCTGTCTAGGTTGAACTAGATATTGATTCGAGGTGTTCACAGCAAAACAAATGTTTGGTTTGGTATTTGTTAAGTACATCAATGACCCAATAATCTGTCTATATTGAGTCACATCCACTAACTCTGATGAGTCATCGGCTAATAACTTCAGGTTGGAATCCA
Organism: Pseudotsuga menziesii; assembly: GCA_001517045.1. NCBI lineage: Eukaryota > Viridiplantae > Streptophyta > Pinopsida > Pinales > Pinaceae > Pseudotsuga > Pseudotsuga menziesii. The sequence continues at coordinate 186,613 of LPNX011227717.1, forward strand.
TGGGTGTGTCCATGGCTTTTCATTCAAACATATCAAATCTTTTCAAAACTTGCACTGCATACTTTCCCTGATTGAGAAAGATTCCTTCATACTTCCAGACCTAGGAAATAAAGTATTAGACCAAGGTCTAAATTGTTCAGCGAACTTCTTTTTACATTCTACAATCTGTTTCTCATTCCTTGTTAGAAATAGATCATCCACATATAGTAATAGTATAACAGGTTCATCTTCTACAGCCTTGTAGTAAAGGTTATGATCGGCTTTACTCTTAACAAAGCCCATGCTCATCAGGAAACTATCTATTCTTCCATACCAAGCTCTGTGCGCTTGCTTCAGGCCATAGAGGGCCTTCTTCAACTTGCATACGTGAGTCCATCTGTCTTCAACTTCAAATCCTTGTGACTATACGATGTAAAACTCTTCCTCAATCATACCATTAAGGAAGGCTTGTCTTTACTTCATCATGAAAGAAACTACCATGATAGTTCTGAAGGAAGTGTACCTTGCTTCCTGGAGTAAGTGTTTCTTTAGAATTAATTCCCTCTTTCTGATAGAAACCTCTAGCCACAAGTCTTTCCTTACTTCTATCAGCAACATATTTTATCTTGCAAATCCATTTGGAAGATACCACATTCTTGCTTTCTGGTTTGAGTACTATATCCCAAACATCATTCTAATATTCTTTCATCATAACATCTTCCATGAGTTCGTCTTGTCAGGTCATCAACATATCCTAGTCTTTTGCATTCAACCTTGAAGGTTGGAACCCACTTTACTCTTGGTAAAGTCATGATCCATCAGGAAGCTATCCATCATGTTGTATCATGTCGAACTTAGATATCTTCTGTAGTCACTCCCCCTGAAGTAGAGTATCATCTTCCCTCTTCATTCTGTACAGGTGGTTCTATTCTTGATATATACTTCTTGTGGGTTTGGTCAATAGAGTATGTCATGTCATAGTCTATTCTTTCTGAGGCAAACCACAAACCTTGCTTTGTACAGGGTTTCTGGTAGATCCATATGGAAGATACTATGGACTTCCCTTCAGGTCTCGAAACCATATCGTAGACATCATTTCCCATGTTCAACTATTACACTTTGATCATAACTTCTTTCATAGCCGGAAGGTTAGCATCAATGATGTCACCTATGTTGCACTGGTCTCGGGGACGGGGGGACGCAGGGGACGCGGGGACGAGTTTCTGGGACGGCTAGAGCGCACCCCCAATTTTTCAGGGGACGGCAGGTTGGGGATGGCAATTATATAATATAAAATTTAAAAATAATATATATAATTAAAATTTAAAAATAAAAAGTATTTGCAGCATAATATTAAAGTAGCTTCCTTGAATTTTTATCATAAAATAATGAAACATTTAAACATCAAAACTTAAAAGTTAAAAGTCATACATGTTTGCAGCCTTTGATTGAGATAAATGAGTCATATATTGTGTGCAGATGTTAACATAATGGATTGCAAATCAAGAAAAAAACCCTTGTTCCATGTCTGTAATATCCCCTTCTTAGTCTGTAGCAATTTCTGAGATAAACTGCTGGTATTCTTTGGAGAGATGTTTTGTCAAACACTTTACTGACAATGTCTTGGATACTGGTGTAACTGGTACTATAGGTGTTTAGTCTAATTTTGTTTGGTTTATTCTTCAAGTTGAGTTCATTTAACATATCGCAGGGTTTTTTTGCATACTCAGAATTATAAGGAAATTCCCATACTACTCACAAACAGCCATTTCTAATGTATACACTGTACAGTGAAATCATTAAGGAACAAACCATATATAACCAACACAACACTTTCGAGAAATCAGATTTATCTACAAATCTTTGGCCTGTAAATAACAACTTACAAGTCTTTATGGAGCTATAGCAGTCTCCCTTGTTGAATGTAGAGAGGAATAGATAATCACATGGAAATTGGCCCAACAGAAATATCACAGCATGGATTAGATCCTGTAGGTGTCAAATCTAATTTGCAGATCACTGTTTGCTGTAGCAGCTATATATATCACTCCTAAAATGAAGTAGAAAGTCAAATATGAAGGATAAGTTCATATATATATATATATTCAGCAGTGAAGGAATGACTCCCCAAACCACACCAATCCAATCTGTGTCCTTCAATCTGATGCCATAACCCACTGAGTATTGACTCAGCTAGTACAAATAAATATGATCTCAAAATATCAGTCATCAATAAGAGATATCAGCGTCCTTCTTAGTTTTGGAGCAGCAATAATAAAGAATAAGTAATGATACCCAACATCCTCCCTTTGCTTGCATAGTTGTGGAGATGACAGTTCTTTCAACTCTATTTAATAACAATAATGGAATAGATGCAATTGCGCCCCTCAGGAAAGTATATTGTCTGCAAATATGTGGTGCACCCCTCCCCTTGTATTACTGACTGCTGTATGTGTAAATGCGCCCTCTTGGTTACAGAGATCTGGAAATGACTGAGCTGTGGAATATCTCCCTAACTGGTGGGTCCCCTTCACCTATAGGTTTTACTTTTTTAAATTTTATGTTAGGTTTTAATTTGTAAATTTTAATTTTTTAATTTTTTGTTTTTTTATAATTTTATAATTTTTTTTAATGTGCCAAAAAGGGGACGCGTGGGAGTCCCCGATTGGTCGAGGGACTTCGGGGAAGTCCCCGAAAAGTCCCCGATTTTTGGGGGTACGTTTAGGGGATGGCAAAAAAGTCCCCGAGTCCCCAATGGAGTCCCCGGCCATTTGGGGACGTTTCCGAGGAGTTCCCAAGTCCCCGGAACCCCGGAACGTAGGGAACGGGTGAAATTTTAGGGGGGACGGATCCCCGTGCAACATAGGATGTCACCCAACTGTGTTACACAACTAGTGTGTCTGAGGCCTCTTACTTTGGTTTGGAAGTCTCGCCATTCTTTTCTTCATCTTGAGTTATCTCTCGTACCAATGGTGGTTTTCATCCTTCGAGGTGGATCTACCACTCTCTGAAGCTCTTTCTTTCGTCACGATGTCTCTGACCCTGGAAGCTTTAGATTCATGTTTATTGGAGTGAATCTTGAATTGTCTTCACTTGTTCTTCAGAACAAGTCTCATCCTTCTTTTTTTGTAGGAGGTTGTACAGGACCTTTCCTACAATTCAAATGTACCAGTAGCATGGTTAGAACCATTTCATAGAACATATACATAACGGCAAATTCTTATGCATCATGCAACTGTTTAGCCAATACAACATTCATCCATATCTCACAAAAACTTTCTAGATGACATCATTGAGATTGTGTACTAATCCAATATGTTAGCAAGGAGGTTTCATTCTAGATAAGTAGCAATGGAGAGGTGTATAGCACCATGAGCTACTTACTCATCACATGCATACTGTCATTAATGCAAACATTTTATCATGCATAACACATCAACTGAATACAAAATAGTATCATGAAATGACAATTGAATGCTTATTTTTTTTTGTTTCGTGGGTAGACTCCTTCTTGATCATTCTGCTTCATCATCTTCTTCATTCATGAAATCATCATTTCTTATCCAAATGATAAGATGGATAAGAGGTTCTTCAAGAATTGAGTTCTTCATATTCCTCATCGCTTGAGGGATCTTCTTTGAATTGTGAGCACTTGATCTTTAGTTTCTCCCATCTTCTCTTCTCTTATTATGAGTCGAGTTTCTTCATGTGTAAGGCTTTACCTCATTTCCCTTTGGAACTGGAACCTCTCTACTTATGTAGGTGTCCAATTCATTTTCTTCAAAAGCGAGTGAGATCCAATACTTCCATGTTTGGAAGTTGTCAACTTCACCAGGCTTATCATCAAGTTGAGGTGATAGATCACTTTGAAATGAGAACCTCAAATGAAAATAGCAAAAGATTAGATCTTACCGATTTGAGGTGTCCGTCCGGGTTCTGGAGCTGGCTGATCTAGGGTTTGTCAAAGAAACCCTAATTTTCAAAACTTGGAATCATTAAGATCTGATTGGATAGAAATACAGGCCTCTTCAAGGTGAGTTGTCCAATGCACTCATTTTCTGAAAACAGTAGGGGGAAGCTCCTGGAACAGGAAGCCCTAGTTTTCCAATTTCTTCTGCAGAAATGCCTGATACTGTTTCTGTGATATCTCCGAAATTACAGCTCCTCTGTGTCTGAAACTTCGCACTGATGTAGCCTCGCCTGTCCCTGTTCCAACACCATAGGTTTCATCAGAATTGGTTTCACCAATTGAGACTTATGATTGTTTTCCCAAGGTGACCTGTTACAGGACTGTTCATAACAATGAAGTTGTACGGACTAACACGTGTTACTGTTTCATCTTCTAGGTCTAAAACTCGGACCACAGAAAGTACAATCCGTGCCCTTTTTGGAACATCTTCAGAAATTTCATTTGGACCTTTTTAGCCCAAGATATAGCAATTCTCCCCAGGTGTCCTGTTTAGGGATGGATCCTGGAAGAGGCTCACCTAACTTGGAGGGATCATATCTCCCAGAATATAGCGAATCTGAGGCTGAATTTTGGACACAGTGTAAATCAGGATTTTATCTTCGGCTTGTGAAAGTTTCTGCTCCTGAGCCTTCTCCAATCCCTAGATATAGCGAATCTACCAAAACTTATTAGTTTTAGTATTTTAGGGTTTTTCCAGCTCGGGGTCAAACTAAGGTTTGACTTTCTCGGAGTTTCACCAACCAAAAATCTCAACCCAGGTCTCTAAACTTCGATTTTGATGAGGAGAGAAATCTTATGCCGGGCTCACTCAAAAATTCTTCTTCTGTAGAAAGCCCTAATTTGCCGCACCGAAAACTGAAAATGCTTGGAATCGAATTCCGCTTCGATAGAAGGATGCGCCCTTCAATGGAGAGTCAGCCTAGCATAATTTTGTTGATGGATTGTGGAGAGAGACCCAAAAAGTAAGCAGCCCTAGCTTCGGCAGCTACACAATGTCTTCTTTCAGGGTGGCTCTGATACCATGTTAAATTTTTAATGGTTATATAAGATCTTAAAAAATTTAGCATCATAACACCATAACCATAAGCCAAAAATTCATTGAAAGATAGACAATCACAACCATACAAAATGAACACAAGGATTTATCCTAGGAAAACCCTAAAGAGAAAAACCCAGCAAAAGCTTCCTCAATATAGATGCCCAAAAAGATAAAAGGTAAAACCCAAAAAACTGATCCTCCTTCTTCTCCAGCCACAACTCTTTCTCTCTCTCTCATGCGCTACACAAGTGAGTGTGTGTTCCAAATGAGGAGCGCCACACCTCTATTTATATTCGTTCGTTCACTTAATAATTAATTCAGTCATGTAGGCTCGAGTAACCACAACTGGGGTGCTAATGACCCACCTTACAATTTGAGGGGACTTCCTCATGACTCTTATTAGTTCTTCCGATTAGAAGCATCGGAGTATAAAGAAATACAATTGGTTTTCCCGGTAGGACCATCGGGGACCACAAAAGAGACATATAGAATATTCTTCGAAGTTACAATATTTCAACATACAGCAGCTCAGTCCTCCTTACTGCATTCAAAATGGCTCATTCAGTAGAGCCTCTCACTCCCTTCAACTATCACCAGTGGAAGGAAGACATGGAGGTACTGCTCCGCACCAAGAAGTTCTTCAGACTTACAAAAGAAACAAAGGCAGTGCCAGTTTTAAATCATGACAAAGAAAAGTACTGGAATAGGCTTGATGAAGCTCATGGATACTTATTCTCCTCAGTTTCTCGAGATCTTGGATTCCACTTCCAAGGATTGAAGACTCCCACGGAGATTTGGGACAAGCTTGCCTCCTTATTTGGTAAGCAGGATGAGATGAGGGTCCATCAACTAGAAAATGATCTGATCCCTCTTAATCCATCCAACTTCAAATCACTGAATGAATTCTTCACAAAATTCAAGAACTTGATATATTAGTTGAAGCAATGCAAAGTGGAGAAGGATGAAGATCGGCTCATCCTTGCCATTCTCACAAAGCTCGATGCAGACTACTTAGTCTTTGTATCAACCTTCCAAACAGGAAGGCTCACCACTCCAAATTGGAAGATGCCTACTCTTGATGCCTTCATCCAATCTCTCACTTCTGAGAATGATAAATTGATCCAAATGGGGATCATTTGATCTCCCAAAGATCAAGCTCTAGTTGCAAGAGGAGATAAGGTAGCGAATGCCAAAGGGAAGCAATGAGATGAGTCTCCTGTGAAGAAAGAGCAGTCAAAGGAGCCTTCAGGTTCGAAAAGAAGCAAGAAGAATGGCAAAGGCAAGGTCCTCTGCTCTTACTGTGGAAGGGGCTTTCATTCAGAAAGCTCCTGTATGAGAAGACAAATTGATGAAATGGCTCTTCTTTTGAAGAAACATAACATTTTTGCACCTGCTAGCGCGAGGAAGGATGACTCTGAAGAAGAAGATGAAGAATATCAAAGGAAAGGCCATGCACTGAAGGCTTGCTGCTCATCAGCACATGTCATCCTCATTGATTTTGGAGCTTCCAACCATATGGCTGCATCCAGAGAATCATTCTCTTCTTTTCAGTCCTTTGATGGTCCTATTATTCAGATGGGAAATAATAGTAAAGTCCAAACAAAAGGGAAGGGATCTATCAAGCTTGAACATGGAAGATTCAAAGATGTGCTATTTGTTCCTTCCCTAGCTTCAAACCTGTTATCTGTCTACCAGATGACCCATACTGGCTCTCCAAAGCGAGTGATCTTTGGTCCTGACTTTGTAGAGATCACAGATATCTCTACTGGGAACATCATAGCGAAAGGTGTTGCAAATCATGCCTCAAAAGCGTATGAGTTCTCACATTTCATGCCTCCTTCAGAACCAGTGCACTCTCAGTAGCCACTTTCAAGGGAAGGTAAAATCATTTCATCTGCTTCTTTTGCAGCTTCTACTAGTATTGTAGATCCATCCTTTTCAGTTTATGAGATTGAGATTCAGGGTGATTCAGATCTAGATTCAGTCCCTACTTCCAAATTTGAAGCTAGGAAGATGATTGGAAACCCATCTGACACTCGGAAAGGAAAGACCCTTGCGTTATTCCATGCAATCTCACCTTCTTCGGAGAGATACAATAGACTCCCTGTAAGATGCTACATGGCAAGGGCTCAGTCTCACTACATTCAAAAGAATAGATATGATCATACACCTCTTCATCCAGCAAGAGACAAAGGTTTCATTCCTCCTTCCTTCCATCATCAATTTTGGATAAGAAGGAGAAGTCTACATGCTAGGCCCCGGAATACCTTTGCACAACGCACCATGCATGCTGCTTCCCTACCTCACAGAGATGAAGATTGCAACAACATATTTTCAAGTTTTTCAAACTTGAATCTTGATTCTACCTGCTTAGATAGAGGAGGGGCTTTTTTCCCATGTGGTTTTTTCCTAGTTCCTTGTATTAAGCAGTTACTTTATTTTACTTGATGTAATGGGTGACCTATGGTCTTAGTTATTGGGGCCCACAGATTGTCCAAGTTAGCATTCAAAGGGGGCTGTTAGGATTATTAATCCTCCCTTGTCCAAATTGGTCATATGTCTAAATCAGGAGTCATGTCTAAATCGGGATTCCATCTAGTCTATTTTTAGTCACTGGCACCATTGGGTCCACTTGGCCTAATTGGGGCACATGTTTCAGTTACTAAAGTGTGGGGAACACTAATTGAGGTTTATTATCACTGATTGCACTTGCATGCATTAGTTTAGGAGCCTCTTCGACCAATCCCTACAATTTAGGAGCCACTGGGAGTGCCAATACCAACCAAGGTCAGTTGAGTTGAGTTGGTGACTAGTCAAGCTAAGTTAGGAGTCAGTTACATTCAATTCTAGTCCTCTACATTCAGTTAGCACTAGGTTTGCATGGCTGCATGCAGGAGAGGCGCATTTCTCACCAACCTTAGTCAGTTAGCCTCAGTCAACATTGAATTAGACACTTGAGTTGTGTTTTAGAACTCCGATGAACTTCGGTGATGGTTTAGGCAAGTTCAGTTAACCATTGAGTCCTCCGATAATGATTTAGACAAGGCCTTAGTTACCTACAGTCAAGTAGAGTGTAATCAATTCGAATTTCCTCACGTGGATTCGAATTGCTTGTGGCTATTTAGCCATTGTACTTCATTGTAATTATTATCTAATTACTTTTTGATTAATGAAAGCATTCATAGCTGCAAGCCATTTTTGCACTGTTTCATTCTTCAATTGCTAAGTAAATGGTGTGATCTATTTTGTGAGTTGTGTGTTTGTCTACAGATCTATGTGCTCAATTTATAAAGGCTAGTTGTTGTAGATTAAGTCATTAATGTTTCAAGTAATGATGATATCCCCAAAACTTAATGAATTGAACCTCAACCCTATAGAATAAATTGATTCAAGAAGACAACTGATTATTCGTGGATTCAAAACTCTATTCATTATGGCTCAGATTGATTAGTAGTGGAGATTTCAGGCTATGTAAAAGTAGTTACGACCAAAATGTTTCACTCAAATGCTAAGGTGAATTAGTATTGAGAAGATCTGATGTGTTTAACCATAGACCGAGATGATAATGTGATCGTTTGGGATCCAAATGATAGATAGTTAATTCTAATTATCTCAAGATAAATCCTAAGGCCAAACAGTCTCCACAACACCTTTAGTAGATTCATTTTCAATGGTTGAATACCCTATTTTAGATTTGATCCATTCATAATGATTGTTAAACAATGATATCTTGCCAAAAGACTTGCCCAAAGCTCTTAGAATGATGTGTTTAGGATCAAGAGATGAAATGTTAAGATAATATGGTGAAATTGGCATGCTAATCATGGTATCGAATTGAATTTTTCTGAGAGCTTTACCCCGCCTTTTTACAGGTTTGATATCCTCACAGATATCTGAAACGACTTTGCAAAAATTTCTTAAAGTGAGACCCAACAAATTCAAAACACTAGACGTTAATGAACTTCGACCCAAGAGCGTATTAACTTGGTGTAGATTCCACCATTCAAAGGGGCTTGATTTATAAAAATTGATGGTGTTGAATATTTAGGTCAAAACAAATCATTAGGAGAATTTTGAGGTGAAAAATGGGCCTCAAAACAAAAAATGTATTATCAGAATCAACTTTAAAAGAATCAATCAGATTCTAGAGGATGACATCAACCATAATGGTTGAGGTGACATTGGTTGAGTTAAGGATGCTTATTTATCAAATTCTAAATGGTGAATGAAAACCCATAGTTAACCATAACAATGTTGTAAGTAAAGTATTCATAATGACAAAAGTACTCATATAGTACTTTTAGAGTACTATGAAAAAAAATACTTTTTTATAATTGTATTAAAATATTTTTCAGTAATTTGAAAAGAAAATACTTTTTACATTTTAATGTAAAACAATTATTAATAAAGAAATGAAAATTCTATTTAAAATCAAAACTAAATAATTATTTTTGAAATATTAATATCAGAAAATATAAAATTAAATAATTAATTTTTAAATATCAGTACTAAAAAATATAAAAAGTGAAGAATTTATTCAAAGTAATAATAAAAGAATATGTAATTAGCTTTTCAATATATAATATATAATGTTTAACTTTTAATCTTATCGAAAATTAAAACATCATTTCAAACTATGAATACGGAATACTACGTACTTTTTCAAAAGAAAAACATCATTTCAAATTTTGAATACGGGCTCATGGGTTATGAAATGGATAGATATGTAAAACAAGTATATTCAATAGAAATGTATAGGTTATTAAATGGATATGTAAAATAAGTATTTAAATATTGGATATTTTGATTTATAAATTATTTTTTAAATTAGTTAAATATATTTTATGAATATATTATTTTATAAATGATAAATTTTAGAATAATGTCGGTATTTATATAATTAGACCATTAAGTTTTATTTTTAATTGATATAAATTAAATATATGCAATGATTATTTAATATATTTGTATAATTGTAAGATTAGTTTTTATTTTAATGAAAATAAGTTAGATTTAAATAATTAATATATATTGACAATTTATTCATATAAATTTGATTTATTTTTAAATTCAAAATTATAAATATTTTGAATATTGAATAACTAAATCATATTAAAATACTTAAAATCGACATATTTTATCTTAATTTATCAGTGCATTACTCTATAATTTCATTTATCATATTATATTCAAAAGCAATTTATGCATTCAAAGGTAGTTCTATTTTTAGCCACATCAAAGAAATGTTTTTTATTTATTTTATTTTAGACATCTTTTCAATTTAACTTGACCATAGTTACATTGGTTTTAGTGTAAGAAGTAAGTTGTAAATATACCTTCCCCACAAAATCCATAGGTCATAATATTTTATTATATATCTTGTGAGGCCCATTTTATACCTCAAAATTACCCTAATGTGCCAAATGTTTAGATCATACAACGAAAATATCCTATGCAAAGATGTCAAGGTTTACATGATGAATCATTTCTCTCTACTGAGCCAACGAATAAATGTGAAGCATATAATCTTGATTTATGAGGAAAACATGACTTGCATTAGTTTGAAAGGCTTTCAATGGTGATGTCTAGGGCACAATTGCGATTAAACTTGAAAATCGACCCACCAAAATAACTGAATCAAGATGTTTAAGCATGAAATAAGTTTGATTTCACTTATCGAAGCCAATCAAATGAGTGCCAGGGATCGATTTTTGACTTAGTTTGGGGTTTAAGGGAGATGCCAAAGAGAAATTGTAAATAAACCTGCCCCCCCTTTTATTGTACATATTCTACTTTCAAATTTTGCTAGGCAAAATGAAATCATGAGAATTGCTTTAAAGGAAGCCTAGGGTGACTAAAAACACCGCAACTAGATTGATAATGGCCAAGAGAAATCGATCTTCAACACAAAATGCGATTTTCATAACTAAAATGATTTTTTTATTTTTTATTTTTATGAGTGACTAATGGAAAAGAAAATCGAAATGAGAGAGAATAGAAAAAAGAATACCTAGAAATCTTGTAAATGCCAAGTACAATGGTGTTCTTATTATGTTGTATCAATTCCAAGCAAATTTAATGAATCTCCAAGTGAAATCGATTTGCTCAAGTGAGCCAATGCACCCCCTCTTCCTGCCAACACAAACTACCGAAGTTATATTTGATTTGCAAGGGGAAAGAGCTAATGATGCAACATAAATCAGCGAGCATAACAATGATCAAAGTTACAATGAAAATACTCCCTGATTAGATGATGTTTTCAAGAGAAGAGATCCGGAGAATCCTCACAAAATTGACTTAGCGAAAACGCTACGCTGCAAGCAAACATTGTCTCTACAAAATAGAATATGGAGTCATCACAAATACGATATAATGCCTAAGAGAATCGACTCGCAATCAAGTACGAGAACAATCTTTTACAAAAAGAAAAAAAATATTTCTTCAAAATTTCCCTCTATTGTCGAATATCCAAGAGCCAAAAGTGCATTACAATGAGTGAGTTTATGAATAAATAGAACTCATGATGCAAAATCCCTAGTTCCAAAATGATGGAGGATAGGATCAAATCATAAGTAACTAAATCAATGGTGGAGAGTCTCATCACTTCACATCAAGCTATCATTAAGAGGGGGTTGATTTTCTCTAGAACGCCCAAGTTACAACACGGTACAATGAAATAGTAATGTGTTATTGTATGGTAGGTCGTCTAGGGGCTTAATTCACCTTAGGCGCCCCCATTTACAAAGATATGATGATACAAAGTAATAATCATAGTGATCCGAATAATCAAGTGTGCCCACCATGGGGAAGACGTCCTCTTTAGGAGAAAATAAAGTGTGGCCCCATCAAATGATATGGCACATGAAACATTGTCCATAAAGCCTCAATACATCACAATACATCATCCCAAGTCATTTCCTTTCCCCTTACTAGCCAAATCAATCTCTTGGTTAGGCTATGGTCACTTAATGATTGAATTAATTTGTCATTATTATTGTTAGGTGAATAAAATTCCCATATCATGCCTTTCATTTGCATGGATCATCAATCTGATTGCATAAATTAGATTAGAGACCTAAAATCCACTAAATACTAGCAACCCATGGATCCACCTGTAGAATAATCTGTAAGCTTATCCATGTCCAACATATAAAATATGGCCCAATATAAGTGATAATAATAAAAATAACCATGAATTGAAGCATATAATTACCACCTGGAGCATGGGACACTGTAGTGGGTACCAAAAACACAAAATCAAACATTGGATCCAAAGTCTCCCAGGATCACCTGTTGACCATGGTCAAACTAGGTGGACCAAGTCAAAATTGGTCAAAATGCCGACGGGGCTATGAACCAACTAGTCCTACATGCATAAGCGGTTAAAAATTCTCCATTATCTATATTAATAGCCCAACTAAAACATTAATAACATTTACAATGGCGATCATGACCAATAAAAGTTAGAATCGTATTAAAACAACCTCATAATCCATCATGAAGTCCTAGGCATATGCTCACTTATAAAACTGATTATCATGCTAAGATGGGTGAGGTGGATACAACAAGGATAGGATTATTGGGGATTGCCTTATTTGACTTTAACCATGTGGTCTCTCAGAGGAAACAGGGGATACAAGGAACCATAGTGACAATATGCATGACAGAGGACACTACGGACAGGAAGTGTATCACATATGGGTAGAGTGCTTAGGATGCCTTTGATAGACTCTAACAATCATCCAATAACTCACATCCAAGCCTAAATTAGGCTGCGTGGGGATCTTTTCTAGAACCATTGTGCTGAGTGCACAACCGACTGTAACTTTAATGCAAATTCTAGGGGAATCTTATAATTAGTAGCCCCTTACTCCATCTCATATCCATGCCTGTAGGATCCATGGGGAATAATCATAACATCACATAAGATAACCTTTCTTTCACTAGCTGGCCTCCAAGGGCAGGTTCCCTACTTAGCCGTGCGGGCCCTAGATAATGATTCAATCTCACTTGCATCGTCTGCTATCGTCCATAGGTGCGATGCAGTGACGACCCTATTTCCTTGCAGAGGAAATGGCCTTACATCACACAAAGGATGAGTGCTCATGCCTTGGCCACTAACTAGCTACAGAAAGGTTTAATTTAATTTGACTTAGGCCTAGTGTTTAAAACACAATTAATAGCAGTTGGCCTTTTTGCAGTCATTTAGATTTAACATTTGTTCCACATCTGCAATTTGGGGAGTACTTAGTTTGAGGACTAAAAGAAAAAAAACTCGGTCACTCTAGAGTCGAGACAAAAGTAGAACATGGAGTCCATCATGCACATAGGTCAAAATGGGGAAAGGCTCCTTAGTTTGACAAGTTCTAGTGATAAGTCGGGATAAAGTTAGGGCAGAAGTAAATTGGATGGATGGGAACAATGAAAAGTTGTAGCAGATAGAGCAAGGATAAGGATCAGGTTTGTTTAAGGCAAACAATACTAGTGAGCATATACTAAAGACATATAATCAGGATAATTCAACTGCTCATAATGATAAGTCTATAATAAATACCATAACAATACAAGATCACCACCATCAGTCACTAATTGCTAAGTTAAAGCTACCGATATAGGAAAAAGAAACAAATATAACACCCCAATGCACGATGTATACCTGCTCAACCATATACTTGTCTCTTTAATAATCTTGAAGTACAACTCTGACTACATAAGGGAAAAGGTAAGTATGCCAATTGTTGCTTTGCTGATCTTCTAAGTGAGCCATAACCTATCCAATACGTCTCAATGGGGTCATAAAGGGATAAGTCATGACAAGGGTGTAGCGTCTCCCCCTGCCTTGGAGGAGAAATGCGACTTCATTACTTGCTCTGATACGTCGATGTCCATGAACCCAGTTCCCGTACACCTGATTGACATGCAAAATAATTTAAAACTTATCATTTCTTTCTCTTAAACACAGTCATGGGTCATGTTCATCCTTTAACATTCATCCTCACGCTTAGAAACCATTGTAACAGTCGTCCCACCATCAACAGATCCACTTTGTAGTCGGAAAGCTCATTTCCGCACTGAACCGGACCTTTCTGCTTCCATCTTTCCAATGCAGAACTCGGGAATCGAAACACTGTAAAATGCCACGGTGATTTCCCTTCATTTCTGAATTTCTGACTTTCCGCTGCGGAACTTGGGAATTAGAAACTCAACTTTCGACGAAATCATTAACCACTTCCCGCCTTTCCACCGCGGAACTTGGAAGTTGAAAAACCAACAAATCGATACCTTCATTTGTTTACCTTTCGCTTTTGTCCTTCCGCCCTTCCGCTCCGGAACTTGAATATCGAAAAACCAACTTTTTCTTAGAATTTTCGACTCTTTTTCCGCTTTCCGCCTTTCGCCCTTCCGCTGCGGATCCCAGGGTGCGGAAAACCAACATTCTGCCTTTTCTTTTTCCTTGTTTCCCACCTTCCGCCTTTCATTGCAGATTCCGGGTGCGGAAACACTTAAGTCAGATGTATTTTGACTCTGTAACCAGGATTCTAGCCTCCATGATCATAAGCAAAATACAATGAAACAGACAAGGCATATATAGATGCAAATGTAAGAACATTCATCAACAGTAAACTCTACTGAAACATTAACAAGCATTCATCATATTCATTTCATTCATAAGCAAATACATTACATAAACAAGAATAACATAGATACTTATCTTGATGATGAAGTTGTCCCGCAACTAGCTATGTTGCTGCAACATTCCACCCAACCATAGGCCAGTTGTGTTCATTAATCTCTCAACACAACTGCCACCCCCAAGTTGGGCATGACTTCCACCAGGAACTAGGGAACAACAGACTCGCACACAGGCATATCATATCACACACAGTCAAACCAACCTTCAGTTGGGTTTATTAGGATGTCCAACCAAGCCAACACATAGTTGGGTTTATCAGGCTACAGGCATACATGCCAAACACTGTTGGGTTTATCAAGCTACACAGTCAAGCCAGCTAACAGTTGGGTTTAACAGACTTTAAACAGTCAAGCCAACATTTCATATTAAGGACCAGCCAAGCCAACTAACTGATGGGTTTATCAGACTGTTCATAGTCAAGACATCACACTGCTGGGTTTATCAGGCTTATTTAGCCAAGCCAACATACAGTTGGGTTTATCAGGCTTTACACACATGGCCAAATGCACAACAAGACACAGCCAAGCCAACTACCAGTTGGGTTTATGAGGCTCCTCATCCAAGCCAATGTACGATTGGGTTTATAAGGTTGCCCAACCAAGCCAATATCCAATTGGGTTTATCAGGCTGTTAGCCAAGCCAATCTATCTTTGGGTTTATCAGGCTGCTAAGGTAGTGAACAGGAAGAATTGCTAAGCTAGTGAGCTCATTCACAGAGCTGAGGACATCTTCACAAGATCTATCTGGCCTGACATCCACAATACCTACACACCCAACACAAGAAAGTGACCCTTCTCTTCTCCATAGTCCCTCGAGCTACACCTTCCCTTCTAGTGCTCTTCAGGATGTGCATAGAAGATTCACCAGCCACTCTTATCTTATTATGAGGTTCCACACTAGCTTTATCAAGCACATTCGACTTCTCTTCCACTCGTAAGTCTTGCATATAGTTCAGACCCAAATCAGGGCATACACAACAACAACCACAGGGAGACACAACAACACAACACTCCACTCTGTAACACAGAGAAACAGGGTATCATACTACTCTGTAGTTCAGGATAACACTGTAACACAACAACCAGGGTTTCATACACTCTGTAACATAGGAGAAACCATGAACCACAACGAACAACATGAACAACTCTCCACAGTCACAATGTAGAATGAAATTGTGAACCATCAACCCCCTCGAATGACCCAAACATCCAGGTGACAACCGGGTTGATGAACTGGGCATGCATTTTCTGGTTATACTTGCTTCAGAAGCAAGAACACCGCTTTTGCAATTGCAGGCTTGCTCAGTCACGAAATCGACTGTCATGCCTTGCTCTGCTTAAGGCATTAACTACCTCAACCGAATTTTTGCAAGAAAATTGAATGATTGAGTATAGGGAACAAACCAGGGTAGACAAACTTAAAGAACGAGTAACTTGGACAGATCTATGACTGAGGTCGACCATCAAAACAGATCGACGACGCACAACGATTTCGCTGATTGAACTTGCGCAGCTTAACAAATTTTTGATGTGCGCGGAATTTCTATGAAATCTGCTTCATCAAATTTGGAGTCCACTGTTGATCTGGTGGGGACACAGATCCAACGGTCCACAAAAATTCCGCTAATCCAACTAGCAAGTTGTTTAACATTAGCGAGTGGGCGCGAAATTTCTATCCAAAAGGTTTTATTCCGACTTCGGTTCGCCTGGGTGACTTGGACGACAAATCAACGAAGGTTTTTTTCTTCTGATTAGACTGGGTTTTGTGAGGAGTGGACCCGCAATGTCTCACTTGGCATCTGTTGGATAACTCCCTCTTCCTATTCCTTGTGAAATCATTCCCCCATCTCTTCACGTTGCAGTGCATAGCTAGCTGTGGTATTTTATTAAATTGTGAATTTACATGATATTACAAAATGCTTTGTGCTTGACCAACATGATAGGCATCAACCTTGGTCACCTATACACAAAATACCAAATCAATGGTAGGGCCTTGACCTTGAGCTCCTTGCCATGATTTCCATACAATATATACATCATGTACAATTTTAATACCATGGGGTCAAAACCGGGCCAGTACATTCTCTCCCCCTTCGGGTCAAACCGGGGTGTTACATTCCCCTCCCCCTTCATTAGCACTGTCCTCAGTGCTTTACAATATTGAACAAAAATGGATGTGCCAATTGCATGGCATCCTTTAGCTCCCATGTAGCCTCATCAGGACCTTAGTGCTTCCACTGCAGCTTTACCTGTCCAACGGCTTGATTCTGGAGCACTGTGACCTTCTTGTCAAGGATGCGCAATGGCTTGGTTTGGAACTCTCCCTCGGGTTCCACCTGAATCACATCCCAATTTATCACATGGTTAGGGTCATGTACATATTTCTTAAGCAAAGAAACATGAAAAACATTATGAGCTCTAGTGCCAGTCGGCAATGGAAGTACTTCTATATGCAACTGGTCCTATTCTTTCAAGCACTTCAAAAGGCCCACAAAATCTAGGTGACAACTTGGCACAACTCCCAAGTTTAAAGGAACTCTTCCTTGCCCTCACTCTAAGATAAACATGATCCCCAACACTGAACTCTCTATGCACTCTATGCTTATCTGCATAGCTTTTCTATCTGTCTTGGGTTGCTTTCAGGTTCTGCCTAATCTTTGCAACCTCTTGCTCCATTTCCTTGAGCAATTATGGACCAAGCACAATCCTGTTCACTGGATTATCCCAAGTTACTGGTGTCCTACACGTTCTTCCATACAAAGCTTCATATGGACTCATTCCCAATGAGTCTTGTTGTCCATTATTATAGGAAAATTCCACTAAGTGTAAGTATTCTTCCCACTTGGATGGTTTGTCCATCACATACATGCGAAGCATGTCTTCAAGCACCCGATTCACTCTCTCTGTTTGCCCATCAGTCTGAGCATGGTAGGCAGTGCTGAAGTTCAACTTTGTACCCAAATCTGCAAACAAACCTTTCTAAAAATTGGATGTGAACTTGGTATCCTTGTTAGAAATTATTGCCTTAGGCAATCCATGCAATTTGAAAATCGCCTTCATAAAGTTTTTTGCAATGGCATCAACCTTATATGTGGACTTGACCGGTATAAAATGTGATGCCTTTGTCAACTTGTTGACCACAACCATGATGGAATCATGTTGCCTCATAGTCATTGGCAATCATGTAATAAAATCGATGGAAATAACTTCCCATTTCCATTTTGGGACTTGCAAAGGCTGCAACAAACCTGCTGGGTGTTGATGCTCAACCTTCCCCTGCTGACATTTCATGCACTTTGAAATATACTCAACAATGCCCTTTTTCATTCCTGGCCAGAAAAACTGCTTTCTAGCTGTAGCAATTGCCTTCTGATAACCTGGGTGACCAGAATATGGAGCTTGATGGATTTCATCCATAACAATTCTCCTCAAGTCTGCCACATTTGGAATATAAATTCTGTTCTTATAGGTAAGAAGTTCATCTTCTTCCAATTTATATCCCTCATACTTCTTTTCAAGATTTTGCTGCTGCAACTTGTCCTTTATCTGCACATATAACTCATCCTCAGCAGTATGATTAACAATCTGCTGTCTCAAATCTGGTTGGCAAATACTAAGAGATTGCCACATGCATTTCATGCACCTTCCTGCTGAGTGCATCAACTACTTTATTTTCTTTTCCTTTAATGTGTTTGATTTCAAAATCAAACTCATATTAGAGGAAATTTGAGGTCTAAAATGGGCCTCCTAAGGAAAATAATAGAATAATAATTAAAATAATAAAATAATAGTTATTAATTTTGGAGGAAGAATGAAAAAAACTATTTTTTTGTTCGTATTTTCGACATATCTCCCTGTGTTTTTACTCAAAGTCTGAGAGGGAGACCTCGTTGGATGCAGAATTTAATTCCGTATCCAACGAGTATCCACACTGCATACTTTTGACGGACCCCGCTAACCCAAAAGTATGCAGTGTGGGTACTCGTTGGATGCAGAATTAAATTCTGCATCCAACGAGCTCTCCCACTCAGAATTTGAGTAAAAACACAGGGAGATATGTCAAAAATATGAACAAAAAAAGTAGCTTTCTGTTATGACAAATATGTCAATTCAACCATTATGGTTGACTCATTTTATTGAAATTCTATTGGTTCTTGAATTCCAACTCACAAAATTTATTGTTGGCACGTTTTTTTGTAAGGCCCATTTTAGACCCCAGACTTCTTCTAATGCTTAAAAACTTTAGCCATCTAGCTTGCCTAGCATTTAAAGTTGGTTGATCAAACAAATATTTTAGACAATGGTCTATCCTTAGCTCAAACTTTCTTGCCATTAAGTAATGCCTCCACATCTTGAGAGCATGTATTGTGGCTGCAAGTTCTAGATCATGAGTAACATAGTTTTTCTCATGCTCTTTCAACTTTCTTGAATCATAGCATACCACGTGGTTGTCTTGCATAAGAACTCCTCCAAGTCCTTGGTTGCATGCATCAGTGCAAACCACTTGTAAGAAGATTCTTCAACTGCTGGAAGCTTTCTTCACATCTTGGTGTCCATTCAAACTTTATTCCCTTATTTTGCAAAGAAGTTATTGCGTGTACAACCTTGGAGAATCCTTCAATGAACCTCCTGTAGTATCCTACAAGTCCCATAAAAGATCTTACATTTGTCACATTTCTTGGGGTTGGCCAATTGATAATGGCCTCAATCTTCTCAGGGTCCACAGATATGCCCTCTTTTGAGATAATGTGACCCAAATAATGAATTCTATCTTTATAGAAGTCACATTTGCTCAACTTGGCATACAACTTATGGTCCCTTAGCAATTTCAATGTCAGTCTCAAATGTTCTTCATGCTCTTCTTCATTCTTAGAATTAATAAGAATGCCATCAAGGAAAACAAGAACAAACTTGTCCGGATACCTGCTGAAAATAGTATTCATGAGGTACATGAATGTAGTTGGTGCATTTGTGAGACCAAATGGTACCCCTACAAACTCATAGTGTCCATACCTTGTTCTGAAGGCTATCTTATGAATATCTTCATTCTGGATTCTTACTTGATGGTAACCAAACCTCAAGTCAATCTTGGAAAATACGTTTGCTCCTCCCATTTGATAAAAAAGGTCATCAATTCGAGGTAAAGGGTATTTATTCTTCATAGTAATCGTGTTTAACTGTCTGTAATCAATACATAACTTGAGTGTACCATCTTTCTTTTTCACAAACAGAACTGGTGCTCCTCAAGGGGACAGACTAGGCCTGGTATACTTCTTTTCCAACAACTATTGCAACTACATTTTCACTCTAGCAATTCTGGTGTGCTCATTCTGTAGGGTGTCTTGGACACTGGTGTTGCTCCAGGCACAAGGTCAATTGTAAAATCAATGTCCCTCTTTGGAGGGAGCCCTGGAATTTCTTCAGGAAAAACATCCCTGAATTCCTGCAATACATGAAAGTCCTCCAACCTAGGAGTTTCATTCTTTGCTGCCTCCAAAACATGGGCTGCATACAATCTACAATCTTTCCTACAGAACTTCTTCAGCTGCATTGTTGAAATCTGCCTAACAGAAATAACCTTTGGAATGCCTCTTACAACCCTTGGATTTCCTTCTTCATCCATACATTCAAAAGTCTTGCTGTAACAATCAAGCTTTACTCTGTGCACTTCTAACTAGTCCATTCCAATGAGAATATCATTTGAACCAAGTGGTAGAACATTCAAGTCTGCATAGGTGACTAACCCATCCAGGACTAATGGACATTTTTCTACCATTTCACTAACTTTTCTCTTGGTTCTAGTGTCTAGTCGAACTAATCATGATTTTCTATGCTTTAACTTCTTAAAGGAACAAATCTCAACAATTTTCGGAGTGATATAACTGTGAGTAGATCCAGGGTCAATCAAAAGAGAAACAGATTGCTCAACAATCTTACCTTCAACTTCAACCACAGTTGAATGATGATTTGCCTGGCAGTCCTCTAGGGCTGCATAAATTCTAGGTACAGTCCTTGCTACTTGATCCACAGTTTCTGCTTCTTGGATGTTGTGAGCTTGCCTTAGATACCCATTCTCATACAGACAGTTCCTGCGCATATGGTTTTCTCCACATCCCCAACATTGGAGTGGTTCTTTGATCTCTTTTGGATCTCTTGGCTTGTCTTCCATCATTCTGGCTGGCTTAGTCACAGCTTGTGATGGTTGCCTTTGTTGATTTTAGAAGTTAGAGGGTTTGAAACGTTTCTTCCTCTGATCAAACTTTTCTTTCTTTTTGGCCTTCCATGCCTTATGGATATTAGGTTTTACTTTGTTCTGATCATAGCAATACTTGGCCTTTCTGATAGCCTCTTCTAGAGTTCGAGGTTCATCAAACTCAATTCTGTCCTTGTATGCCTGAGGTAGCCCACTCAGAAAACGTTGAATTTTCACTTTATCATCTCTGATATACTTGACATACCTTAGCAGCTCCAAGAACTTGCTTGCATACTCTTCCATGGTCATTTGTCCCAATCTCAGCTCATGGAATTCTTTAATCTTATCATCATAGTACCTATCAGAGAGGTACTTCTGCTTGAAATACTTCTTGAATTGCTTCCACACAATCCTTTTGTCATTGATCTTCTTCACCTACCTGAGGTGCTCCCACCATATGGATGCTCTTCCATCCAGTTTGAAGATGGCTACCCTTGCCTTCATATTTCTAGAGTAGTCTTGGACTTGGAAATACTTCTTCATCCCAAGAAGCCAAGCTTCAGCTTCTTGACCAGTCTTTATCTCACCATTAAAAGTAGGAGGCCTTTCCTTCTTAAAGTCATCACGTAAACTATTTCG
Organism: Pseudotsuga menziesii; assembly: GCA_001517045.1. Classification (NCBI taxonomy): domain Eukaryota; kingdom Viridiplantae; phylum Streptophyta; class Pinopsida; order Pinales; family Pinaceae; genus Pseudotsuga; species Pseudotsuga menziesii. Next base: position 208,126 of record LPNX011227717.1, read on the forward strand.
GTAATGCCTCTTCCTCTTATTCCTATGAGGTGAAGAGCTTGAACCCCCAGTGGATCCTTCAGAGTCAAATGATCTACTGGAAGATCTTTTTCTTTTTTTGGCACTGCTCTTACTTCCTTCTGGATTCACTGCTCGATGCCCAGAGTTTATCTTCCTTTGGATGTCTGTCAAACTCTGCAGCATGGCTGCATTCAACTGATTTTGTTGTTCCAGAGCTTTAATGATGGTGGTTGCAATATCTGGGGGAGTTTCTTGATATCTTCTCCCATTAGATTCTGTTTCAACATTTCCCATTTAGACGTTCTCACCCATAGCATTTGCCTCGGGCCCATAGGGGTCCTGCACATCATTCATGCTATAGGTTCTCATGGCTGAGCCAAAACCAACTTTTTAGTTTGCATTATGACTCTGCAAAATGTGTTAATAAACATCACTTGTTAGACAATCTCATCATTCAAAAGCACTTACCCACTGCTCACTGCAGTTTTCTTTCTGCAAAACTATTCACTTGGCCCATCTAGGCCCAATGTTGGATCCAATAGCTTTGATACCACAATGTCATGTTGGTATCAAAGGGTGCTCTTTTCTCTGTCAACTGCTCATCCTGTCCCATTCAGGCCCAATGCTGTAACCCGTAGCTTTGATACAACACTGTAGCATCCCCTCCTGCCTTGGAGGAGAAACGCGACTTCATTACTCGCTCTGATACCTCGATGTCCATGAACCCTGGGTCCATACACCTGACTAATATGCAGAATAATTTAAAACTTATCATTTCTTTTTCTTAAACACAATCATGGGTCATGTTCATCCTTTGGCTTTCATCCTCAGGCTTAGAAACCACTGAACCTGACCTTTCCGCCTTCCGCCTTTCTTGTGCGGAATTCGGGAATCAGAACATCATCATCCATCATCCATAAAACATCATCCATGATGCATAGCATAGTTAAAAAAATTCCCATACATAATTCTTCATGATGGACACGAATTCCTCCATCATGGCATCCTTCCAAATTTGGTGTGTGGATGCTTCTTTGTACGTTGTAGGTTCTGAGTCAATGATGTGACTCATTAACGCTACATAACTTGAGAACCTTTGAGGTCTTTTGCTTTCTCGAAAAGTGTCATGTGGAGCTTCATGCCCCTCTGCATCCTACAATGTTTGTTGTGCCCATCTAGGCCTTTTTCGATCGACTGCCATATCTGTGGGGGCATCAAATGGCTCAATTGGATAAATGGGATCGATTGGTTCATTCTTTTCTTCAAACTCCCTCTGAACTACTGGAGGGAGAGATGATCTCATCTCTTCGTCATCATCGATCTCCATATCAGATTCTCTTCCTTTCTGTATAGCCATCTCTTCTTCAAAGATCACATTCCTACTAACTTCGATCTGCCTTGATCCTGGGGATGCACATTCTGTAGGCCTTTGAAGACTCACTGTATCCCATGAATGTTCCCTTCTTGCCTAAAGGTTCTAGCTTTGTCCTTTTATCCTTGGGCACACGAATGTAGACTGGATAGTCAAAGATGCGAAGGTGGCCCACTTCTGGCTTCACTCCTATGAAAGCTTCTTCCGGAGTCATGTTCTTCAAGGTTTTATGAGGGCATCTGTTTTGTACATAAATAACTGTTATGGATGCTTATGCCCATAAGAACAACGATAGACTCTGGTCATGTATCATGGCTTTGGTTACCTCCACAACTGTTATGTTATTTCTTTCTGCAACCTCGTTTTGTTGAGGGTTGTAGGGAATTGTTAGCTCCCTCTTAATTCCCGCTTCCTTGCGGAATTCATTGAAATGTGTAAAGGTATATTCTCCACCATTGTTTGATCTCGGGATCATAATTCTCCTTGACAGATTCTCAACTTGTGCTTTGAATTCTTTGAACTCGTTGAGTACTTCTTTGGATTCCTTGGTGTTGAGAAAGTATATCCACGTCTTTCGTTAGTGGTCATCAATAAATGTTACATAGTAGTTGTAACCACCCATTGAGTAACAATCATGGGTCCGCACAAGTCATAGTGAAGTAGATCCAATATTCCCTTGGATCTGCTTTCACTATTTGAAAATGAACCCTTGGTATTCTTAACAAGTGCACATCCTCTACATATTCCATCATGGTCTACATGAAGCATTGGTAGACATGTCACCATGTTCCTTAATGTTGGGAGAGCTTGATAGTTTAGATGAGCTACTCTTCTGTGCCATAGCTCACCTATGTTGTTGGAATGATGGACTAAAGCTTGAGCTGGTAAGGTGCTCAATCGATACAATCTCTCCTCTCTTACACCAATTTCTTTTGTTGTGTTCATGCTAGAAGTCTTGTGCCAAGCAAGCACATTCCCATATGCAAATGTAACTCTATATTCCTTGTCCTCTAAGGCAGAGATGGGGACAAGATTCCTTTTCATACCAGTTACATAAAGCACATCACTCAGGTGTAGTCATTAGAGGAAATTTCAATTTAAAATGGGCCTTCCAAAAATAATACAAATTCCATGTCATCATGTATTAGCCAATCAAAATGCTTTAAAATTAAAAAAGGGAGCACCTCTTAAACAATTTTTTAATATAAATTTGGGGATAGGTATCATAAAAAAACTACTTTTTTTGTTTGTATTTTTGACATATCTCCTTGTGTTTTTACTCAAATTTCGATCAGGAGAGCTCGATGGATGTGGAATTAAATTCCGCATCCAACGAGTACCCACTCGGCATACTTTTGACAGGCCCCTCTTCCCTAAAACCAATAAATACTTGAAAAAACGTGATGATGATGTCATCATCACTTTTTTTTTCCAGGTATTTCTTGTTTTTGGGGTAGCGAGGCCCATCAAAAGTATGCCGAGTGGATACTCGTTGGATGCAGAATTTAATTCCGCATCCAACGAGCTCTCTCGATAAAATTTTTAGGAAAAACACAGGGAGATATGTTGAAAATATGAACAAAAAAGTAGTTTTTTATAATTTCGCATCCAACGAGTACCCACTCGGCATACTTTTGACGGGCCCCTCCTCCCCAAAACCAAGAAATACCTGAAAAAACGTGATTATGATGTCATCACTTTTTTTTTCCAGGTATTTCTTGTTTTTGGGGTAGCGAGGCCCGTCAAAAGTATGTCGACTGGGTACTCGTTGGATGCAGAATTTAATTCCGCATCCAACGAGCTTTTCCGATAAAATTTTTAGGAAAAACACAGGTAGATATGTTGAAAATACGAACAAAAAAGTAGTTTTTTATTTTCTTCCTCCAAAATTAATAAATATTACTTTTTTTATTTTAACTATTATTTTATTGATTTTCCTTAGGAGGCCCATTTTGAGTTGAAATTTCCTCTAATGAAATCATTGGATTCTAACTGAAGAGAGGTAGATCCAAATCCTTTCACAGTATAGTTGGCACCATCTCCAAGTACAACACGGAGATGAGATTCTTTCTCAACAACTTCTGAAAGATTCTCTTTATAACTAGTCATATGTTTAGAAGCACCACTATCTATAAGCCATGTATCAGTAGTGGTGGGAAAAGTACATGATAAGGCTGATATGAAGAAGAATTCTGTACGATCTTCATTTTTTTGTTTCCTGTGATGATGCCCTACTTGTACATCAGTTGTTGAAGCCTCATGCTTCCTCTTGTTTGCACTAAAACACTTGTTTGCATAGTGACCATATTTCTTGCACTTGTGGCATTGTATATGTGATAAATCATTGATCTGGAGAAGAACTTAGTCTCCTACCTTGGTGCTTATGGCTATGAAATTTCCTTCCTTTTCCCTTTCCTTTCTTGGCATGAGTAATGAAGGCTTGATTCTCCTTAACTTGAGGACCATGGAGTCTTTTCCTTGTTGCAATCCTGGTCTCTTCCTAAGTGCAATCTGCCCATAACCTGTCAAATTTGGGAATCTTGGTTCGACCACTTATGGTTTGGATGAAAGACTCCCAAGATGGTGGAAGATCATTAGGAGTGGTCATGACAAGTTCCTTATTTTCAATGTGTTCTTTGTTGGACCTTAGCTTGTCCCAAAGTTTGGTGATCCTCATGAAATATGAGGCAATTGATTCGGACTTGACCATCTTTATATTTGTTAGTTGGTTCCTCAATGTGAGAGTCACATTGATGCTACTGTGTTCAAATAACTTCTTCAGGGTCTTGAACATCTTCCTAGTTGTCTTCTTTTGTGAGACTTGTGGAACCGAGTGATCCTTAATTGAATCCACCAAAATCCTCGTTGCTTTAGAATCACTCTTCCTTCACTGGGACTTGTCTTCTTTAGCTTCTTGTTCTAGAACCTTCTCATTTATAAACTTCAAGAAATCATTTTCTTCCAGAATGAGAAGAACTCTAGAATTCTAAGATATGAAGTTTGTATCCCCATCAAGACTATCTTCAACCTTAATTCCAATCATCTTGTTTGCAGATTTGAACCAGAAACCCTAGCAGGAGTTAGGTAAAAAATGAACTTTGGAATTTAATGAAACTGACCTCACAGGTAGATGTGCCCTATCAAGGTAGGTTGAGGGAAGGTGAGGTCGGGCCAAAATAGTGGGCTGATCAACACAATACTTGAAGCCCTAATTTCTGCAACAACAAAATTAGGCTAAAAATGAAACTTCTCGGAATTTGATTTTTCCTTCACCAAAAGATGCACCTTCCCTAGAGTGAAGTTTCCATAGCTCTTTTTCCGTTGAATAGATGAGGGAAGGCCTTGGAAGGTCAAACCCTAGTTTCCGACAATGGCTTCTTTTAGAGCTGCTTTGATTCCATGCCAGTTTTTACAAGATTATAACAATATGACTTAATTGAAAATGAACAATAGGATCTCTAGAAGAAAGACAACAGAGAATCAAATAACATAAGAGTTTATTCTGGGAACCCCAATCAAGAAAAAACCCAACAACTTTCGTAAAGAGATGATAGCTTCTAAAAACAGAGTACAAGAATGAGAGAGAGAGAGAGAGAGAGAGAGAGAGAAGTCTCTCTAAGATAAAACCCAAGAAAACACTCCTTCTTACTGGAACACTCCTCACTATTGCTGCGAAGTTTTCCTGGAGTGAGTGAACTTGCTTGAGTTAGATGAGTGAGTAAATGAGGCGTACTTGCTCTCTATTTATACGCATTACAAAACTGACTTTTACCCTAACTGGGCTGACTTGTCTATCTGACTTGGTTGACCTACCTTGGGGAAATATAAAAATAATATTTATTTTATTCTTTTCTTTGCGTAATCTTCCCCAAGGTTTACGTTTATTCTTTCTATGGTTTACATGAGTAATTACATCAATATAATCTCCCGTAGGAGGCACAAGGAAATACAATATAAGTACAAATGATTAACTTCTAAAGTTGCACAAATTCCAACATTGGTCTCTCTATCTCAATATTCATTGTATAGTTCTTATGATGTTATGGTTTCATTTTCATGCTAGATGAATTATGGCTATTTTGCTTTATTGTCACAAGATGTTTACTTTGTCTCAATCTTGTTATGACCATTAAAATTTGTCTACTTTAGTCAAGAAGTGCCTTATTATTATTTGGTTCTTATCTTCTTTGTTTCCTCTCTTTTTATAGTTCCTTGATGTGGTTAACCTTCAACTAAAACAAGGATTTGGTACCAACTCTAATTCACAAGAACAAAGAACCTTCCCATTGCTGGATGATTCTTGGTTCTCTAAGGACAACTTCTTACAACTTCTTTTCCAGGTACTACATTATGGGTTTTAAGTTTTGGACCACAAAACAATGTGATATGGATATTATGATAAATGGTTGTCTTTGATTATTGACATCAATTGAACACTTTGCTTGCAGGATTTCTTTTCTATGATAAAGGAAGCTCAACCAGTTGATGGAGAACTTCTTTTCCAGGTATAGATGAATAATATTTCACTCCTTTGTTTCTTCATTTGAGTAATCTTTTCCCTTTTGATTTTTGGAAGTATAAATGTTGCCTTATTTATTTGTGATTGATAGAGTGTGTTGAATCTAATGGTCCTCATTTACTGTAATGTATATGGCCTAGTACTAGTTAGTATCACATAAGGTGACTTGAGAACTTAATGAAGTGTTTTGGGTCATGTGGGTTATTTAGTTACATAACATTAGGGGCCATCATAGTCCATTTCTCACAAGAGAAATGAATTTTGTATCTTATTTAACACATTAATATACAATCAACTCTCTCTTTGCAGCACTACAGTATATTGTGTATGCATATTCTTACATGGCATTTGAACCAAGATTCATTGTCATCTATGAGTATTAGAGTGTAGTTCCAGTGCATTTGGGAAGCCACATTAAATATCTAAAGTATTGTGGGCAAATGAGCATAGGAGTAAGAAAGTTATTTAGATCTATGTTGCAGGAAACACCCCTCCTCCTCGTCCCCACGACTTTTTTAGCCATAGATGCCTAAACACGTGCCATAAGGCACGAGAATGGGTTTCCGTATGAATGGGCACATTTCTTGATTTGAAACTTGGTTTGTCCTTATAGAAACATGTTTCTAGCATAGATTATGTATGTATGACCACATTCCCTCGAAAAGACAGTCCTGTATGCTTTAAATTTTTTTAAGTCCATTTTATAATTAAAATGGGATGTCTAGAAGAGGAAAAAACAGCAAAAAAAATCCCTCATGCCCCCTTCATTTGGGAGCTCGACCCCGAACTGTCAGCGGAAGGGGGCTATTCATGTTGAGAACATATTGCACACCCAACACTATTTTTGTTCTATTTTTTATGAGGATGACGAAGATGAGCGTGATGACTGTTAGTCTTTAGTTTTAGTTTTACTCTTTAGTATTTACTAGGTTGAGCTCATGTTTTATTTCTATGTTGAGATTGTAAATGTTATCACATACATTGTAGTTGGGCTACCATGATGCAGTATATGGATTTTTCTCTTCAGTTTCCGAGCCAGACATATTTATGGGGATACAACATGGATCATTTTTCCCACATGAGCCACAATTAGAGCCTTTTTCCAGTAGCAGATACAAAGCATTTCCTAGCCATGCTTGAGATTTCCTAGTCCATTAAGATGACCTTAGTGATCTCATAGTCCATTCGAGTAGAGTAGCAAAGATGGTACACAATTGGCAGATTGGAACTTCAGGTAGGGACATGTACGGTCGAGCAGGTATATAGATGGTATTCAGATTTATGTTGTCTCTATTTGTTATTTTAATAGCTATGGCTTGGTATTGATTAACTTACTGTGGTACTACTTTGTTTGATTAACTTATATTATGAGTAGCCATGCAGTCTTTTATGTAAGATGTTTATGTATACTTCTCTTGAACAAACTTAGGTTATCATGTTCAGTTGTCATCACCTACCACTTTCTCCACCCATCCGTATCTCGCATTTTGCACTTACCTAGGTTTGAACTTTGACTTGTGAGATTGAAGGCACCTTATTTTCCCACTTAGCTTATGATGACAGACCCCATGTTGTTTTGTGTCTCTGCTTTGAGTTGTGGAACAAAACTTGTTGAATCCTTGGTCCTTCTGGGCCAGGAGAACCCGTTGGTGTTGGTTCCTGAGCATACGTGAGTTAGGTTTTGAAACCTTGACCTCTATGGTCGGTTTCTCTCGATGTTTTGTCCTAATTGTGGATATTTCCACTAGTTGCTCGAAGAGTTGTCAGTTAAAAATTCAAGCATTTTGTCTACCATCATTACATGCATTATGTGTTATATGCTACATCTTATGAAATGCATGCCCATAAATAAATTTTCAAATTGTGTCTCTAGACACATTTAAAAAACGATAATAAATGAAATGTGAAAGGCCTGAAAAGTAGTGGCTAAGTGAATGCTAAATCTAAAGATTGTTGGCCATATTTGAAAAATGTAATGATTAATTTCTCACGAAGCCTACGGGTTGGGTGTGAGATGGAGTAAGGGAAAACTAATTCTAAGTGTCCCCTAGGATCTCTTCACTACAGTTTCTTGTGTACTCAGCGCAACGGTCCTAGAAAAGAACCTCATAGAGCTTGATTTTAACTTGGATGTGAGCAATAGACATATGTTAAAGTGAAATGGACAGTCTTCAAGTCAACTCATCCATTTGTGAGACACTCCCATTCCTTAACGTTCTCTGTTCATCATGAATTCAAGTGGATCCCTTAATTCTTTATGTTTGAAAGATCACTTTGTTAGAGCCAAGAAGTCTCTCCCATAGCCGTAAGCCTTTGTATCGTCACTTCACCCATCACAACTAGTAGTCTAAGTCTTGTAAGTGAGCATACTTAAAGTGATTTATAGAAGTTGAATGGTTACTCTGATATAAGTCTGATATTTATTTATGTTTATGTGCCATTGTGATGTTATTAATGCTTTAAGTTTGCTTACTAACATGATAATGTGAGATTTATTCAATGTGGTATACCTAGGATTGTCCAGATTATTGCCCAACTTTTAGTTTGGGTACTTTGACTATGTCAAACACAGTTCTCAATGTAGTGACTTCAAAAAGTAACATTGTTTATATCATCTCCATATATGCCCAACAACAATATTGCAGTTTCAGTTTTCAAAGTTTGGCGTCAGTTTTCATGATCAATGATTATTATCACATTATTATTGGCCAGATCACATCTTTTTGACGAGATTGCATCTCAAAGTAGCGCTCTTAGGGTGGTATAACGCCACAAGGGGTATGTGTAGTCAACATTACCATTCTACCATGTCTCCAAATTGATTTGTGCAGTGAGTTTGTCCCAATTTTTAGCCGACATAGAGTTATTGTGTTTTTTGTCATTTATGGGTGTTGCGCCAATGAAAAATGGACTATGAAATTCACTTAAGGAAATCAATTTGGCTAGTGAGGTTGAAGAATTGGCTTCGAAATAATTTTGGATGATGTATTATGGCTCTCTGGATCAGTTTGGGTTAGATTTTTATCAATTTGACAGTATGATCTTAGGATCTTATCTGAGAGAATAACATGCACACCAATCAATCACAAGAGACAATAGACACAAAGATTTTCCTCGAGGGAACAATAAAGGAGAAAACCCCGCAACTTCCTCAGAGATAGAATGAGCACCAATGGCAGCAGTAAAACCCAAAGACAATAGGATGATCTCCAACAATTGTTCTCTCTCTCTCACTTGAGCGAGCTTCTTCTCTTTCACCTATGCGCTATAGCTAGGTGAGTGCATGTGTTGTAAATATAGAGGCTCACTCTCTATTTATACTAGTTTCTGACTTGACATTAACTCACCAAGGTCGACTTCTCTAGGAGAGTCTAATAACCCTAGTGCCCCACAACTGTGGGGATTTTCCCCCTGATCAACAAGGATGGTTAACCTCTATGACTTTACATGACTTGTTTACATTAATGATTCTCCAGATAGGAACACTAGGGACTAATCAAATACAATGTATGAAATACACAAGTGAATACATTCCGAAGTTACAAATACATCAACACTCCCTCTTAACTAGGAAGGTGTTCTCTCGACACACTTCATCAGGACAAATCTTCATTGCTGGATCATCATTGGATCATCATCATCACTGCTTCCGCTATCTCGAACAGATGGTGCTATCTCTCAATTCTACTCGTCATGGGAAGTGCTACAGAGCCGACCTTTTTTCATGCTGGTTGTAGGCCTAGCCTCCATGTAGGTCTTTATCTTCTTCAACACTTATATCTGATTATAGGAGGAACACATCCAACAACCATGTCAAAAAGGCCTGCCTAGCACTCACATCCATCGGCATGGTAGGACACACCGTCTACCATCCGATTAAAGGCCCAACACTCACATTTGACCATGGGAGGAACACATCCAACAACCATGTCAAAAAGGCTCTGCACTTACATCTGACCATGGGAGGAACACATCCAACAACCATGTTAGAAAGGCTCTACACTTACATCTAACCATGGGAGGAACACATCCAACAACCATGTTAGAAAGGCTCTACACTTACATCTGACCATGGGAGGAACACATCCAACAACCATGTCAGAAAGGATCTGCACTTACATCTGACCATGGGAGGAACACATCCAAGAATCATGTTAGAAAGGAACACGGACTCATCACTTCCCCTTGGAGGGAACCTGTTGTCGCCTTTCACACACTTGGGGGGGAACGTGGTAGAAATCTTCAAGCCACTAGGTGTGTCCTTGGGGGCAAGTCTCGAGTCAAGGCTGTCACCTTGTTTTTGACTCCTCCGTTTAAGCTCAACTCCTAACGAAGCCAAGGGGGGTAGACCCTATTAAGTTACTAAGGCAAATTACTTTTGTATGATGATGTTAAATTGAGATAGTTGCTTAGGAGTTTTGAAATTAACCATAAATAACCATAGATGACAAGATGAAAAATAACCACAATAAAGCACAATGCTGAGACACAATATATATATATCAAAAGATTTAAACACAGAACCAGTGCCTTGAAAATGGAGTCATAAAATAATCAAAGTACTTGAAGTTGCATGTGCTTGGAGTGAATGTTTTGCAATTGCCTCTTGGTACGTTTTAAGTTAATGTGAAATATGAGTGGATTAAAATTAGGCGAGGGGGGACTCCAGATATACCCGAGGGGTACTTGGAGTATGTCCAAAAATAAACCTTCATGGCTACTCGCAAGGAATGTGTGGGATGAATGGAGTCTCTGAGACTGTGTTCATAATACACCCAAAGGTGTAACAGAGATTAGCGCCCGAGGTCACTGTCCAGGAGTTCGCACTTCCTTTGGGTATTTTGCCACCGTTTACTTTTTGATCGTGGCGTTGGATTTTTGCCTAATGGTGGTTAATTGGGGAAGGAGAAGACTAATTAATCTAGTCACTCACGTTGCTTTTGATGCAGCTTGATTGATTGGACGGATCGCAGCCAAGTGCAGAGCATACACACTGGAGTCTTGTCAATTTTAGTAAATTTTAAAGGATGTGTTTTTTAGAAAAAAAAACCTTCCAGGAACCTCCTTCGGTCCAAGTGGACCTCAATCGGGGAATCAAGGAAGGGGTTGATTGTAAAAGATTGTTTGCAGAGATTAATGATAGGCAGCAAAAATGAAGCGAACCACAAGTTTTCTAATTAATCCTACCACGCATCTCTTTCCCCTTCGGGTCAATCGAGAAGTCATGGGGTAAGTATTAAAGTTACTTTGATACTGTAATATGGAATATATGATAAAGTAATCAAAGCATATTATTCTGCATAAATGAAACTAATCTAGAGCAAAGAAAAATAAGAAATTGCAAAAATTGAAAAAAGGACGTGAATCCCCCCAAGGGGGATGGGGAATGGGCTCGAAAGAGCTTTTTCGGAAATAATTTTTATTATCAGCAGTTACAATATCAACAAACTGATATGAATCCTCTTGGTCCTTATACAGGATGAAACCAAGCCTTTACAAAATGCCAAAATTAAAGATTACAGTCAAAAGGGAGACCCTTAGGGGGATTCAGATGGCCCAAAAGCCACTTTCAAACATCAGCTTCTCCTCTTTCTGTTAGACATGCTAAAATACAGTGAGCTTATTAGAATGAAATATGCCCAAAAACACTTTGAAAGCACCTTTGGGTCAGCCTATTTTAAACAAAAAAAAACTAAGTTAAAACTAGTTAAAACGGTAAAAAAAAGGAACCAAGGAAAGCAAGCTTGCCTTGGGGTCTTGGCTTGCCTTTGGGGCAGCCAATGTTATATGCACTGATTGCTGGATTTTATCTTTTAAAACAGAAAACAAAAATCTAATGCATGCAAACTATGGATTCTCTTTAAATTGCCATGCAAAACGGACGATTTCCCTGAACTAGATCTAGAATGCTTTATGAAATTTTTTAGGAATGAGATCAAGATTATGAGCCTTGAAATAACAGATCTATGTAAGTTTTACTTTAAGAAAATAGATCTAAATAATATCAAAGCTTGTAAACAAAGTAACCAGGTAAAATTTTGATTTTTAGAAGGAGGAAGAGTGAGAAAGAGCGCTGGAAGCTTGGGGATGTTGGGATTTGGAGTCTGCTTTGGTGGAATACCGAGGGACTATGTCCTCCAAAAGATCCTGAAGATGCAAACTAGCTCAACCCCTTCTACAAGTGAGATCACCTGCAACTTAGAAATCCTTGCACAAACAGATGGTTAAATCATGGGTGTTGCTGGAAAAAGACAATTAGAAAGCATGCAATTAAACTTAAAATACATTCAACTCCAAGAGATTTGAAACAAGTGAATAGTAAGAGCATAAATCAAACTAGAATAATCTCTTACCCCAACAAGAGGGAGCTCTCTCCTTCAGGGCCAACAATTAACCAACAAAAGCAAAGATCAATAATACAGATTATACCTCATAAGCACTTGACAATCACCATCCACACATGAAAAGCATTACACCATAGATCTTGCCTCCAAAGCTTCTTTATTTGAAAAAATAGTACACAATACAATAGCAACAACACCTCAATCCAGTTCTAACTAGCTTGGAAGAGTAAAACTGAGCTTTATTTATAGCAAAAACATGAATTCTAGCCCAGGGGGGTGCAATTCCCAAGGAGAGAGAGACTGCAACTGCATGTGGAGTCAATCTGGGCTTTATCTGTGTCTAACTGACCCCGATCTGAGTCTCACTGAGTGCAACTGTCAATCAGAGAGCTGATCTGACTGACATCTCAACTTGCTAACTGAAGCATCCACCAAAACTCATCTAGATGAGCCCACACGTGTGGAGAGAGAGAGGGCGCAATTCCCAAGATTGCATGCAATAATGTACTCTTTGTTCAGCCTCGATCAACTCCTTCTGTCAAGGAATGGTTAGATCTAGTCAATCCCAAGCCGATGAGACTGATTTCAGTCAAATCGGAGCAAATCCCAATGATTTAGGATTTTGAATTTTCTCCATTATCTAATTAATTTATTAATTAAAATAATCAATATTTGATTTTTAAGGATTTTTGACCTGAGTGATGGACAAATCATTCAAAACTTAGGAAATGTGGGTTTATGGGTTTGCATGATGCTCTGAGCTTGAAAATGAGCACCCCCATGGCTGAAATTGATTTCCGAGCCCACTTTTATTACAAAACCAATTTTTCCAATTAGATTATTAAAAAATAGCCTAAGTTTTGTGGAAAAATTAAAATTAAAAAAGCTTAAAAATTAAAAAAAATTAAAACCTAGGGGGACTTAGACATGTTCATATGACTCGACCATGATGCCTAGCATGTTTACACATTGATACATAGACTCTAATAACCTCAATAGGCCTAAATGCTAAGCTGACCACCCCAACTTTGGAGGTATTGAGTGAAAAACTCAGAAATTATCGGTCGTTTATTCAACGACAAATAATAACCAAGGGAAAACACACCCTGGGCTCGGATTGACAAATAAAGTCTAAGAGACCGAGTCTTTTACAGACACTATCATGCTAGAACATTTTATTACAACTCCCCTATGGGGTATGAACATGTGATATAGTACAACAAGCACCTCCCAGAAGCACTTCCGAAGGTCTTCTGAAGTCCGAACAAATCATCTTTGTTCGGTTCACCATGCTCACTTGATAAAAAACCACTATGTACAACTTAGGTGGTAGCATCTGGCTCCAACTACGGGACGTGTGCTCGATCTGGTCATAGGGCAAGGAGAGGATACGAGAACACCAAAATCTCTGGTTTATACACTCTGTAAAAACATCTCTACTTGACAAGAAAACCTCAGTAGAACAAGCTTTATATAAAATCCAAATGAATCATTAAACTGATTTATTTAAACAAAATAAATGTAACTAACTAATGAAATAAAAGTTTTATTATAGCTAAGTACAAAACATAAATGTGGAAAGTAAATGCTCTCTTTTAAGGAGCTTATTTTCCTACTCTAAGCATGATATGAAAAGGTTAGGTGTAATAAAAAATCCAATGTAACCATCTAAGAATTTTATTAACATAAAAGAAAATTGCCTTGTCTTTGGTTACCAGCCAAAGGAAGGATGCTTTATTTAGAAAATACAAAACTGTGTGATGATCCGGAAGGGGTGGGATGGATGGGAAATCATAGGCATGAATAATGTCGTCAAACTTCCTCCCAAACTGGTAAGTGCTTGCGTAGACTGCTTCTATCCATGACTGGATAGGGTTGATGTACAAATCAGAATGATGAGGCAGATTGACTACACCATCATACTGATCATCAAGGCTTACTGGATGATAAATCACTGTATAAGCCCCAAGTGGCTCCAAATCATAAGGAAACTCTATATGTGAAGATGATAGTTGAGACTGATATTCTACTAACTGCATCGCATCTGTCTTTTCACAACACTGCTTCTCAATGTCTTCATTATTGATACCTTTGTGCGGCTCTGCATGATATGACTCTGAATGATCATATAAGAGTTTTGAATGCTGCTTTTCTATATCAAAATTTCCCAAGGCCACAAGGTCCATGCTCTCTCCTTTAGATACGCCATAGACAGGAGAATCAACAAAAACATCAAAAGTTTCTGGTTCATTATCAACATCTTTGTCGGACATAAGGGAGTCTTCGTCACTTGTATCATGCTCCAAGTTATACTTGTCGTCATTTTCATACTCATCTTCTTCAGAAAAAAGGTCACAAGGCAGTAAACTTTCCAGACTGTCATCATTATATGGAGAACACATAGGAGTCCCATCATGCACATTACGGTTTTCATCATAAGTTTCACTATAAGATTCTGCAATGGTTTCATCCTTAGGTTTGTACTGTTTAGCTGGTGACAAAGGGTAGGCCTGGCCTACCATGTATACATGATCAGGCTCGCTTGAAGTTGTTTCCGGACTACTGACCTCGGTAAGTCCATATTCCATGACTTGATTTGCAACATAACAAGTGCTTTCTTGGTGGAATTGTTCACAAGGTCTACACCATTGAAGTACTTCTTCTACCATGTTAGCTGAGTCTAACTGGTTTGGACTCCTAGGCTCTTGCTGAGGGGCTTTCTTCTGATACATCTAATTTTGCTTGGGCTGAAAGTTCCTAGTTCCATTATTCCTTTCCATTGTGATCAATCTAGTCTTCATGTCATTCAATTGTGCAGTATGATTGGCCATCTGTTGGTTTTGACTAGTAACCAAGTTTTTTATTATGTCCGCCACCTTTTCCATGGGATCTTTAGAAGTTCCCTTTTCTTCTGATTCAACAGCTTTATCCTCGGTCTCTTTGTTGCGGTAAGTATTTCCCCTAGTGTAACCTGGAATGTTGGACTTACCTGAAGATTGCATATTCTTTTCTATTTTCTCGGCCAATTCCTCGGCAGTTTTCAGGTCAGCCGATTCTTTATCTCTCAACTGGTACCTTAAGTTACCGGTGAAGGCTTCAATGTAGGATATGAGGATAGAGGCATTTTTTGGCTTGATGTCTCTAGGAAGGTCCACAACCACACGCTTACAGTGCCATACAACCCACAACATAATGGGGTTGCAAAAAGGAAGAATAGAATGATATGTGAAGCTGCCAAAGCTATGATGTGTGACCTTGATCTTCCTTTATATCTGTGGTTTGAGGCTGCATGTACTGCTTTGTACATTCATAACGGAAGCCCTCATGCCATCTTGGGGGAAAAGACCTCAAAAGAAGTATTCATAGGAAAGAAACCCTGTAGTTGACCACATGAGGATTTTTGGTACTCCTGTGTATATTCATGTGCCAAAAGAAAAGAGATTGAAGCTGGAGACTTTCGTAAAGAAAGACACATTTGTTGGTTATAGTGAAAGCTCCAAAGCCTACCGGATCTATGTTCTTGGACAAAGGTACATTGAAGTCAGTAGAGACGTACTATTCCATGAGGAAGCTGTGTTCCACCAATCAAAAGAGCTTCCCAATGATGTAGAAGAATCTTCTCCCGAAATTCCAGATTTAGAAGTTCAGAGGGAGGAAGAAGAAAATGAGCCTCAAATCCCAGATGTTCCCGTAG
This sequence comes from Pseudotsuga menziesii, assembly GCA_001517045.1. NCBI lineage: Eukaryota > Viridiplantae > Streptophyta > Pinopsida > Pinales > Pinaceae > Pseudotsuga > Pseudotsuga menziesii. The sequence continues at coordinate 224,055 of LPNX011227717.1, forward strand.
AATCAGAAAGACCAACTGAAGAACTACTTGAGGATCCTTCCAAAAGGAGACCTGCCTGGTTTAGAGAAACGTTGCAAGAAGCTGAGAGGCATAAAGCTCCTCCTGGAACCTTCAGAGAAAGCATAGAGCCCTAGAAGTACTCTATTCTCATGAGCAAGCTCATTAATGTAGAACCCTCCACATACAAAGAAGCAACAAGTCTACATGTATGGAATGATGCCATGATTGCAGAATATAGTTTGATTATAAAAAATGATGCGTGGGAAATTGTTCCTAGACCGACAGGGAAGTTTATGGTAACGTCTAGATGGCTTTACAAGATCAAGCATGTTGCTAATGGTAGCATTGAAAAATATAAAGCCAGATTTGTAGCTTGTGGCTTCATTCAAAAATAAGGCATAGACTATGATGAAACTTTTGCTCCTGTCGCTAGATATACCACCATCAAAACTATCATCTCCCTTGTTGCAATGTTTGAATGGAAACTCCATCAGATGGATGTAAAAACAACCTTCGTCTATGGAAAAATTGAAGAGGAAGTCTACATCCAACATTCAGAAGACTTTGTGACTCATGGGGAGAAGTCCCATGTGTGTAAACTGAAGAAAGCCTTGTATGGGATCAAACAGGCCCCGAGAGTTTGGTATGCAAGAATTGATGGCTACCTTCATAGCTTGGGGTTCTCCAAAAGTATTGCTGACTCCAACCTGTACTTTAAGGTTGTTCACAACCATCACTTGATCTGAGTCTTTTATGTGGATGACTTGTTCCTTACTGAGGAGGAACAACTAATAGCCCAATGTAAGAGGGAACTTACCTCTGAATTCGAAATGAAGGATCTAGGATTGATGCACTATTTTCTTGGCTGAGAGGTATGGAAAAAGCTAGATGAGATCTTTCTAACTTAAAGAAAGTATGCAGTCGATATCTTGCAGAGATTTGGAATGCAGGACTGCAAGTCCATGAGAATACCCATGACAACGAACTTGAAGAAGTTACGTGACTCAGCCATTGGTTCAAAGGATGTGGACGCCACTTAGTATCGACATCTCATTGGATCCTTGATGTATCTCGTGCACATGGGACCATACATTTGTTACACAATGAATGCTCCGAGTCAGTTCATGTCCGATTAGATATGTGCAAGGTACTATCACTTATGGGATTAGGTTTACATCTAACAGTGGAGTAATGTTATTGGATATGCTGACTCTGATTGGAATGGTAGTGCATTAGATCGGAGAAGTACATCAAGTTACTGCTTCAGTATGGGATCGACAATGATCTCTTGGTCCAGCAGGAAACAGGGCTCCATAGCTCAAAGCACAGATGAAGCTGAGTATATTGCTGCTAGTGATGCTTGCAAAGAAGCAGTTTGGCATAGGAAACTTCTCTCTGATATTTTCGATGGAAAGCTTGAGTCAATTATTATTCATTGTGATAATCAAAGTTGCATTAAGCTTTCAGAGAACCCTGTGTTTCATGACAGGTCAAAACACATTGAAATGAAATACTACTTCATCAGAGACTTAGTACAGAGAGGCACCCTGAAGCTTCAGTATTTCCTTATCGATGAACAGATTGTAGACATTTGGACCAAGCCTCTGAAAGCAACAAAGTTTGTGTACTTTTGTGACCATCTTGGTATGGCAGAGAATACCTCTCTCGCTGAGAGGGAGTGTTGATTTTTTCTAAGCACCATCGAGAGCCATTCTCTAGGAGAATGGAGCACTTGGTCAGTTACCAGGAAATTGACCCAGTTTGGGACTAGGGGACTCAGCCTGGGGCCGAGGGCCATTCTTTGAATGGAGGCACATGGTCAGTTACTGGGAATTTCACCCAGTCTGGGACTGGGGGCCTCAACTTGGGGTTGAGGGCCATTCCCTGGGAGAATGGGGACACTTGGTCAGTTACCAGGAAATTGACCCACTCTAGGACTGGGGGTCTCATCCTAGGGATGAGGGCCATTCATTGAATGGAGGCACCTGGTCAGTTACTAAAAATTTAACCTAGTCCGAGACTAGGATCTTAGCCTGGGGTTGACGGTCATTCTCTAGGAGAATGGAGGCGCTTGGTTAGTTACCAAGTATTTGACATTGAGTCATTTGATGCATCCTAAGGCTGAGCCACTTGGTCAGTTACCAGTCCATCATCGTAAGCCCTACACCGGGTTTGGGCAAGTGATGCACTCCTCTCCTTAATCTATGGGTTATGAGACATTCTCCAGGGACTAGCTACCCCTGGTTGAGAGACCTAGCACTTGATCTTGGTGGCACGAGGAGATCAAGATAAAGCATTGGATAATTCTTCTTATTTATGAAGATGTACTTTGAGTGGGCATGAATGAACCACAAGGACCCTTGAGACAACTTGTTGTGGCCACAAAAATACTTGGAGGACCATCTAACCCTAGTCTTGGTCCATGAGACCATCAAGAGAAGGACCAAGTGGCACAAGTCAAAACACCAAGAAGACCTTTGTACCACAAAAGATTAAAAGGCAAAGGGTCAAAGATGAAAACGAAATTAAGCTCTAACGTCAACTCCTAATTATGTGGAACCAACTCAAATGTTTGATGGACTATAAATAAAGGACAATTGCAAATCATTTTGACACACAACACACTTGACTGCTCCTACACTCGTTGATTGAGGTCTCCAACAAAGTCGCAGTTGAGGTTGATTGAGATAAATTCGGTGGCTGGTGTTTTTCCTTCTTCAACTTTTGCAGCTCTTAAGCTTTCCTGGGGTTTTTTTTTTCCTTATACAGTCTTGGTGGTGAAGAGTGAAGTCTGTTGGCAGTCAGTAGGATCACGATGACAAGGGTAGCAGCAACAAGCTGCTACAACAGATCTCAGTGGTGGTTACATTTGGCGGCAACAGCAGTGATAACCGTCGGTGGTGGTGTAGGGAAGCAACAACAACAGTTAGCAGCCCTCAGTGGTGGTCTAGGGCAGCAGCAGCAGCCTTGGTGGAGGTCACAGCTAGCAGTAGCAAGATGCTACAGCCTCGGTGGTGGTTAGGGCAGCAGCAACAGGCTGCTTGGTGGTGACAGGGTTAGCAGTAGCTGCTGCAACAGGATTCTGTGAAGGGCAGCAGGCTTCCACTAACCCTTGTTGAAGTGCAGTACACAGGCCACGTGGCATTCACAGCAGCAACATGTACATTACAGTACAAGTGGCAGCAGTAAGCCTGCTAGGGATTCTTTGATTTTGGAAATTTTTTATACATTCATCTCAGAATTCTGAGAACAAGATTTTTCTTTTCATGTACAAACGCAGTGATCTCATTTCGAGGATGAATTACTAATGCTTTGGGGTTTTTGTCCTTGAAAGGTTTCCCTGTGAAAAATCATGTATTCAATTGTGTGATGCTTGGTTGATTACTGTACTTGTCTTACTGCGGTTAATATTTCTAATACTGTCTGCAATTTTCGAAATATCATACACATGTAAAAATTTAACAGTCACGTGTCCTAATGGGCCCACTCCAAGAAGCACTAGACACCAACCCAGGGCCAAATGGCCCGACAAAGGGTAGTCAACAATGCCTCTGAGCCAACACTTGTTGGAATGAAAACAAAGAGGACCTGCCATGACGTGATCAAGGGTATTTAGCTCCAAAATTATCACTCTACATAGTATAGCCCCAAAAACTTGACCCTTACAATAAAAAAGAAACCCCTCTCTCTTGTATGTCTAGAACTGATGAATCAGGCACTCTAATGCATAACACGTGGCTGAGAGCTTGTGGAAGCTCCCTGCCTATTAAGGAGCTTCTCGAAGATCCTAAACAGACAGAGATTCTACAAGCTCCCCGAGGGCCATAGCAAGTTCCCAAAAGACTCTCGAAAAGCTCCCAAGCTCCCAAGCTCCCAAAGAAACTCCCAACAAAAAGGGAACGTTTTGTACCAGCTCCCAAGCTCCCAAGAGCGGGTAAACGCTGGGTACAGGTTGCTAAAATGATGGGAGTGATACCCGTGCAACTATGATCTAAAGTTATGCCTTGAAAATGTCACCAAGTCATAGAATAGCCATGATAACTGATTGATGGTTTTATTGTTTGGTTGTAATTTTAGAGATCAGCCACATAGGGGTGTGCTTCAAACTTGAGATTTATATCAGGAAACACTGTTTTAACATTGCATGATTATACACACTTCATATAATTCTGTTACCTACCCAGGAAATTGAGGACATTCACATTCACATTCACATTCATTGCATTGCATGGATGTTTGTTTCAGGTGCATGGTGTTTTGACATACTTCTTGTCTGCAATATGTACTGTAAATGTTCATGGATTAGAACATGCAGTTTTGATTTTTAAACATGGTTTACAATGATTTTTCCTGGAAGGTACATAACAGAAAATTTTATTCATAGGCAAAGAGATTAAAGAATGTGCTTGAGGTGAACTTTGGATGGTGTTTTGAGAAAGAAGGCAGTGACAAACATGAAGAAAATGATGAGGTTTGTTGCATAATGGTTTTAATCCATGCTTATTAGCTGATTTAGACATTATTTTAATATTCTTACATGACAATTTACTTGCAGTTTGCTCCCGTGGTTGTGACAGTGGAAGAGTTGATGCATGTTGAACAAGATTCAGATATATAGAATTTAGTGCTGGAGATATTTTATCCCAAAGATAATTAACTTGTATTATGTGCAAATTTTGTTTTCCCGCTGACTTGTATTAACTTGTATTATGGTGCTCGACTAACATATATATATAAATATAGATGAAAAATATTTTTTATATTCACATAAACTTATTTACAATTAAAAAGCTCGCAGTAGAAGGGTATATAGGATGCCTATCCTAACCGCCTCTTGAGGCTTATAAGAGCATATCAAATATTTAGGAAAGAATGAAATTAAATTAAAATCCAGAAATTACCAAAAACGGATCAAGGGGGTTGTCAAGGGAATCATGTATAGAAATCCCATCTAAATGTATAAGGCATCTCCAGTTAAGTGCAAACTAAAGAAAATGTACAAGTACAAAGACAGCACATTCAATGTTGTAAAACTGGCATCACGTTGCAGAATTTCATAATACCATTTAGGCTTACAGTTTAGAGAAAAGCATAAAGGTTACTTATTCCTTCCTTGATAAGGCTTTGACTTTTTCCGGTAAGCAAATTATTGATGTTAATGTAGCATCGGAAAATATTTTGAAGGAGTCCCAAAGAAAGTGGAATGAAATGAAGAAAACAACTACCCCAATGAAAGGGGTAAATTGACCTTAGAAGACAAAATGACAAGTAGGTTTGAAAGATAAATAAATGATAAAATAAAAAATAAATAAAAGTACAAGCTGACTTTATTGTGGAATATTCTAGTGAAAAGAATAATATAATTAAAGTGCTTTCACACATACACACAATACATCTTGCTCTCAAGTGGTGCACACTTCTCAAGGAGGACAAGTGAAGATCAAGTGAAGCAATTTTTTGGGGTTATCTTATTATCTTATCTCTTCCGGGCTTCTAGTGGAATAGGAGCACATTCTTGTGCTAAGGCTTAATCTTCATGATTGGCATTGTTCTCGTATCGAATTGATTATTTCTTCTGAAAAAGTTTGCTGGGTTTTCTCCTATTTAGGCTTCCTAGGATAAATCTTTGTGTCCCTTTGTGTTTCTTGTGCATGGCTATCTTTCAGTGATCCTATTTTGTGTATTCTGCAAATGAAACAATGCTATGATTGTGGGATGAAATAAATAATGAAATTATACTGTTAAAATTATGAAAATCTAACATGGTATTAGAGCAATTCTGAATAGATGCCATTGCCAAAGATTGTTGCTTCCTTAATCGTGAAATTGTGGGATGAGATAAATATTGAAATTATATTGCTAAAGTTATGAAAATCTAACATTGTATCAGAGCAGTTATGAATAGATGCCATTGCCAAAGATTGTTGTTGCCTTAATCGAGAAACTAGGGCATCCAAGGTTACCCTTCTCTCCATAGATCAACTTGAAAAGAGCACGTGTTCAACTCGCCCTAGGAGGGCGCATCTTTCTGTGGAGGCTAAATCTATTTTTGTGAACTTTAAGTTTTTACCTAAATTCTATCGGGGGCAAGATTTACGGCTCCATTTTTAAGTATTTTTTACCACTGATTGGGTTCGACCCTAGTACTCTCCAACTCTCCCTAGGAGGGCGCACCTATTTGTGGGAGTAGATTTCAGATCCGAGAATTTTCATTTTCGACCTACTTTTTACCGGAACTCAGAAATTAGGGTTTCCATTTTTGAGTTCTTTTGTCCATAGATTTGGGAGAAAAGGATGTCCATTCAACTCGCCCTAAAAGGGCACATTCATCTATGGATCAGATTTCCAAAGTTCCATACTTCATTTTTGACGTAACTCTTGCTAGGGTTTCTGCAACAAATTTCAAATCTCATTTTTTTAGTCTCCAATAAAAAATCAGAGTAGAGCTCAAATTGGAGGATTAGTATGCTCATGCTCCTAAATGAACATGATCTCAAGGATCATATACTCGAGATATTCCAGAGTCAGAGGGAGCCCAAGAGAAAACAAGATGAAAGAAAAATGAAGCCACGACCATGCGGATTTTGATGAAATTTTTGAAAGATCATCTTGTACCTCTTATTGCAAGCTAGGACACTGCTAAAAATATGTATGATTCCTTGAAGAAAGAAGCTGAACATTAGAGGACTCCTGTGATTTTTGCAAGGAGGTAAAGATCAAGAGGAAGCCCACAAAACAACAAAAGATAAATATTTGACTATCAATTACTCCTATAGATCAGTTTTGAATGTTATGAATATATTTTCATTATAGTTGTATGCAGATCTGTATTCTTAAGAATTAGGAAGTGTGTAGCATGATGGGCATACGATATAGTTTTTTCTTTCTTTAGTTTGTACATGACTGAGATTGACATTAAGCTCATGTAGTGCATGTTATGTATATGATTGAGTAAGCAGCCTATAGTGTTGCATAACATTCCAAGATATGGATGGATGTTGTGTTGAAGCACTGGCTAAGATGCTTACATAAATGTGTGAATTGTTACCATTGGATTGAAATGATCACATGATTTAATACGTTATGCAATGTTGCTAACCATTTAACTAAATATGACTTGTAGGAAAGACCATATGCTATAACCTACAAGAGGAGGATGAGTGATGGATATGTATATTCTGTTGATGTTTAGTGTTCTAGAGAAAGAAGGTTGCTCTTAAGCATGGTAACATAATTTGAGTACGAATATGGATTCAAATACAATTTGATACGAAAAAAATACGTAACGAAAAAAATCTAGTATGGAAAAAAAATGGGAGTAGGTTGCTCATAGATTTAAAAAACTTACTTTTCAAAGTTTACAAAATTTTAAAATATACATAAACCATTCAATATTTGCATGCGGTGTTGTTTGTCAAATACAGACTATATTTTATACTTTTCGTCACAAAGAAACGAAGAAAACATTAAAACGTCTATATATAGTCTCCAAGACGGGGGATAAATTTTCCAAATTCCTACCTTGTTTGCATTTAACATTTATATTTGATTAAAAACAACTTGAAATATAAATCTTATAACATCTAAATCTAATAATGTATTTATAAATTTTATTATAAAAAAATTAAATAATTAAAACGCCAAAAATAAATTATAAAACAATAAAATAAATTTCTAATAATATATTCCAAAAATATTAGCCTAACTAAAATCTAATATTATAATAGATATGGATTCGAATACGATTCGATACAAAAAAAATACATAACGAAAAAATATAGTATGGAAAAAATACGGGAGTAGGTTGTTTATAGATTAAAAAAACTTATTTTTCAAAGTTTAGAAAAATTTAAAATATACATAAACTATTGAATATTTGCATACAGTGTTGACCGTCAAATATAGTCTATATTTTATAATTTTCGTCGCAAAGAAACATAGAAAACATTAAAATGTCTATGTCTATCTATAGTCTCCAAGACGGGGTATAATTTTTCCAACTTTCTACCTTGTTTGCATGTAACATTTATATTTTATTAAAAACTTGAAATATAAACCTTAAAACATCTAAATCTAATAACGCATTTATAAAATTAATTAGAAAAAAAATTAAATAATTAAAATGCCAAAAATAAATTATAAAACAATAAAATAAATTTCTAATAATATATTCCAAAAATATTATCCGAACTAAAATCTAATATTATAACGGACACAAATTCGAATACGATTCATACGAAAAAAATAAATAAAAAAAATCTAGTATGGAAAAAATGTGAGAGTAAGTTGTTTATAGATTTAAAAAACTTATTTTTCAAAATTTAGAAAATATTAAAATATACGTAAACCATTCAATATTTGCATGTAGTGTTTACCGTCAAATATAATCTATATTTTATACTTTTCATCACAAAGAAACAAATAAAGCATTAAAATCGTCTATAAATAGTCTCGAAGACACGAGGGATTTTTTCAAATTCCTACTTTGTTTGCATGTAACATTTATATTTCATTAAAAACAACTTGATATATAAATTTTAAAACATCTAAATCTAATAATGTATTTATAAATTTAATTATAAATAAATAAATAATTGAAACACCAAAAATAAGTTTTTAAGACAACAAAATAAATTTCTAATAATATTTTCCAAAAATATCACCCTAACTAAAATGTAATATTATAACAGATACGGATTTGAATACGGGAGTATGTTGCTTATAGATTTAAAAAACTTATTTTTCAAAGTTTAGAAAATTTTAAAATATACATAAACCATTCAATATTTGCACGCAGTGTTGACCATCAAATACAGTCAATATTTTATACTTTCTGTCACAAAGAAACAAAGAAAACATTAAAATGTTTATATATAGTCTCCAAGACGGAAGAGATTTTTTCCAAATTCCTATATTTTTTGCATGTAACATTTATATTTCATTAAAAACAACTTGAAATATAAATCTTAAAACATCTAAATTTAATAATGTATTTATAAATTTAATTATAAAAAAAATTGAATAATTAAAACGCCAAAAAAATTTATAAAACAATAAATAAATTTATAATAATATATTCCAAAAATATTACCCTAACTAAAATCTAATATTACAACAAGTTACTAAACTTTATATTTATATGGAAAATTAAACGTAATATAAAACTAATTTAATATTTGATATTTATAACTAAACTATAAAACAAAATATATATTAGAAATTTTAAAGCTTTAAACATGATGGCTCACCCATGGAAGCAAACCTGAAGAAGTTACATGATTCTACGATATCTTCAGATTTAGTGGATTTGATCATGTACAGCCAGTTGATTGGTGGCTTGTTGTACCTAGTTAATACCAAGCCATATATATGTTATGTAATGAACACGTTGAGTCAACACATGATTGAGCCCAGAGAAGTACATTGGGTAGCAGCTACGGATGTGTTGAGATATCTTCACGGTAGAGTTGGGTATGTATTGGGATATACCTTAGGTGATGGAGTGAAGTTGGTGGGATGCACAGATTCATATTGGGATGAGAGTGCAGCTGACAAAAGCAACACCTCTTGGTGTTGTTTTAGCTTGGGACTCAGTTTAGTCGAGGCAGAGTACATCATAGCCAATGCAGCTAGTAGGGAAGTAGTATGGCTTTAGAAGGTGCTTGTAGATTTGTATGGTCATCAACTTGATGTGATAGTGATATTTTGTGATAACTAGAGTTTTGTAACACTCTCGGAGAACCATGTGTTCCATGACATGCCTAAACATATTGAGATTTGATATCACTACATTAGAGACATTTCAGAAGGGAGAAGTGAAGCTCTAATCTTTATCCACATATGAGTAGGTTGCATATATCCTTACCAAGCCTTTGTCTAGAGTGAATTTTGCATACTTCCGTGAAAGCCTTGGAGTGGTGGAGATACCCTTCCCCAGGAAAGGAGATTGATGACTAGTATGGTTGTTGATGAGGAACAAGGTGAGACTCATGCTTGACTCCTTTGAGGAGTGGATCCATATGAGGGATGGCTCTGGTGGGAACAATCTCCAGTATGGAGAGGACTCCTTTAAGGAGTGGATCCCTATGAGGGATGATTATGGTGAGGACAGTCTCTTGTGTGGAGAGGACTCCTTTGAGGAGTGTATCCCGGAGTGGGATGACACCTTTGTAGGGGGCCTCCAATGTGGAGTTAGGGAGCAGAGCAACCTGTTGAAATATCTGGTAAAGATGTAGGGGGACTGCAACCTCCTTGTCCAAACATGGACACAAATTGTGGGCCCAAAGGAGTGGACTGTAGAACTAGATTATTGGACTTTGGTGTTTTCATTGGTGTCAAACAAGAAACAAGCATGATGTCAAACAAATAAGATGGATGTTGATGTCAAACAAGAAATATGTGGATGAATGTCAAGAAGTATAAAGTCTTGAAGTTTGTTTTTACAATTAATGATGTTGAGTAAAAAGCATGTTTGAAGAAATATATAAAAGTACATGCAAGTCTCAGTAGTATGTAAGATCTGTCAGACAATACCTCTCTATATCTGCAAAGCCAGTTTGAAGAAGTATATAGAGAAGAAGTGTGAAATCTTAGGAAGTGCACAAATTCCACCAAGACTTGAGAATCATATGCATAGATACCACAATGTCAATGGACTTAAATGTGCAAAACCCCACAAGGTTGAATTATCAATAAGGTTTACGCCGACAAAAGATGGGATGAGGTGGTCAGCTTGACCAAGAAGTAAGGGAGTTGGGGCGTCACTGAGTCCAATGAATCCCAACTTGTGGACACATCTCTTGAGCAAGAAGAGTATAAATATGCAAGAGATGGAAGTATTGATGTAAGTTTGAAGATGAAATAGATGTGATATTTTGATTTGGAAAGATTTTAATTTTGGGGTATCGATGGCTCATTGACCCAGAAGAATTTTATACAACATAGCCGATTACGCAAAATCAATGAACAAGAAAAGCAGACAGTGCACAAATTAGAAGGATGCCAGGATGTGCGAAGAGAATACACAGTGAATGATGCAGATCACAGAAGTGTTAAAGTGTTCATATACAAATTGCAAAAGATGCAAATCACATATTGCAGAAGCGACAAAGTGTTGATATTGCAGAAAACACAGTCACAGATCGCAAATCATTAAGACTCAAATATCAAGAAGATGACAAGTCATAGAAGTGCAAAAGTGTTGATATTGCAGGAGACACAGTCACATCTCGTAGATCATTGAGCCATAGGACGCAGACATAGATCAAAGAAGATGCAGATCATAGTTCTATTATAATTTATTCATTTCAGGGCAGAAGGAAGGGGCAAGGAAAGGGACTTGTAGCTTCCTTCTAGTTGGTGATGGAGAATACGGAAAAGGGAATTGGTGCTACCATTCAGTCGGTGCTGATGAACAAGAAGAGGTGATTGTAGTCTCCATTTAGGTTGTTTCCTGGGAACTAAGTGGGTGCTTGCGCAAAATGACTGATATACATTTAGGTTGGTTCCTGAAGCCAACAAGTTGGTGCTTGCACAGAAGATTGAAGTCCTTACAGGTTGGTGCCTATAATCAACAAGTGGGTGCTTGCATGTGGGTCTTGGTGTCCCAATTAGATTGGTGTTTGATGTGAGTTAGTGCTCACAATTGGAGATGGTGTCTCCTATCCATGTAATCAACACACACACACACACATATATATATATTATTTGAGCAATTGTGTTCATTACTGTTTTGGCAAAAAACGTTTTTTGAAGTATAATTTGCTAAGTCAAAAATTCTGTAATTTGTGTTTTATATTGATTCACCGCCCTCTCAGTATAAATAAGAATTTCAATAATTGGTATCGGAGTGGGTGTCTTTGGTAGCAGTTTAACCATTGGAAGACAAATCTATGTGCAAATATGGACATACAGGAAATGCTCTTTATGTTAATTGAAGAAGTCCTAAAAAATGAGGACTTGGGAGATGAAGAGATGGTGTAGTAGATTTCGAAGGTGAATTGATCAGTGCTTTGGAAGAACTAAAGAAATCAAGAAGAAGAAATAAATCATTGAAGGAACAACTATTAAGACATGAAGAACAAGTTAAGGAGACAAGAAAATTGGAGTTGAACATGGTTGAACAGTTGAAACAAAAGGAAGAAAAGTGTGATACGTTGGAGACTGAAGTCACTCTCTTAAAGCCAATGACTAGTTGAATATTCAACAACACCACCAAGGATCTAGATGAAATTATCAAAAATGAAAGACAACCAACTGAAAAGACAAGAATATGTTATGAAGGGTCGAAGTTTCCAAGATCAATCTTTGATATAGGAGAAAGAAGTTTTGTAGATGTGATCAAAGAATCCACTTCAAGGAAAGGTCAGAATTACGAAGAAAAGATGTCATCCCATTGGGGAATTGGTACTGCACAATTCAAAAGAACACAGTTTACAAGGTATCAAACTCTCTTCTTAGGAATTTGCTATTTATTTAACAATTTTGGTCATAAAGCATTAAATTGTAAAGCACGTGTGAAAGATAGTGTTAAGAAAGATAGCTTTTGCTCTAAGGATAACTACATGAAGAATGATATCGAAAGGTCATCTAAAACCCTAAAAGAAAACTTAATTTCCTTCATCCCCTTAAACTCGTATAATGAATGTCAGAATTCTTGCAACCGGAGCCACAAAACTGAGGATTATGCAGATCAATTTGTTGTCGCCTAATTCGCACCTCGGGTCACGTGGAAGAAATCTTCAAGCCACTAGGTGCGACATTGGGGGCAAGCAAGAGTCAAGTATTGTGACTTGATTTTGACTCCTTCGTCTAGGCTTACTCCTAGCGAAGCCAAGGGGGGTGGTCCTTATCAAAATAATATAAGGTTGTTAATCTATAAAAACAGAGAAAACCAATGTTCCCCTAAGTTTTCGCGACGCGAGAGGGGGTAAACGCACATTGGGGACGTGTGGAGACCACCCCCAAATTTTAGAGATATTAGGGGGAGGGTCGAGGGGCACGTCGGGGTCATAAAATTATAGAAATATTAAAAAAATCTAAATTCTTATTGTTGTTTTTTCGAAAATTTGATGGTTGTTAAAAACTTAAACATGCCCTAAGGGTGGTTGAATTTGAAATTTTTTAATGAACAATTGTTTTTGAAATTTCTAAGTACTAAAATTAAGAATAGTTTAAAGACCTAATTCTTAGTTAATATTAATAAGCAGTTTATTGTTAGGAAATTAAAAAATTAAAATACTAACTGCAGACGCTACCTTAACACTGTAACATTGGAAATCTTCGGTCTCCCCGATCGACGACTCAACACTGGGTTGCATTGGAACTTGACAATTTTAGTAGTCAAGACTCAAGACTGTGGAGTAGAGTCTAGACTCAGCAGTCAATCGATAGACATGGGCACTCCAACAAACAGCATGGGAGCTCTCCTCCACGAGTCCACACTCACAGAGGCCCTCAAGACTCCAATACAATGTTGTCCTCTTAGACAACAACCCTCCAACACTCGTAGCAACCAGTGGCTCTTCAGTCTTTAGCGACGACTCTTCAACATCAGCACGACAGAACACTGCAGAAAACAACTACTCTAGGAGTTACGATGGAATAACTTAAATTTACACAACTGATTACTGCAAGATGAAATTAACATGCATAGCTTCAAAATAAAACACCATTCACGACATTTGTAGAAATTGAAATAAACATAAAAAATATAAAGACCAATGCCAATGAAAAGAATGCTCGTGTGTAAGGGTTGTTGTGGTCTCGAGAAGTATTGTAGTTGTCTCGGTTAGTAAATTTTAGGATTATTAAATGAGTAAAATAGGGAGTGGGTTAATTATTGATCAATTTTATTAAAATGGTAATGATCTGATTATTTATGGAAGAAGGTATTCCAGATATACCCGAGGGGTATGAGGAATATGTTCGTATTTACTTATAAGTGGTTCTCACAATGACATGTGGGATAGATGGAGTCGTGGGGTTGTGTTTAACACTACACCAACAAGGATGTAGCCTAACAGGGCTCCATGGTCGCTCTCAAGTTGTTCCACTTCACTTGAATAATTTGTCCACGACGTAATAATATTGAAAGAGTGCTAGATTTTCACTTGGGAATTAAATACAATATGAAACTAATTATTAGTCACTCCAATCCCTTTTTTATTGTCTCAACGTTCTAGTGAATGCCCTGCAGTGTTCACAAGAGCATACGGGGAATAAAGCCTTGATGATTTTAAGAGTTTTAATTCAATTGTATGTTGTTTAAAAATATCAATACTGGTACACTCGTTTCCGAGAACATGATCAGATTTGTTCGTTTTGAGAGAAAAAAGAAAAACAAATCAAATTCTAACTAAAAAATGAAAGCAACTAGTGTAAAAAAAATTAAGCCACGAAAAAAAAGTGCAACGACATGGAAAGGTGAATTTTGGATGGCTTAAAACTTGGAAAATTTTCTAGAGTACCTCTCTACCTATTCGTCAATGGCAGCAAAACAACCAACAAAGTTATGCTAAAAAGTGATAGATTGATCAATTAAAACATAAAAAAATTAGCATAAAATCCAAGTACTTTCTTTAAAATATAAAATTTGAAGTATTGAAATTGTACTTGTTAGAAGCTAGGTCTATAAATTTTGACTTAAAAAAATAGATCTAAACTTAAATGTAAATTCTAATTAGATTAGGTTATGATTTATTTCATAATGCACTAATTTGCTTAACACCTCTAAAGTAACTAGTAATTGAATTTTTTTATAGTTTAGATGAGAGAAAGACAGGAATATCAAGCCCTTGAACTTGGGCTATGAGTCTTCCAAGTGGGACTCAAAGGGAGTATGTTCTTGTTGATGTACTTGAAAAGAGAGAAGAATCAAACTTGAATGCCTTCCTCTCCATGCTAAGCAACCTGCAATCATTTAAACACACTTGCACAAGCATTAAAGGAAATTTCAACTCAAAGTGGGCCTTTTAACCCTAATTCAAATTCCATCTAATCATGTATTAGCTATTTAAATTGATTTGAAATTCAAATACAGTATAGGTATTAAACAAAATTTTCATATAAATTTGGGGATAGGTGAAATTTTTTAATAATATAATGTGTTTACCCGTTGCAGTAAAATTAATATCTAACCGATTTTAGGTAATACTTCTCCCTTATATAATATATAATAGTAAAAATATTTAATATCATAACTAACATATAATAATATTACTCGGTCCAATAACTTTAACTTGGTTCAAAATTATTACTCAGTCCAAAAATATTAATGGGTCCAAAACTTTAACTCGGTCGAAAAATATTACTTAGTTAAATACCCATCCATGTTTTCGATAATACATGACCAATATATAATATATAATAATACTAATTATTATTATAACTAATATATAATAATAATATATTATAATTAATATTTTTATAATAACTAATATACCCATCCATATTTTAGGTAATATGTGACCAATAAATAATACCCAAAAGTTGGGTCTAATAACTTTTAGCTAATATATAATATGTATTTAATCTATAATAGTAACTAATATAATAACTAATATACCCATCCATCTTTTATGTCATATGTAACCAATATATAATATATAATAGTAATAGTAATTAATATTATCTAATATTTCATAATAATTGTTAAAAGGGGTTTAAACTCTTTTAACTAATATACACATCCATCATTTAAATAATACATGACCAATATATAAAAGTATTACTAATTTATATTATAACTAATATAACTAATATTATATTATAATTAATATTTTATAATGACCATCAAAAGTTGAGTCCAATAACTTTTAACTAATATCATAACTAATATTAATATATTATAATAATAATACTATACATCATGAAAAGTTGGGTCAAATAACTTTTAAGGTGGAATTGTGTAGTTAATTTTATTTCTTTATTTTGGGTAAAAAAAAACCCTACATCAAACTATATATATTTAACGTAGCTTTGATAAAAGTGAAATAACTCGGGGTAGTTTCGATACAAGTGAAATAGTATAAAAAATTGCATGCACGATATTTTTCATCATTTTCCTTAGGTGACCAATTTTTCATCCAAATTTCCTTTAATGAAGGATTAAACGAATCGTTGTCAACCACAAAAGAAAACATGAATTTAAACTAAAATAGCATGTATCTCTAAGGTATCTTATGCAACTAAATAATAAGATAATAGATAAACAAATCTACTCTTACCCTACTAAGAGGTATCTCTTCTTGAAAGGCCAATAGTTAATCAACAAGACATGTAATGAAAAGACACAAATTGCCTCCCAAATTCAATAGGAAGTGTTGCCGCCTAAAAACACACTTCACCGTGGAAAAGTCTTCCAACCACTAGGTGTGTCCCGGATGGAAACTATGAATTTAGAACCCAACGTCACTCCAATTCTTAACTCTCTGTTTAGACCCAACTCCTAAAAAGGTCCAAGGGGGTAGTCCTTATTTACTATGTTTCAAAGGTTGTGTTTTATGAGTTAAAAGATGAATAAATTAATTTAAACTTTATGGAAATCAATCATGCAGAAATGCAACAATTTCAAATGACAAGCACACCTTTCTTTATTCGTAAACCAAATATAATTGCAAGACAAATATAGTATTATTAAACCAACGCTTTCCTGAATCAGGTTATGGAGTCACAAACAAAGATTACGATGAAACTGTCAAAATGCATAAATTGCTCTAAATCATTCGCTCACCACAATAATCAAAAGACCACATTCATCACATGTAAAATACTTTAAGAAAATGAACTAAAGTGTACAAGATGAGCTTGAAGTAGAACTGAACCAAACAAACGATGACTGCAATAGTAAATAAAATGAAAGATCGTGATGTTGTGCAAGTGGTCCAATATATTTTAATTTATTTTAAGGTATTTCTTCAACTTAGGAGATTAATGTGTTTGCATGAGAAATAAACCAACTAACTTATGTGTCTACCTCCAACCCTTGTCCCTCAACTGAGAGAAACTGTTGGGTGCTCAACAAGAGTGCAGAAGGATCCCTCCTAGCTCCACAAGTCAGCCCCAAGAACTAGTTGGGCTCTCAACAAGAAGACACAATGTGCCATGAGGCCCCCAACGATATCTACCCCTCTATTTCCACACACTAATAATCTTTTTCTCAATCTTGCAATAATGGATTGAGATGCCTATTATTCTATCCAACTGAAATCTTCTCCCTTTCTTGTCACCTAGAGTCGGACCAACCGATAAGGGGAGTGAATACGGGGATAATATTGGGGAAAGGTTTATTTTAAATGAAATGAAGAATTTAACAATTATTAACTGTAACTTCCCCATACCCCATAATGTGTATTAATTAAAAGTTTTGCTTCAAGAACATTTGAAAGACATGGCATGGGCATTAACACACACTCTTCAACTCTTCCTTAGGATTAGGAACCATTGTAACGGTTGTTCCTCCCTCGTCAGATCCAATCTACGGCTAGAAAAAACTTTTTCCGCACTAAACCTGACCCTTCTGCACTTCTGCCTTCTGCCCTGCGGAACTTGAAAGTCGAAACATCCACTTTCAATGGAACAGTTGATCACGTTTCCACCTTCTGCCTTTTTGTCTTTCCGTCTGGAACTCGAAAATCAAAAGACCAATAATTGACAAAACAGTTAAACACACTTCTGTCTTCTGCCTTTCCATCGTTCCGCCTTGCCACTTGTCAGCTGCGGAACTTGGAACTCATAGGTTAATAACCGACGGCAACAGTTAACCACTTCTACGCCTTTCCCCCCTTCCACCCTACCACGTGTCAGCTGCGAAACTCAGAAGTCAGAAACTTAACTTTTGACGGAATATTTTATTCACGGTTTCACCTTCTGCATTCCGCCTTTCCGCCCTCCAGTGCAAAACTCGGGAATCAGAAATCTAGAAAACAACAGAAACCTTTGTGCATGGTTCAGCCTTCCGTATTTTTATTTTCCTCCCTCTAGTGCGGAACTCAGAAATCGAAAAAATTAACTTTTTCCTTAGAATTTTCTGCACTATTCCCCTTTCCGCCTTTCATCTCCTGCAAGCAGATATTGGGGTGCAGAAAACCCACATTCTGCCCCGTTTCCATTTCTCTTTTCCATTTTTCTCCGTTCGCCTTCCCCAGGAGGATTTCAAGGGGTGGAAACACTAAGTTAGAGGCATTCTGACCCTGTAACAAGCTTCCATCCTCCATGGACTTGGGAAAAAATACATAAAACATTCAAGGCAAAAATATATGCAAAAACAAAAACATTCACCAACAATAACTCTACTGAAAACACTTAACGATCATTCATTATCATCAATTCATCATATTCATAAGCATTCTACATAACCAGTATAGTCATTCAGAAGCAAATACATTACATAACAAGAACATCAGAAAATACTTATCTTGGATGATGATGTTGTCTCGTAACTAGCTATGTTACTGCAACGTTCCACCCAACCATATTCCAGTGTGTTTATTAATCTCTCAACATCATTGTCACCCTCGAGTTGGGCATGATTTCCACAAGGAACTAGGGAACAACAGGCTGACACATAGCCAGTACACATCAAAACAAACACACAGCCAGATCAAAACACACTCAGTCAAGCCAACACACCGTTGGGTTTTAGAGACTGTCCAACCAAGCCAATATACAATTGGGTTTCACAGGCTACTAAGGCTATGAATCACACATAGCCAGATCATATCACACACAGTCAAGCCAACACACATTTGGGTTTCACACACTGTCCAACCAAGCCAATATACAATTGGGTTTCACAAGCCACTAAAGAAATGGAAATGTAGAATTGCTAAGCTAGTGAGCTCAATCACAGAGCCATGGACAACTACACCAGATCTATCTCACTTGGCACTTCATAATACCTACACACCCAACATAAGGAAGTATTCCCTTCACTGCTACACAGTTCCCTCAGGTCATACCTTCCTTGCCAATGCTCTTTAGGGTGTGCATAGAAGATTTTCCAACCCCTCTTGATCTGTATATGAGGTTCCTCCCTTCACTAGGTTTATCAGCCAATTATAGGCCACTTCCACTCCTAAGTCTTTCAAACCAAAACAGGGATGCACATCACAACAATCCACAAGGAAAACATAGTCACATGGGCTTCACTCTGTAAGACAGAGAAAACATGGTTTTCTTTGATACCACAATGTCACTCGGACTGCATAACCACACTTTCGCAACTCAGGATAGTCGAACCACCACACGACGCATCTGCAGGAAATCGTGAATGAACGAAAGATCCGAGGATGATCAACAATAACGCTGAGGAACAAAAAAAATCTCCCTCCCTGAATGAGGAAAGATGGACTAGAACGCATCACATGCTTCCTTGTGTAAGAAGCAAGATTGCAGCTTCCCATGCTGCAGACACACAATCAGACCGGCATTCTTTGTTCTGCCCAAGGAATTAACTACCTCAAGCAACTTCTGGAAGAAATGAATGATTGAGGGCATAAGACAAAAAGGTAGATGAGGGTTCATGGGTTTCCCCATTGACATCTGGTCACACCCTATTGGCTCAAGGGTTTGACTAAATCCCCTCCCTATTCTTTGTGAAATCATGCTCCCATCTCTTTAACATTGCAGTTCCATAGCTAGCT
This sequence comes from Pseudotsuga menziesii, assembly GCA_001517045.1. Taxonomy (NCBI): domain Eukaryota; kingdom Viridiplantae; phylum Streptophyta; class Pinopsida; order Pinales; family Pinaceae; genus Pseudotsuga; species Pseudotsuga menziesii. The sequence continues at coordinate 243,698 of LPNX011227717.1, forward strand.
GTGGTATTTTATTCATTGCATATTTACATGATATATCAATATATATATTGTTCTTGACCAACACAATAACCATAGGCATCAACCTTGATAACCTATACACAAAACATCAAATCAATGGCAGGGCCTTGGCCTTGAGCTCCTCGCCATTATTTAATTATAATATATACATCATGTACAATTCAATACCACAGGGTCAAAATCGGGGCACACATTCCCCTCCCCCTTGGGGTCAAAATCGAGGTATTACATTCCCCTCCCACTTAGAACAACATTGTTCTCAGTGCTTTACAAAATTGAACAAAAATGGATGTGCCAATCGCATGGCATCCTCCAGATCTCGTGTAGCCTCCTCAAGGTCGTAGTGCTCCCACTGCACCTTCACTTATCCAACAGCTCAATTCTGGATCACTGTGACCTTGCTGTCGAGAATCCAGAATGGCTCAGTTTGGAACTCTCCCTTGGGTTCCACCTGAATCACATCTCAATTTATCACATGGTTAGGGTCATGTACATATTTCTTAAGCAAAGAAACATGAAAAACATTATGAGCACTAGTGCTACCAAGCAATGCAAGTCTATATGCAACTGGCCCTATTCTTTCAAGCACTTCAAATGAACCACAGTATCTAGGTGGAAACTTCGAACAACTTCCAAGAATCAAGGAACTCTTCCTTTCCTTCACTCTGAGGTAAACATGTTCTGCAACACTAAACTCTCTATGTACTCTATTCTTATCTGCATAACTTTTATGTTTGTCTTGGGATACTTTCAGATTCTTCCTGATCTTTGCAACCTCTTGATCCATCTCCTTGAGCAAATCTGGACCAAGCATAATCTTGTTCACTGGATTATTCTGAGTCACCAATGTCTTACACCTTCTTCCATACAAAGCTTCATATTGAGTCATCCCTAAGGATATTTACTGCCCATTATTATAAGCAAACTCTACCAAGTGTAAATAATCTTCCCACTTTGTTGGTTTGTCCATCACATACATGCGAAGCATGTCTTCCAAGACTTGATTCACTCTCTCTATCTATCCATCAGTCTGAGGATGGTAGGAAGTGTTGAAGTTCAACTTTTTACCCAAATCTGCTAACAAACCCTTCCAAAAATTGGAAGTGAACTTAGGATCCTTGTCAGAGACTATTGCCTTAGGAAATCCATGCAATTTGAAAATATCCTTCATGAATATTTTTGCAATGGAATCAGCCTTATATGTGGACTTGATCGGTATAAAATGTGCTTCCTTTGTCTACTTGTCCACCACATCCATGATGGAATCATGTTGCCTCCAAGTCATTGGCAATCCTGTAATAAAATCCATGGAAACAAGTTCCCATTTCCATTCTGGGACTGGAAAAGGCTGCAACAAACCTACTAGGTGTTGATACTCAACCTTCACCTACTGACATTTCATGCACTTAGAAATATACTCAGCAATGTAATTTTTCATCCCTGGCCATAAATACTGCTTCCTAGCTGTAGCAATTGTCTTCTGATATTCTGGGTGACCAGAATATGGAGCTTGATGGATTTTATGCATAACAATTATCCTCAAATCTGCTACATTTGGAATATAAATTCTGTTTTTATAAGTAAGAAGTCCATCTTCTTCCATTTTATATCCCTAGTACCTCTTTTCAAGAATTTGCTGTCGCAATTTGTCTTTTACCTGCTCATACAATTCATCTTTAGCAATGTGATTAACAATGTGTTGTCTCAAATCTGATTGACAAATACTAAGAGATGCCACATGCATTTCATGCACCTTCCTACTGAGTGCATCAACCACTTTATTTTATTTTCCTTTTATGTGTTTGATTTCAAAATCAAACTCACATAAAACTCCAACCATTTAGCTTTCCTATCATTTAGAGTTGGTTGATCAAACAAATATTTCAGACCACAGTGGTCTATCCTTAACTCAAACTTTCTGCCCATTAAGTAATGCCTCTACATCTTGAGAGCATGTAGCTGCAAGTTCTAGATCATGAGTGACATAGTTCTTCTCATGATCCTTCAACTTCCTTGACTCATAGCATACCACATGGTTGTCTTACTAAAGAACTCGTACATGTCTTTGACTGCATGCATCAGTACACACCATAAAATCTTTTTTTGGTTCTGTAATTTTCAAAACTAGTGCACTTGTGAGAAGATTCTTCAACTGCTGGAAGATTTCTTCACACCTTGGTGTCCAATCAAACTTTATCCCCTTCTTTTGAAAATAAGTGATTGGATGTGCAACCTCGGAGAATCCTTTAATGAACCTCACGTAGTATCTTGTGAGTCCCATAAAATATATTACATCTGTCACATTTCTTGGGCTTGGCCAATTCATAATCGATTCAATCTTTTTCAGGTTCTACAGATATACCCTACTCTGAGATAATGTGACCCAAATAGTGAATTCTATCTTTATAAAAGTCACATTTGCTCAACTTGGCATACAACTTATTCTCCCTTAGCAATTTCAATGTTAGCCTCAAATGCTCTTCATGCTATTCCTCGTTCTTAGAATAAATAAGAATGTCATCAAGGAAAACAATAACAAACTTGTCCAAATACCTGCTGAAGACATTATTCATAAGGCACATAAATGTACCTGGTGCATTTGTGAGACCAAATGGTACCACTACAGATTCATAATGTCCATACCTTGTTCTAAATGTTGTCTTATGAATGTCTTCATCCTTAATTGTTACCTGATGGTAACCAGACCTTAAGTCAATCTTGGAAAATACCTTTGCTCCTTTTATTTGATAAAAAATGTCATCAATTCTCACAGTGACTTTGTTCAGTTGTTTGTAATCAATACACAACCTGAGTGTACCATCTTTCTTTTTTCACAAACAGAATTGGTGCTCCCCAAGGAGACACACTCAGTATGATATACTTCTTTTCCAACAACTCTTGCAACTACATCTTTAGCTCTAGCAATTCTGGCGTGCCCATCCTATAGGGTGTATTGGACACTGTTGTTGCTCTTAGAACAAGTTCAATTGTAAAATCAATGTCCCTCTTTGGAGGAATCCCTATAATTTCATTAGAAAAAACATCCTTAAATTCCTTCAACACATGAAAGTCCTCCAACCTAAGAGTTTCATTCTTTGCTGCCTCCAAAACATGAGCTGCATACTCTCTGCAACCTTTCCTACAGAACTTCTGCAACTGCATTGCTGAAATTTTCCTAACAGAAGCCACCTTTAGAATACCTCTTACAACTCTTAAGTTTCCTTCTTCATCCAAGCACTCAAAGGTCTTGCTGTAACAATCAAGCTTAACTATGTGTGCTTCCAACCAATCCATTCCAATGAGAATATCATAGGAACCAAGTGGTAGAACATTCAGGTCTTCATAAGTGACCAATCCATCCATAACCAATGGACATCTCTCTACCATCTCACTGACTTTTCTCGTAATCCCAGTGGCTAGTTGAACTAAACATGATTTGCTATGCTTTAACTTCTTAAAAGCACAAATATCAACAACTTTAGGAGTAATATAACTGTGAGTAGATCCAGGTTCAATCAAAACAGAAACAAATTGCTCAACAATCTTACCTGCAACTTCAACCACAGTTTACTGATGATCTTCTTGACGGTCCTCCAATAATGGATAAATTCTAGGGACGGTCCTTGCCACTTGAACCACTATTTCAGCTTCTTGAATGTTATGAGCTTGTCTCACATACCCATTCTCAAGTGGACAATTCCTGTGCAGATGGGGTCCTCCACATCTCCAACATTGTAGAGTTTCTTTGATCTCTTGGATTTTCTCCCATCACTCTGGTTGGCTTAGTCACAGCTTGTGATGGCTACTTTTGTTGATTTCGGAAGTTAGCAGGTTTGAAACATTTCTTCCTTTGGCCAGACTTCTCATTTCTCTTGTCCTTCCAAGCCTTATGGTAATCAGGTTTTCATTTGTTTTGATCAGTAATACTTATCCTTCCTAATAGCCCCTTCTAGAGTTCTAGGCTCATCAAACTCAATTATGTCTTTGTAAGACTGAGCTTGCCCACTCAGGAAACACTGAATTTTCACTTTGTCGTCTCTAATGTACCTAACATACCTCAAAAGCTCCAAGAATTTATTTGCATACCCTTCCATGGTCTGTTGTCCCAATCTCAACTCATGGAATTCTTTAATCTTATCATCATAGTACCTATTAGAGAGGTACTTCTTCTTGAAAAACTTCTGGAACTATTTCCACACTATCTTCCTTTCACTGATCTTCTTCACTTGCATGAAGTGCTCCCACCATATAGATTCTCTTCCAGTCAAATTGAAGATGGCTACCCTAACCTTCATATTTCCAAAGTAGTCCTGGACTTGGAAATATTTTCTCATCCCAAGAAGCCAAGCTTCAGCTTCTGGATCATTCTTTATCTCACCATTAAAGATAGGAGGCCTTGCCTTCTTAAATTCATCATGTGAACTGTTCCTTGTAATGCCTCTTTTTCTTATTCCTGTGAGATGATGAGCTTGATCTCCCATTGGATTTTTTAGAGTCGGATGATCCACTAGAAGACCTTTTTATTCTTCTAGCACCACTCCTACTTCCTTCTGAATTTATAGCCCGATGCTCAGAGTTCATCTGCCTCTAGATGTATGTCAAACTCTGCAGCATGACTACATTCAGCTAATTCTTCTCTTCCTAAACTTTAATAATTCTCTCATTGTCTTCTCTATAGCTTTGCATGTACACCCTCAAGATTCTCATGGTGGCTGCAATATCTGGGGGAGTATCTTGAAATCTTCTCCCATTAGAATCTATCTCAGCATTTCCAAATCTAACGTTTTCCCCCATAGCACATTCCTTGTGCTCATAGGGATCCTATGCATCATTCATGCCGTAGGTTCTCAGGGCACCGTGCCACAAACCAACTTTTTTTAACAACACTATGACTCCGCAAAAATGTGTTAATAAACACCATTGTTAGATGCATGACAATTTCAGAATTCAAAAACCACTGAGTTGCAAAATTAAAAACTTAATCGCCATGAAGGAGTTTTAAGATCAACGGACGAGGTTGATCCTTAAGAAAATCAATGGATGTTAGCAATTTCGCTGGGTGAATGTAATATCCTGAATTTTGGACCTACCATTTATAGGCATGAGCCTATTGATCATGATGATTATATTGATGTTTTATTTTATATTGGGTCAAAGACCCCACTACGTATGAACATGATGATTGTTTTGTATATTGGGGGTAAGCCAATTGTTGATGATATATATGTATATATATGTTGGTTGTGTTGAGCGTGGACCCTGAAGCACATGATCGATGAGATGTTGTGTTGAGCGAGAGGCTTTGGAGCACATGAGTACTTACATTTGTGTTGAGCATAAAGCTCTGGAACACCTGAAAATATAATTTGGAAATGTTGGGCATAAGCTCTGGAGCATTCCATGTTGGTGTTGAGCATAAGCTCTAGAGCATCGGATCTTTGGCCATTGTATCCCTAGGTGTAACATACAAGGACATCTTAGCATTTAGTGTAGAGCGAGAGCTCTAGAATTGCACTATGTTTGTAACTCCCTTTTATAATTGTTGAGTATGGGCTCTGGTAAGCGCTAGGGGTTACTGAAAATAATTTAATAACTTCCTAGAGAAATGAGAAAAATATTGATCTCATCATACTTATTTATAAGTGATTAAATGAAATTTCAAATTTCTGTATTCTCATCAAGTACTGAAGAGCTACCATGTTATACGAGGGAAATCCAACATGCAAAGATGTTTAGAGTTGCCTAGCCTAGTATACCTGAGCCATCTATCTACTTAACCTTCATAAAGAAGTGTCGTTAAGTCTAGGGATCATGACACATGATGCCCGAAGACAAATGTTAACAAGTATTTTAATACTATGTATTTTATACATAGTATGTATAAAGAATTAATTATGATTAATTATATAACTGAATAAAGAAAGAAGAGAAGCTCTACCAATTATTATTTATTATTAAAGGATTAATAAATAGTGAAATATCTATGAAAGACTAACTAAGAACTAGTTAAAAGTTCGTAGGTTAAGAATTGAAAATTACCCCAGTAAATTAAAAAGGGTTAAGTTAAATAAAAAAATCAAGGATTTCTTGATGTAACTGCCCCTTTGGCTAAAAAGTCTGTCTATAAAGACTCAAGCCAAGCAAAGCCTTGGAGTTCTGATTTTCATCTAGGAGAATTATTATTCTTCCTATTTTGCTCTTAAGTGTTTTCTTGGAGAACTTTTCTTGCAAGAAAAAGAGGATTGACTTAGAACTGAATACCAGTTAGGAAACCCTACCTTAGGAGCTCTAAGCTACTTGCATGTTGGAGTCCAGCTCGGGGGGATCCGGATTAGAACCAGGAACGGTTTCGAGTCATGGTTGGGAGGAACGTGGTAGTTCCCAAGTGATTTGGTCATCAAACAGAGGTCAGATCTGCATTGAATTGCTAATGCTGGTTATTTAAGTGTGCAGGTGCAGCCATTGACAAAGCTTCAAATTCAGGTATGAAACCCTTGAAGGCCTATTCTATTTCTTTCCCAAAGTTTCATTACTATTTATGTCAAGTAATGGTTGCAATGAAATTTCTAACTCTAATGGTTAAGTTTTATGATTATCAATCTGCTAGGGTTTGTATTTGCAATTTTCTAATCATAGGCTGGAGAATTTTTATTATATGTTGTACATTACCAAGGTTTGTACTTTTGAGTTGAACTTTGTATTATCTCCATGTTTAGTTTATGTGTACTATATCTAGGTTTTGTTACCAGTTAGCATATTCTACAGGTTGCATTACTCGGCTGACACATTTCATTTGTCAGCAAAGGGTTGTTTTAAATTCAAAATTCGTTCAAAAGTACATCTTATATATATATATATATATATATATATATAAGTATTCAAGTGGTTTTATAATTAATGTACTATTTAATTTATTTATAAGCTAAAGTACAGAATTTAAATATTCTAAACTAAATAAACTAAAGTACAGACAAAGAAAACTAAACCTAAGATAATAACTCATTAAAGACCTTCAAGGTTTGTCTCAACAAGTACAAATTAAATATCATAACATTCCATTAAATAAATATAATCATAATTAACCAAACAAAGAAGGCATCGTGACCATCCATGTTGTCCAATATCAAACCTCTTCCTTATTATATAAATTCCACAGTCCAAATCGCTTAGTCATTAATCGCATCCATTTACATAACTCAAATGTTAAAATGCACAGTGCTATTATTACAGTTATTTTTTCATAAAACATAAAGTGTTTAAAGGTCCCATATAAATCTACGCACAACCGTTGTATCACATTAAAATAATTAATAACTAAAACCCATTTTGCCAACAGAGTTCGCGACATCGAATCCCATGGATGTCTGTGACCCAATGCCACTTATTAATAACCGTAAAACATAAATCATTACTGTAATCAAAATGCATCACAAAATCCATAGATAGTATCATTTCTTTTATTACCTAGAAAATGTTTTACATTTTGGTATCGCTCAAGCCCAAGGCCTGAAGGACATATACCCAGTCACACCGGCCACGGCCAAGTTTCCATTTCTAAGCACACTGTCATGCTACAGATAACAAAAACAATATCGTGGGTTGTCATAACCCTGGCTGTTACAGCCCTATCCTTTTAAAATACACATTTTACATATTAAAATGCCAACTAAAACTATCACAGTCGTTGGGAGAGGCACATGCCATTCATGGCATGGCCTACACCCACGTTGAGCCAATACAAAACTAAAATTTCAATACTCTGTTTAAAACATAGTCTCCATTTTAACTCTAACGTAGAGCATATGGTGGCAAGCCAATGGGATATGGCACCATTGCTACAATGGTGCAGCCCATGGCATAACGCCCCAAGCTCTAGAAGCTTTCGCAACTTAAAATACAAATAAAACAAACATACCGCTGTGCATACTTCCATAACCCAAACCTTTATAAATATACAGAGTAAATTCTACAGGCTTTAAAGCCACGATCGAACCTAGTAAAGTCCACATGTTAAAACACAACATTTAAATAACCATACAAATCTCAAATTTACACAGTATAAACGCTGAATGAAATCGTATATACCAAAACACCTTATAGACTTTACATAAAATCCAACGCGCAGTGTATTTACACAGTGAGGCACAAAGTCCTCTTTTACAAACAATAAAGTACTAACACTATTAAAAATGTTAAATGACAAAGCTGTGAGCTATGGCACCATTACAAGTAATGGTGCAACCACGGCCCAAACAAATGCCAAACCTCCCAACGAGAGTCCATTAAAAACCATATCAAGCTACATTATAAACCCCAAATGCAGAGTCAACACGTGCCACATGAAACCCCAACCTTGTAAAGAATCCCAACTCAGAAATGCCAAAATGAGAGGAGGCAAGTAAGATCTTGCTAGCAGGCTTACCATAGCCGTGAAGAAGAAATCCCAAATCAATAGCGTAGCCCTGTGCAAACCCCGGAGCGCCTTCGTTTCCACTTGCAAACAATTCCACGATGGCATGAGAAGCATGACCATGCCATGGAGAAAACAACGAAGCAATGCGTTTTACACAGAGCTAGTCTAGCTTACCTGTGAATCAATGGAGGTCGCCTCCCTTCTCCAACTGCGCAGAGGCCACACTAAACCACAAAGCCAAAACCACTTAATGCGCAAACAACAAATGCCAAGTCCTTTTCCAAGTGTTTTCACTAACCCCGATGGCATTAATGGCACCAGCTGGTGGCCATTAACGCCTCCATAAACCCTCACCATAAGCTTGTGGATCAACGTTATACTATATATCAACCAATTCACAAGGTTAAACCCCTTATCCTATAGTTTCGCCACCTTCATATGTTAGCGCAGGCTTAGTGCTAATGACATGGTATTTATACCATAGTCTCCCCACCTTATAGTATGCGCAGAGCTTAACACTATAGTATAGTGTTTACAATGTATCCCTTAGCAACAAAGTTTAGGTTCTTACATGCCCTTTGCTAGTTCTTATAGGTAGCGTATGTGCATAGGTCTTTAGTCTAGGTTCAGTGGTATTTAGGAATCATGGCAAACGTAATATCCCATGATGCCCTCACTAGGAAGAACAAGCATAAGTTTCCAATCTCGTAACCAAGGCAGGCCTGCAAGATAGAAACAAGAGAGGAGTAAATAATTAACCAAGAGATAGATAATTATAATGGTAAGGACAATAAGATAATTCACAGCATCTAGTTCATTAACTAAGAAATATACTTAATGAACATAGCGCTTACCTTAGTCGTAAAACATAACAGTAATAAAAGTGCAAGGCAGAACTGGAAGTATAACTAGGAACCGAATTGCTTCAACTAACCAATAATCCTGATGTCGCAAGAGTAACCTGTAAGTCAATAAATAAGGTGCCTTAGTTCGAATGAACTAAGTAAGACTGCATAAAGAAGAATGACCTCACCTCTCAGATCGTCATGGGAGAACGAATCTTGCCACTCCACCACTTTGTTGCCATCAACAAAGTTAAGTTAGTTTTTATTAAATAAACAAAGTACACATATGCAGGAGAAAAACAATGATCTATACCAATTCATTAATTCACGGAAAAGAATAACTAAGATATATCAGTAGTTTAAATAACAGAATTAAGACATAAGAAGTAGACGAACTAATAGTCACTGAATGGATAAGAGATTAACAAGACAGTGGGCAGATTCTGAAGAGAGCGAAAGTATAAGTAACACCTGTGTTTCCGCATGAGTAATAATGATCCCTTTTGGGTAGTTTTTACTAGCCTATAATTTTTTTTTCAATTTTTGGGGACATTACAGTGAATTAGCATGGACGAAGGAAACCTTGATGGGCATGATACTTTATGAAATTCACCTTAATATATTTGAGATTCATTGTTGATCTAGATCCAACGGTTGTCAATTTATTTCACTGGATAACTAGTAAGTGCGCTAATAGAAGATGTTGGGCACGAAATCCTCTATGAAATTGAGTTCACCGTCGATTTGAAGTCCTCTCTTTACCAAGCACTGTGAAGGACATTTAGCTGAGTTGGATAAATTTAGCGGTTATGTTAAATAACATCATGTCCAGCTGCAATTTCCTCTTCTGCAACTAATTACCTTGGCCCATTTCAAGCCCAATGCTACAACCTGCAACTTTGATACCATAATGTAACATCCCCATATCCCATAATGTGGTTTAATTAAAATTTTTCTTTAAGAACCTTTGAAACATGGGAAATGGTCATTAACACACACTCTTCAACTCTTCCTGAGGATTAGGAACCACTGTAACGGTCGTTTCACCCTTGTCAGATCCAATCTATGGCTAGAAAAACCTTTTCGGCATTGAACCTGACCCTTCTGCACTTGCGCCTTCTGCCTTATGGAACTTAGAATTCGGAACATCAACTTTCAACGGAACATTTGATCACGTTTCCGCCTTTTTCCTTTCTGTTGTGCCGCCCTGAAATCAGAAATAGAAAGACCAATAATCGATGAAACAATTAACCACTTCTCCACCTTTCGCCTTTCCGTCGTTCCTCCCTGCCACCTGTCAACTTTGGAAGTCAAAAGTCATAATTCAACAACCGTCGGTAATAGTTAACCACTTCTCTGCCTTTCTGCCCTTCTGCCCTTCCTCCTTGCCACGTGTCAGCTGCAGAACTCGAAAGTTGGAAACTAAATTTTGATGGAATATTTTATTCACTGTTCAACCTTCCACATTCAACCTTTCCTCCCTCTAGTGCGGAACTCGCGAATCGGAAATCTAGAAAACGACGAAAACCTTTGTCCATGGTTTCGCCTTTACATTCCACCTTTCCGCTCTCTAGTGCAGAAATTGGGAATAAGAAAACTTAACTTTTTGCTTAGAACTTTTCTGCACTTTTCTGCTTTCTACGCTCCTCCTCCCGCAGGAGAATCCCAGGGTGCGGAAAACCCACATTCTTCCTCGTTTCCACTTTTATTTTCTGGTTTTCGCCTTCCTCGGGCAGATTTCAAGGGGCGGAAACACTAATTAAGAAGCATTCTGACCCTGTAACAGGCTTCCAGCCTCCATAAACTTAGCCAAAAATGCATAAAACATACAAGGAAAAAAGAGATGCAAAAACATGAACATTCATCAACAATAACTCTACTGAAAACACTTAACAAGAATTCTTCATATTCATAAGCATTCTGCATAACTAGTATATTCATTCATAAGCAAATACATTGCATAAGAAAAGAACATAAAATACTTATCTTGGATGATGAAGTTGTCCTGCAACTAGCTATGTCGCTGCAATGTTTCACCCAACCATATGCCAGTGTGTTCATTAATCTCTCAACACAACTGCCACCCCTGAGCTGGGCATGATTTCCACAAGGAACTAGGGAACAATAGGCTCACACATAGCCAAAACACATAAGAAACACACACACAACCAGATCATAACACACTTAGTCAAGCCAACACATAGTTGGGTTTCACAGACTGTCCATCCAAGCCAATATACAATTGGGTTTCATAGGCTATTAAGGCAATGACTCACACATATCCGGATCATATCACACACAGTCAAGCCAACAAATAGTTGGGTTTCACTAACTGTCCATCCAAGCCAATATATAATTGGGTTTCACAGGCTAATAAGGCGATGGAAAGGTAGAATTGGTAAGCTAGTGAGCTCAACCACATAGCTATGGAAACCTACACCAGATCTATCCACCTTGGCACTTCACAATACCTACACACCCAACACAAGGAAGTATTCCCTTCACTGCTACACAGTTCTTTTAGGCCATACCTTCCCTTCCAGTTCTCTTCAGGGTGTGCCAACCCCTCTTGATATATATGTGAGGTTCCTCCCTTCACTAGGTTTATCAACCAATTCCGAGCCTCTTCCAGTCCTAAGTATTTCAGATGAAAAAAGGGATGCACATCACAGCAATCCATAAGGAAAACACAACCACACAGGCTTCACTCTATAACACAGAGAAAACAGGGTTTTCTTACATACCGCAATGTCACTCAGACAAATGTTGTGGAACCACACTTTCGCGACCCGGGATAGTCGAACCACCACACTGCGCGTCTCCAGGAAATTGTGAATGAACGAATGATCCAGGGATGATCAACAATGACGCCGAGGAACAACAAAAATCTCCCCCCCTGACCGAGGAAAGACAGACTAGCATGCATCACGTGCTTCCTTGTGTCAGAAGCTAGAATGTGGCTTCCCAACCTGTAGACTTGCAGGATTTCTTAGACAGACAATCAGAATACCATGTCTTGCTCTTCCCAGGGCATTAACTGCCTCAACTAACTTCTGGAAGAAATGAATGATTGACGACATAGGACAAAAAGGTAGCTGAGGGTTCATGGGTTTCCCCATTGACATATGGTCACACCCTATTGGCTCAGGGGGGTTGATTAACTCCCCTCCCTATTCCTTGTGAAATCATGCCCCCATCTCTTTCACGTTGCAGATCCATAGCTAGTTGTGGCATTTTATTCATTTCATATTTAAATGATATATGAAAATATATATTGTGCTTGGCCAACACAATAACCATAGGCATTAACTTTAATCACCTATACACAAAACACCAAATCAATGGCAGGGGCTTGGCTTTGAGCTCCTCACCATGATTTAATTATAATATATACATCATGTACAATTCAATACCATAGAGTCAAAATCGGGGCACACATTCCCCTCCCCCTTGGGGTCAAAACCAGGGTATTACATTAACACTACAAGCCAACATGATATTGCAAGGATGGCATAGTTGAATCACTTGCAAGGTGTGGGCAAATAAAAGTGAAAGAAAAAAAGATACAAGCCATAATGATTTCACATGGATGGCAAAGCCGAATCAATTGCAAGTTGTAGGCAAATGAAAAGAACAACACAAAACACTAGCTGGCACGATTTTGCAAGGATGACATAGCTAAATCACTTGCAAAGTGTGGGAAAAAAGAAAGAAAAACAAAACAAAGTGAAACTCTAACTAATCTAAACTCACACCAATCAACAATTTCTTATGTAAAGGTGGGCAAGCCCAACTTCTTTTGCTAGCAATGGATGGCAAATAAATGAGACTTGATTTAACTGAAAATGCAAAGCAAGAAATCAAGTCCAAGAGACTCCCTTGGACTTGTTACAAAGGCTGAAATTTCAGTGTAAAGAAAGAGGTAAAGAGAGCGAGAAAAACCGTGTTTTCCCTTTTGTCGAGAGGGCTGTGAAGCTCTTTCTTTGGGGTGGCCTTAAAACTCGTCTATGGCTGAAATTAGGCAGATTTTTTCCCTGTTTTGTCAACAAACTGCTAAAAACCAGTAAACCGAAAATGATGTAATATGCCCAAAATCACTTTGGGGAGGTTAGTATGTTAGTGCAATATAGGTACAAAATTTATACAAAGTTTCCAAGAGACTAATGTTGAGATAATTTGAGTAAATATGAGTAAAAATCAGACTTGAAGAACCCAACCAAGACTAAAATGCAGAAATTTATGTGTAAAGAAGGAGGAAATTTTTTCCTTAACTCTTCAAGAAATCAAGTAATGGGGCATCCAAGCTTGGAATCCCACTCCTCAATATGTATACCTGCAACTAATAATATTTTTACTACCAAATTACAAAGAGGTGAGAACCAAATGACGAGCAAATAAATCATAAATTTCAAACTAGAAAATATATGAACTTCTTTAGCTACAAGAAAGAGAACTCACAAAATCTATGGAATACAAATACCATAAATCTTACCTAAACAAATTAGTATGCTTCTGTGACCTCCCTAGATTATGTAGTTACTTGAGCATAGAAGCAAACTATCAATGGGCACAGAGGACACCGAATTCCTCCAAATATTTTTGACTAACAAATCCAAATGGCTGAATATTACAATGGCCAAAGCAAAAGCTATGGAATGAGAGCAAGAGAAAGAATGAGAGTATGCAAAAGTGAGTGGGTGTGTGTGCTCCCCAAATGAGGAGGGGAAGCCTCTTTAAATAGGAAAAATGAAAGAGAGAGACTCTTTAAATACTAAACAAGTGTCACAAGGGAGAGAGGGGGGCCCAAGAGAGGGGGGGTGGCGAATTTGCTCAGGGAGGGAAAAACCATGGTTTGGGATCTCAAATATGGGGAGAGAAACCCCCAATTTAATTCTTTTAATCTTATTGCTATGTCAAATGGGGAGGAAACCACCATAGTGGGGCCCCTTCCATTGACTTTAGCTCACCCAACCAATCAAAGAGAGAAGGGGGCACCCCCTCAGAGTCGGCAACTCAAAACTTGTTACATTCTTGCTTGTGGGGGGCTCTTTGGGTCTTAATTTTTTTTTAAGAACCTAATATAAAAATTATAACCTTTACTTGGACACCCCAAATGACTATAGTCACTTTTCCAAAATTTGGGTTTCTAATTAAATGCCCAATTTCCTAATTTCCATGACTGACTTGGGAAAAAGTGACCAAAATCATAGTAATACATGTCTGAATGACTTCAAACTTGGCCCAAGGGTGTAGGGGGTATCATGCCATTTTTATTGAGTACCCTACCCCTATGCAACATTAAAAAGGACCAAGTAACGCTCTTTTACATTACAACAAATTGTCTTGAGTGACAATTTTTAATTACCAAAAATAAAATAAAAAACTATGCAAAACTTAATGAAATTCCGCAAGACTCTAGATACTGTCTAGAATGGTAATATAGAACATTCTAGGCCCCAATCACCCCATGGAATCGATCGCTAGAACACCTTTCACAACTTTGGAGGTGATTTTGAGTGAAAAACTCACCGTATTAAAATATCTAAATTTTTGTTTTAATTATTCAAGTGAAAAAACACTCGATGAAAGGACTTCCCTAATGACTAAGTCTTAGGTGATTAAGTTACAAAAAACTATACCTTCATGCTGACATATCTTTACAAAATCTCTCGCAGGGGTGTGGAACTTTCATAGAGAGATGAAGAGAAGAAGAGTTTTTTTGCTTGATATAATCATTAAGTACTTCATTCTTATCTTAAAGGCACACCCAACATGTGCATGGTACATTGTTTTCCACCTAGTTGGTTTTGGTGGTCAATAGTAAGCATCCCCACACATGAAGAGAGTCACATTATTCTTTCCTCCAAAGCATTTATTCATTCATAAAATACTTCGCAATTAGAGAAATAAGAGCAGAGGTTCAACACTTCGCATATCTAAAAATGGAGTGAGCGCTTGCTTAAATAGAAAACCCAACATGAGGGGCCGCACTTGGTCAAGAGGGCATCAAGCCTAAGTGGGTTGGCTATGATTTTTTTCTGAGTTGGGATGAGTTGGATGTGAGTCGGGTAAATGGAAATATCCAATAACATCCCAGCCACATCCTCAAACTTCACCATTTTCCTTAATCAGATGAGTCCACTTGGAAAATGCACCCCTCTTGGAGAGATGCGCTTTGGGTTGGAAGAGGAAACTTCCATCTCGTGATTTGGCCCAAGAAGGTAACTTTTGACATTCCAAAAAGCTTCGGATACCCGTCGTTTTACTTTTCCAACTCACAAAAACTGATTTCAGAAAATTTCTTTTACTTTATGCGTTGTTGAATTTTTCACTTTATCCACTTTTTTACTCCTTTTTGGGTTTTTCGAGTAATAATTAATTAAGTGAAAAATAAATCATTTAAAAACTTAGGAAAGTGGGTATAGGGGTAAAGTGGGTGCTCTGAGTGTGAAAACAAACACCCCCAAGGAAAATTTGGATTCTAGACCACGCTTTTATTGCATTTTAAATTTTCCCAATTAAACTATTACAAAATAGCCTAAGTTTACGAGTAAAATTAATTTTTTCAAAACTTAAAAAAAAACTAGGGGGACCTAGCACATGTTCATACGACTAGAAAATAATGAATAGCATGGTAATATACATTGACACTTAAACCACCAAGACAATTTTTCTAGCTTTAGAGGCTTGAGTGAAAAACTTGAAAATTATAAATCGTTTAAAAACGCTATATATTTAACAAGGAAAAACACCCTAGAATAATGCATTAATGACTAAGTCCTAGGAATCCAAAGATTTTACATAAATTCATCACACTAAGTCATTTTATTACAATTCCCTGTGGGGGTATGAACATGTTGAAAATAAAAACTCAAAAGGGCCCT
Organism: Pseudotsuga menziesii; assembly: GCA_001517045.1. Taxonomy (NCBI): domain Eukaryota; kingdom Viridiplantae; phylum Streptophyta; class Pinopsida; order Pinales; family Pinaceae; genus Pseudotsuga; species Pseudotsuga menziesii. Next base: position 259,858 of record LPNX011227717.1, read on the forward strand.
AGACAGAATGAATGGACTTCTGAACTCAAAATTTGAACAAGTAATTGTTCATCCTTGGTGGCTCACTTAAAATTCCAACCGAGTACAACTCAGGTGGTAACACAATTATCACATGCTAAACCTGTTGAAACTATCCTCGGTGAAGGAGACTCTACAAAATTATGGTAGAAAGAGTGATCTAGGAGGATATTGGTGGCCACCCGTTTATTCCACTTGGAACCCCATCATTGTTTCTTTCAGTTTTCCAGTTTCCTTAATTGTAGCACAATTTACTATTTTTGGCAGTTTTTGGGTCCTAAACTTTCGGAGCTGTTTTGAGGCCCTAAACGACGGTTTTTTGGCATTGAATGGTGAAGTAAATATGAGTCTGTTTTGGACTCAATATTTTCTATTTATGGATGTAGTCCTTGAATAGATCTTTCTAATGATGTATGATGTGCGTGAAAACGAAGATAGTATGCCAAAGTTAGGACCCCGAGAAATTGATATACCAAGTTACCCAACGGGGACCATATTCTGACGTCTCACCTCCTAGGGTTAGGTTTTTGGATTTGTAGGGTTTCCATTGTTTCTCAACAATATATAGGCCTTCGAGCCTCATTGTAACATAGAGTTCAGAAGCATGTAGCCACCACATCTCTTCTCATAGATCAGCTACCAACACTCTAGCTAAGTTATTTCCATTTTGTATGTAAACAAGTTTCAGTTCTTTGATTATTGAAATGAAGTGTTATTTGTTGATGTATTTGTAACTTCGGAATGTATTCACTTGTATATTTTATGTATTGTACCTCGATGTTTATTCCGGGAAGTATTTGTAATGTAATTGAGTCATGTCATGCCCTGATGATCCTATCGAGAGATTCAATAATGTAAACAAGTCATGTAAGTCATAGAGGGTGACCCTCATTGATCAAGGGTTAAAGTCCCCGCAGTTGTGGGGCTCTAGGGTTATTAGAATCTCCTAGAGAAGTAGGCCCTAGTGAGTTATTGTCAAGTCGGGAATTAGTATAAATAGAGAGTGAGCCTCTCTAATTATCACACACTCAGTTGTAGCGCATAACTGAGAGAGAAAGAAGAAGCTGGAACAAGAGAGAGAGAGAGACTACTGCTGTCGGGAGATCATCTTACTATTTTGGGTTTTACTTTTGGCGTTGATTCTATCTCTGAGGAAGTTGCGGGGTTTTCTCCTTTATGGTTTCCCCGAGGAAAATATTTGTGTCTATTGTCTCTTATGTTTGATTGTTGTGCTTGTTATTCACCAAGTTAAAGATCCTAAGATAATGCTAGCTTAATTGTTAAAAATCTAACATGGTATCAGAGCTAACTTGATAAAAAGACACTGTGTATCTGCGGAAGCTAGGGATTCTTACTTTTTGGATCTCTATCCATATTTTTTCATCAAAAGGATGTTGGGACGACTCTCCTCTCTAGGGCACATCTTTCTGTTGAAGCATAATCTTATTCTGAGCATTTTCAGTTTTTGACCCTACACTACTGTTAGAAATTAGGGCTTTCCACAGAAGTGGAATTTTTGAATGAGCCTAGGATTGGATTGATCTGCTCCTTGAAATCGAAGTTTAGAGATCAAGATCAAAGTTTTTGGTTGGGTAGAATTCCGAGAAAGTCAAACCCTAATCTGCTTTTGAACCAGAGAACCAACTCTATAGAAATTCAGCTCCATATCCAGTTCCGACATCTTAACCTAGTAAGATCTAAATATTTTGCATTTCCATTTGAGGTGCTCTATTAAGATGTCTCGTCATACCAAGCTTGATGAAAAGCTTGAGGGAGCTGATAACTTTCGAGCTTGGAAGTATATGATCTCCGTGGTCCTAGAAGAAAATGAATTGGAGTCTTACATCATTGAAGAGGTTCTAGTTCCAAAAGGAGATGAGGCTAAGGCATTACACAAGAATAAATTGTGTCATGGCTAAAAGGATTATTAATGATTCAATCAAGGATCACCTCATACCACAGGTGTCCTCCCTAAATACACCTAAAGCTATGTTTGATGCCTTGACCAAACTGTTTGAAGGGAAGAACATAAACTGGAAGATGACTTTGAGGAACCAGTTGAAGAATGTAAAAATCCAGAATGAGGAGACCATACAATCATACTTTACAAGGGTCTCTCAGATCAAAGAACAACTTGAAGCAGTGGATGAATAAGTGGAGAATGCAGAGATTGTGATGACCACCTTGAATGGTCTCCCTAGGTCATGGGATTCTTTCATCCAAGGAATTTGTGCTAGAAAGAAACTAATCAAGTTCAGTAGGTTGTGGGAAGAATGGATAAAGAAGTGGAGAATGCAGAGATTGTGATGACCACCTTGAATGGTCTCCCTAGGTCATGGGATTATTTCATCCAAGGAATTTGTGATAGAAAGAAACAAATCAAGTTCAGGTTGTGGGAAGAATGCTCACAAGAAGAAGCTCGAATAGTGGCTCGGGAAGAAAGGATGGGAAACGAATATCAAGCTCTCACAGTACACTCCAAAAAAATCAGAAGGGACAATCATCATCACCAAGGTAAGCATTCTCACTAGAAAGATAATTCTGTAAGAACAAACAAGGATCTATCCAAATTTAGATACTATACATGTGATGAAAGATGACACTTTGCTAGAAATTGTCCCATGAATAAGAGTGGTTCTAAAAAGAAGAAGAACCAAAAAAGAAGACATCATGCTCACACTGCAAAGGATGATGATCCTCCCAGAAAAAGAGTAAAACAAGAAAGTGAAGACTGTTCAAGTGATGAAGAATATGTTCTGATCTCTGCCCTCACGGAAACTATCACACATGGAAGAAAAGATTGGCTTATTGACAGTGGGACTTCCAAGCACACGAAGAGATTCAAGGAATCTTTTATGAAACTATTCGAACATAATTCACCCCATAAGGTAAAACTTGGGGATGACTACCAATATCCCATAAAAGGTAGTGGTGAATCCTCTTACAAGCTAGACTCTGGAAAGTCTATGAAAATGAAGGATGTCTTGTTTGTACTAGGACTAAAGAAGAATCTTCTCTCCATATCAGAATTGGATGTAAAAGGCATGAGGGTTGCATTTATAGATGGCCAAGTCCTCATGTGGCCAAAAGGAAAGACTATTGATGATGCAACAGTAATTGGAGAACAAGAGGGAGGATTATAAAAATTGAAGGGCCAAACAGAACAAGCTTTGGTTCATGACTCAGTAGAGCCAAATGAACTTTGGCATAGAAGGCTTGCACATGTACACTACAGAACACTACCACTTGCAAGCAAAGCTGTTGAAGGACTTCCAGAAATGTAGGAAAAACATGAAGGATTTTGCAAAGGATGTGCGAAAGGAAAGAACACAAGGAAGACATTTCCAAGCAGTGAAAGCAAAGCAAAATGAATCTTGGAAATCATTCACTCCGATGTATGCGGTCCGATGTTATCCAGCTCATTAAGCATGTATGTATACTATGTTTCTTTCATTGATGATTTTTCTAGGAAGACATGGATATACTTCATGAAAAACAAGGATAGAGTATTCAACAAGTTCAAAGAGTTCAAATCTTTGATCAATAATTATATAGAAAATAAAATCAAGACCTTTTGATCAAACAATGGCACAGAATTCACATCAAATGAATTCAAAGAATTATGCAGAGATTCAGGGATTAAGAGGAAGTTAACCACTCCATATAATCCACAATAGAATGGGGTTGCATAAAGAAAGAATAGAACGATTATGGAAGTTGCAAGGGAAATGCTTTATGATCAAGATCTTCCTATGCATCTATGGGAAGAAGCTACTAGAACAGCTGTGTATGTACAGAATCGTACTTTGCATAAAGTACTCAAGAACAAGACACCTGAAGAAGTCTTCTTCGACAAGAAACCAGAAGTCAGCCATCTTAGAACATTCGACTGTCCAGTGTACATACACATTCTAAAAGAAAAGAGGACAAAGTTAGATCCTTTAGGAAAGAAGGGTATATTTGTGGGATACTCTGAAAGATCGAAAGCTTACAGAATATATTTCCCAGGATTCAAGAAGATCGACATAAGGAGATATGTAACATTCGATGAAGATTCGGCTTACAACAAATCCAGAAAGAGACTAGTTGAAGACTCTGAAGAAACAGAAGTACCCAAAATTCAAGATACAACTATGAACGATGCAAATCAAGATGAAGATCGAGAAATAGAAGAACCCCAGGAACTTGTAGATCCACCCCAAGAGAATAATCCTCACAAGAGGAAACATGCATGGATACGAGAGGCTATCCAAGGCGTAGAAATATATGTGGCTCCAGAAGAAGTACACAGAGAGAGGAAAAGAACTAGGTCCTACTCCGACTATGTAGCACTATTGTGTGACTTCATTGATAAAGAACCTTCCAACTATGAAGAAGCAATAGAGAAGAAAGAATGAAAGGATGCTATGATTGAGGAGTACCAATCTAGCATGAAGAATGATGTCTGGGATGTTGTCCCAAGACTAGAGGGGAAGTGTGTTGTGACTTCCAAATGGATATACAAGATCAAGCATGCTGCAAATGGTAGCATAGAAAAATATAAAACAAGATTTGTGGCTCGTGGCTTCTCCCAGAAAGAAGGGATAGATTATGAAGAGAATTTTGCACCTGTAGCCAGATACACTTCCATCAGATTGATACTTCCTCTGGCTGTAGTGATGAAATGGAAGATACACCAAATGGATGTCAATATTGCTTTCTTGAATGGTGTAGTAGAAGAGGAAGTGTATGTGGAGCAGCCACTCGGTTTTGAAACACATGACAGGGAGTCTCATGTGTGTAAATTGAAGAAAGCCCTGTACGGTTTGAAATAGGCACCCAAGACATGGTACGACAGAATTAATGACTTTCTATCCAGTTTGGGATTTACTAAGAGTAAAGCAGATTCCAACATTTACTACAAGGTTGAAGAAGGGAAACTAGTGATACTCTTACTGTATGTAGATGACCTGTTTGTAATAGGTGGAGATGGGTTGATTACTGATACAAAGAGGAAGCTTGCTGCCGAGTTCAAGATGAAGGACTTGGGTATGATGCACTACTTTCTAGGCATGGAGGTGTGGAAAAATGCGGATGGAGTCTCCCTACGATGAGGGAAGTATGTAGTAGAGATCCTGAAGAGGTTTGGGATGATGGACTGCAAGGCCACAGCCACACCTATGGCATTGAACCTGAAGTTATTGAATGATGCTTTATCAGAGTCGGTTGATGCTATGATGTATCATCAAATGATTGGGTCCTTGATGTACTTGACGAATACGAGACTGGATATTCGCTTTGCTGTGAACACATTGAGCTAGTTCCTGATAGATCCTAGGCATGCTCACTTGATTGTTGCAAAGCATATTCTGAGGTATCTAAAGGGTATAGTTGATTATGGGATCAATTATGAGGTGAATCAGAAGATTAACCTAGAAGGTTATGTTGATTCAGATTGGGCAGGCAGTTCCATCGATAGGACTAGCACTTCAGGGTGTTGCTTCAGTATGGGATCGGGTGCGATCTCTTGGTTTAGCAGGAAACAATCTTGCGTGGCACTGAGTACAGCTGAAGTAGAGTATGTTGCAGTTTTTTCAGCTAGTTGTGAGGCAGTATGGTTGAGAAGGATACTGTCTGATTTTTTTGATCTCCAGTTAGATGCTACTTGTATATATTGCGACAACTAGAGTTGTGTGAAGTTGTCTGAGAACCTGGTGTTCCATGACAAGTCGAAGCATATTGAGATCAAATATCACTATATCAGGGATATGGTGCAGAGAGGAGCCATGAAGCTCCAGTATGTTGTGACAGATGAACAGATAGCTGATGTGTTGACCAAGCCATTAGCCATAGTGAATTTTGAGTACTTCAGGGAGAAGCTTGATGTTCTCCAGATCGAGGTTCCCTCCAAAGGGAAGTGATGAGTTCGAGCCCTTCTAACATGGATGTAGGATTGGTTCCTCACATGGTCATATATAAGTGTAGGAGCCATTCTGATGTGACTATGGGATGTGTTTCCACATGATCACATATAAGTGTAGGAGCCATTCTGATGTGACTGTGGGATGTGTTCCCACATGATCATATGTAAGTGCAGTGCCCTTCTGGCATGTATGCTGGATTGGTTCCTGGAATGGTCAAATGTAAGTGCAGAGCCCTTCTGACATGTATGTTGGATTGGTTCCTTGCATGGTCAGATGTAAGTGCAGATCCCTTTCGACATGTATGCTGGATTGGTTCCTTGCATGGTCAGATGTAAGTGCAGAGCCCTTTCGACATGTATGTTGGATTGGTTCCTCGCATGGTCAGATGTAAGTGCAGAGCCTTTCTGACATGAATGCTGGATTGGTTCCTCTCATGGTCAGATGTGAGTGCTGGGCCTTTCTGACATGGATTCAGGATGTGTTCCTCCCATGTTCAGATGTGAGTGTCAGGCATGCCTTTCTGACATGTATGTTGGATGTGTTCCTCACATGATCAGATGTAAGTGCTGGGCGGGCCATTCTGACTTAGGGTTAGATATAAGCGCTGAAGAAGACCTACATGGAGGCTAGGCCTACAACCAGTATGAAAAAGGGTTGGCTCTGTAGAACTTCCTACGACGAGAAGAATCGAGAGATAGCATCAGTGATGATGATCCAGCATTGTTGATCCAGATCCAGGGATGATCCTGTAGTGATGATACAGATCCAGTGATGATCCAGATCCAGTGATGATCCATATCCAGTGATGAATATGACTTGAAGATGAAGATAACTTGATGATGATCCAGATGATACATCGAAGAAGACTTGTGCTGATAAATTGTGTCAAGAGAATACCTTCCTAGTTAAGAGGGAGTGTTGATGTATTTGTAACTTTGGAATTATTCACTTGTATATTTTATGTATTGTACCCCGATGTTTATTCCGGGAAGTATCTGTAATGTAATTGAGTCATGTAATGCCCCGATGTTCCTATCGGGAGATTCAATAATGTAAACAAGTCATGTAAAGTCATAGAGGGTAACCCTCCTTATTGATCAAGGGTTAAAGTCCTCGTAGTTGTGGGGCCCTAGGGTTATTATACTTTCCTAGAGAAGTTGACCCTAGTGAGTTATTATCAAGTCGAGAATTAGTATAAATAGGGAGTGAGCCTCTCTAATTATCACACACTCACTCACACTCAGTTGTAGCGCATAACTGAGAGAGAAAGAAGAAGCTGGAACAAGAGAGAGAGAGACTATTGCTGTCGAGAGATCATCTTATTATTGGGTTTTACTTTTGGTCCTGATTCTATATCTGAGGAAGTTGCGGGGTTTTCTCCTTTATGGTTTCCCCGAGGAAAATATTTGTGTCTATTGTCTCTAATGTTTGATTGTTGTGCTCTTTATTCTCTCAATTAAAGATCCTAAGATAATGCTAGCTTAAATGTTAAAAATATAACATTATTTCCATTGCATCTTTGTTTTTATGGTTATTTTTGTATTCTGTTGTGTTCCTGCATAAATTTGGATCAGTGGTATTAGAGCAATCTACTCTTTCTCAATCCTTCTTTTCATGTAACCAATTTGACATAATTTTTTCAATTGTTCCCTATTAGACAACTGGCCTTATTTTGCTTCTCCTCCTCTAATTAACTTGGACTTGGTGTTGATCATCCTATTAGCATTCTTCTTTACCTTCTTGTAGCTTGTTCTTTGAATGATAACCACTTTGAATGGGAATCTGGATGATGAGCTCATAAACTCCCCCTATCATAGTGTTGCCTTATGTTCTATTAATGAGTCTTTTCACAGTTAGTCTTTCCTTCTGAATTAAGTATTGGCTTATCTAATTATGATTTTTATATATCATGGATGCGATTATGTTCAATGTATTTTACACCTTTTTATCCAATTTTGCATATATGTGTATGCTCACTAAACTTCCTTAAGAATTCAGTGTTCTTTCTCAATAGAGTTTCTCATAGAACATTTGAGATTTTGATCTTTCCTGGACTCATTTTTCTCATGCATTCTAGAGCAACAATTACTTCCTTTTTCCTCACTATGTTTGGAGTATATAGGCCATCCTTGTAGAAGCAACTCTTATGTCCAAGATCCTCACCTATCAACATTCTTATTTTAGTTCTTTTACACCAGTTAATCATTTCTTCAATCTCACACTCTGATTTTTATTTTTGAGGAAGATAGTCTTAAATACCAATTGCAATATTCTGATTTTTACTTCCCTTGAGTATATACTTTCTTTTAAGCCAATTATGGTAGCTGATGCCAATTTATACTTCTATACTTCTTCTTGTTTTTGAGGAGGATAGTTTTTACCAAGTATTCTTACTTCAAAAAAATACTTCTCTTCTAACTAAAGGATATTTTTCAAGTATCGATTTCTTCTTTTTGATACTAACTCACCTCGAGTATTTGATCCCTTTTAATATTCTTTTTCAATTTTTTTTCTTCTAGGTTATGAGATTTTTAGAACAGACTTTCAACTTCAACTCCACCACCATCACTAACTTCTTCTTCATCATCTTCATTTCTACCAGTGTATTCTTTTTATATCTTCATCTTTCATTCCATCATAATGGATGTTATTCTCATGTGCAACACTGTTACACTCCTCATAATCTTGGGAAACTTCTTTGATGTTTGAACTCTTTGTTTCTTCTCCACCTTTGGGGCGTTCCTTTCTTCTCCACATCTTTCCATGAGGTAACCTGCTTACTGACCTTGTTTGTTTCTTGGATTCCTTACTTAGATCTTTTCTCTTGATTCTGCAACCAACAACCTTATGACCAAACTTGTGACAGTAGTGAAAATCTCCATAAAACCTTCCTTTATGGTTGAGGAACCTTTGATATTTCATCTTCTTCCATTCCTTCTTTTGTTCTTGACCTTCTATTGACGCATTCTCTCTTAGCTTACATTCTCTGGCCATATGTCCAAAATTATGACATGTGTAGCAACGACCAAGAAAGATTTGTTGGACCCTGCTTCTCATTGGTCTTTTAAGTGTCATATCAATTTTATCTTTAATCTGAGAGGAGAGAGAATATTTATGACTTTCCTTCTTAGTAATTGGATTCTTTAGTGTAGCAGCATAACTTCTATTATTTCTTTCTCGATTTGTGGAGGAACATTCTGGCTTCCTTTCATTGTCATACCCTAAAACAGTTTTATCTCTTGATGGTCTTTGGCTACTAAAGATGTCATCTAAAGTATTTGAGCTGTTCTCAAACTTTTTTTTAATATATTCTTCATCCAACTTCTTCCTAAGAAAAGTAACTTCTTCTTCAAATTTTTTAGATTTTTGTATTTCTTCCTTAAGCTTCTCATTAATGGTCTACTGGTATTCTAGCTTCTTTATTTCCTTTTTGAGGTTAGAAAATTAGTGTCTCAATCTCTTGGCCTCTTCCATGTGGTGTTCTAGCATCTTTATTTCTTTCTTGAAGTTGGAAACTTCCCATTTTAAGCTCTCGCCTCTTTCATGTGGTCTTTTATTTCTTTCTTGAGGTTAGCCACTTCTTGTCTTGAATTGTGTAGTTCTTCTTGGAGGATCTCGACTTCCTCCCTTTTTGATTTCTTCTTTTGTTGATACTTTGACAATTTTTCTTCCAAGGAATTATTCTTCCTCCTACTCTTTCTCAATTCTTCAAAGGCACTTATTTGTTCTGCTTCTAGGTATACCTCTCCTTCCATATCTGAATTATCTTCTAAAGCTTGAGTTACTATCCCTATTAATATATTTTCTTCATCTTCAATTATATCTTCCCTACCATCCTTGACAATAGCAAGGCTTGCTTATGTTATCTCTTTATTTGAAGAAAGATTTTCCAAGTTGACCAAGAGTATGGAAATATTGTAACTTCGAAGAATATTCTATATGTATCTTTTGTGATCCTTGATGGTCCTACCGGGAGAACCATTTGTATTTCTTTATACCTTGATGTTTCTAATCAGGAGAACTAATAAGAGTCATGAGGAAGTGCCCTCAAATTGTAAGTTGGGTCATTAGCACCTCAGTTGTGGTTACTCGAGCCTACATGATTAAATTAGGATTACTCGAGCCTACATGACTAAATTAATTATTAAGTGAACGAATGAATATAAATAGAGGTATGGCACTCCTCATTTGGAACACACAAACTCACTTGTGTAGCGCATTAGTGAGAGAGAGAGAAGTAGTTGGAGAAGGAGGAGGACCAGTCTTCTGGTTTTACCTTTTATCTTTTTGGGGAATCTATATTGAGGAAGCTTTTGTTGGGTTTTTCCCTTTAGGGTTTTTCCAGGATAAGTATTTGTGTTATTTTTGTGTGGTTGTTCTTGTCTATCTTTCAGTGATCTTTTGGCTTATGGTTATGCTGTTATGATGCTAAATGTTTTAAGATCTGATATAACCATTAAAAATTCAACATGGTATCAGAGCCACCCTAAAAGAAGACATTGTGCAGTTGTAGAAGATAGGGCTTCTTAATTTTTGGGTCTCTCTCCATAATCCATCAGAAAAACTATGCTAGGCTGACTCTCCATTGAAGGGCGCATCTTTTTGTCGAAGCGGAATTCGATTCCGGACATTTTCAGTTTTTGGTGCGGGACATTACGGCTTCGTATAGAAAAGGAGTTTTTGAGTGAGCCCAACATAGGATTTGTCTCCTCATCAAAATAAAAGTTTAGAGACCTGGGTTGATATTTTTGGTTGGGTATAACTCCGGAAAAGTCAAACCCTAGTTTGACCTCGGGCCGAAAAAAAACCCTAAAATACTAAAACTGATAAGTTTTGGTACATTTGCTATATATCGGGATTGGAGAAGGCTCAGGAGCTGAAACTTTCCTAGGAAAAATATAACATCCTAATTTACACTGTATCCAAATTTCAGCCTTATATTCGTTATATTCTAGGAGATATGATCCCTCCAAGTTAGGGTTCTAGCCTCTTCTAGAATTCATCCCTAAACAAGACACCTGGGGAGAATTTATATATCTCTAGCTATAAAGGTCCAAATGAAATTTTTGAAGATGTTCCAGAAAGGGCATGGATATTACTTTCTGTGGAAGAAGTTTTAGACTACGAAGATGAAACAGTGACACTTGTCAGTCCGTACAACTTCGCTATGTTGAAATGTCCTGAAATAAGTCACCTTGGGAAAACGATCATAAGTCCCAATTGGTGAAACCAATTTTGATGAATCCTGTGGTGTTGGAACAAGGCCAGACGAGGCTACCTCAGTGTGAAATTTTAGACACATAGGAGCATAATTTCGGAGATACCGTAGAAACAATAGCAGGTATTTATGCAGAAGAAAATGGTAAACTAAGGATTCCTGTTCTGGGAGCTTCCCTCCACTGTTTTCACAAAAGGAGTACATTGGACAGCTTGCCTTGAAGATGTATGTCTTTCTATCCAATCATATTTGAAATATTCCAAGTTTTGAAAATTAGGGTCTCTCTGACAAACTCTAGATCAGCTGGCTCTGGAACCAGGATGGACACCTCAAATCAGTAAGATCTAATATTTTGCTATTTTCATTTGAGGTTCTCATTTCAAAGTGATCTATCACCTCAGCTTGATGATAATCTTAATGAAGTTGACAACTTCCAAACATGGAAGTATTGGATCTTACTCGCTCTTGAATAAAATGAATTCGACACCTACATAAATAGAGAGGTTCCAATTCCAAAGGGAAATGAGGCTAAATCCTTACACAAGAAGAAACTCGACTCATAATAAGAGAAGAGAAGATGGGAGTAACTAAAGATAAAGCGCTCACGATTCAAAGAAGATCCCTCAAGCGATGAGGAATATGAAGAACTCAATTCTTGAAGAAACTCTTGTCCATCTTATCATTTAGATAAGAAATGATGATGCCATGAAAGAATATTCAGATGATGAAGCAGAAGGATCAAGAAGGAGTCTACCCATGAAACGAATAAAAGATAAGTATTTAATTGTCATTTCATGATATTATTTTATATTCAGTTGATTTATTATGCATGATAGAATGTTTTCCTTAATGACAGTATGCATGTGATGAGTAATTAGCTCATGGTGCTATACACCTCTCCATTGCTACTTATCTAGAATGAAAACTCCTTGTTGACATATTGGATTAGTGCACAATCTCAATGATGTCATCTAGAAAGTTTCTGTGAGATATGGATGAATGTTTTATTGTCTAAATAGTTGAGTGATGCGTCGTTATGCATATGTTCTATGAAATGGTTCTAACGATGCTACTGGTGCATTTGACTTATAGGAAAGGTCTTGTACAACCACCTATAAGAAAAGAAGGATGAGACTTGTTTCGAAGAACAACTGATGACAATTCAAGATTCACTCCAATAAACATGAATCTGAAGCTCCCAGGGTCAAAGACATCATGATGAAAGAAAGAGCTTCAGAGAGCGTTAGATCCACCTCGAACGATGAAGACCACCATGGGTACGAGAGATAACTCAAGATGAAGAAAAGTATGGCAAGACTTCTAAGAGGCCTCAGACACACTCTAGTTGTGTAACACAGTTGGGTGACATCATTGATGCTAAAATTTCTGGCTATGAAAGAAAGAGTAACAGTCGATCATGTGGAATGATGTCTATGATATGGTTTCAAGACCTGAAGGGAAGTCCGTAGTATCTTCCATATGGATCTACCGGAACAAGTGTAAAAATCAAGGTTCGTGGTTTGCCTCAGAAAGAATAGACTATGACATGACATACTCTATTGACCAGAACCACTAGAAGTATATATCAAGCATAGAACCACCTGTACAGAATGAAGAGGGAAGATGATACTCCACTTCAGGGGGAGTAACTATAGAAGATCTCTGAGTTCGACATGGTACGACATGATGGACAACTTCCTGATAGATTGCGACTTTACCAAGAGTAAAGTGGGTTCAATCCTTCAAGGTTGAACCTGGAAGACTAGAATATGTTGATGACCTCACAAGATGATGGAAGAATACCAGAATGATGTTTTGGGATATAGTAACAAAACCAGAAATCAAGAGCGTGGTATCTTCCAAGTAGATTTGCAAGAAAAGACATGTTGCTGATGAAATGAAAGATTTGTGGCTAGAGGATTCTCTCAAAGAGAGGGAATTGATTATGAAGAAACACTTGCTCCGGGAAGCAAGGTACACTTCAATTAGAACTATCATGGCACCTGCTTCCTTGATGAAGTGGGATATACACCAGATGGATGTGAAGACAACCTTCCTTAATGGTGTGATTGAAGAAGAAGTATACATAGAATAGCCACAAGGATTTGAAGTTAAAGATAGATGAACTCATGTATGCAAGTTGAAGAAGGACCTGTATGGCCTGAAGCAAGCTCCTCAAGCTTGGTATGGAAGGATAGATAATTTCTTGACGAAAGATGATCCTAACCTTTGCTTCAAGGTTATAGAAGATGGACATGTCATACTATTACTATATGTGGATGATCTATTCTTGACAGGGAATGAGAAATAGATTGTAGAATGCAAGAAGAAGCTCGTTGAAGAGTTTTAGATGAAAGACCTGATGTATGCAAGTTGAAGAAGGACCTGTATGGCCTGAAGCAAGCTCCTCAAGCATGGTATGGAAGGATAGATAATTTCCTAACGAAATCTGATCTTAACCTTTACTTCAAGGTTATAGAAGATGAAAATTTCATACTATTACTATATGTGGATGATCTATTCTTGACAGGGAATGCGAAACAGATTGTAGAATACAAGAAGAAACTCGCTGAAGAGTTTTAGATGAAAGACCTTGGTCTAATGCTTTATTTCCTAGGTCTGGAAGTATGCAGTGCAAGTTTTGAAAATATTTGATATGTTTGAATGAAAGGCCATGGCCACACCCATGGATTCCATCTTGAATTTGTTAGCTGATGACTCATTAGAGTTAGTGGATGTGATTCAATACAGACAGATTATTGGGTCGTTGATGTATCTAAAAAATACCAAACCAAACATTTGTTTTGCTGTGAACACCTTGAGTCAATATCTAGTTCAACCTAGACGTGTTCACCTGATAGATGCAAAGCATGTGATGAGATATCTAAAAGGGACTATAGACTTTGATTTATACTATGATGGAAACCATGATTATAGATTGTATTGCTATACAGATGCAGATTGGGATGGAAGCATGCTGGAAGTATATTAGACAGGAAAAGCAAATTAGGTGGATGCTTTTGTTTGGGGTGAGCTATGAGTTCATGGTTTAGTAGGAAAATGTCCAGTGTTTCTCTTAGCACGGTTGAAGAAGAATACATAGCAGATTTCTCTGCTAAGTTGTGAAGGCATATGGCTTCAAAAGATGATATCCGGTCTCTTTGACCCGTGGGGACTTCACTTGTTGACCAATATCCTACCACGTTAGTTCATATTGTGGGTTTTAAAATTATTAAAAATTGAACCAATATATTGCAGGTATTTGGGGGATGAGGGGTTTAAGGTGGGGGTGGGTAGGGTGGT
>LPNX011227717.1:274397-360922 GCA_001517045.1 Pseudotsuga menziesii
TTGACCTAAAGATGGATACTACAATGATTCTATGTGATAACTAGAGTTGTGATGACAAAGAACCTTGTGTTCCGTCGTAACACATAGAAATCCAGTATTTCTACATACGAGATAAGATGCAGATGATGATGTTTCAGCATTCCCATACTGAAGATATGGATAATGTTTCAGTATTTACATACTGTAGATGCAAATGACGGTGATTTAGTATTTCTATACTGAATATAGAGATGATGCTGCTTTCAGTATTTCTATACTGAAGATATAGATGATGATGCTTTTGGTATTCACATACTGGAGATACAGATGGTGATAGTTTAGTATTCGCATACTAAAGATGTAGATGATGATGGTTTAGATGATGATGTGTTGACGAAACCTCTATCTCGGGTAAAGTTTGAACACTTTTGAGACAAGCTTGGTGTTGTTCGGAAAGACCTTCCTTGGAAGGGGGAGTAGTGATGTTGCAGTGGGATTGTATCATCCTTGGGCACTTTCCCTAAAGTGATCTAGTGACCACAGTCCTCGAGAATGAAGAGATATTGTATCATCCCAAGACATTTGTCCAGAAGTGATCCGATGACTTCGGTCCTCGAGACTAAAGAGGGATTGTATCATCCTGAGACATCTGTCTAGAATAGATCTGGTGACTTCGGTCCTAGAGAATGTAGTGGGATTACATCATCCTTGAACATTGGTTCATAAAGGTATCCGGAGGCTTTGGTCCCCGAGAATGTGGCAAGATTACATCATCCTTGAACTTAGGTTCAGAAAGGTATCCCAAGGCTTCGGTTTTCGAGAATGTGGCAGGATTGCATCATCCTTTAACTTCGGTTCAAAAAGCTATCCATAGGCTTTGGTCCCCAAGAATGTGGTAGGACTGCATCATCCTTGAACTTCGGTTCAGAAAGGTATCCGAAGGCTTCGGTCCCTGAGAATGTGGTAGGATT
Organism: Pseudotsuga menziesii; assembly: GCA_001517045.1. NCBI lineage: Eukaryota > Viridiplantae > Streptophyta > Pinopsida > Pinales > Pinaceae > Pseudotsuga > Pseudotsuga menziesii. The sequence continues at coordinate 275,348 of LPNX011227717.1, forward strand.
GCATCATCCTTGAACCTCTGTTCAGAAAGGTATCCGGAGGATTCGGTTCTCGAGAATGTGGCAGGATTGTATCATCCTTGAACTTCGGTTCAGAAAGGTATCCGGAGGCTTCAGTCCCCGAGAATGTTGTAGGATTGTATCATCCCTGGACTTAGGTCCAAAAGTGATCTGAAGACTTTCGTCTTTGTGTTGTATCATCCCTGGACTTAGGTCCAAAAGTGATCTGAAGACTTTCGTCTTTGTGTTGTATCATCCCCGGACTTAGGTCCAAAAGTGATGAAGAATTCTCTCTTAGCTTACATTCTCTGGCCTTATGTCCAAAATTATGACATGTGTAGCAACAACTAAGAAAGATTTGTTGGACCCTGCTTCTCATTGGTATTTTAAGTGTCATATCAATTTTATCTTTAATCTAAGAGGAGAGAGAATATTTATGACTTTCCTTCTTAGTAATTGGATTTTTTAGTGTAGCATCATAACTTCTATTATTTCTTTCTCGATTTGTGGAGGAACATTCTAGCTTCCTTTCATTGTCATACCCTAAACCAGTTTTATCTCTTGATGGTCTTTGGCTACTAAAGATGTTATATAAAGTATTTGAGCTGTTCTCAAACTTTTTTTTAATATATTCTTCATCCAGCTTCTTCCTAAGCAAAGTAACTTCTTCAAATTTTTTAGATTTTTGTATTTCTTCCTTAAGCTTCTCAGTAATGGTCTACTGGTATTCTAGCTTCTTTATTTCCTTTTTGAGGTTAGAAAATTCCTTTCTTAATCTCTTAGCCTATTCCATGTGGTATTCTAGCATCTTTATTTCTTTCTTGAAGTTGGAAACTTCTCGTTTTAAGCTCTCGGCCTCTTTCATGTGGTATTTTATTTCTTTCTTGAGGTTAGCCACTTCTTGTCTTGAATTGTGTAGTTCTTCTTGGAGGATCTCGACTTCCTCCCTTTTTGATTTCTTCTTTTGTTGATACTTTGACAATTTTTCTTCCAAGGAATTATTCTTCCTCCTACTCTTTCTCAATTCTTCAAAGGCACTTATTTGTTCTGCTTATAGGTTTACCTCTCCTTCCATATCTGAATTATCTTCTGAAGCTTTAGTCACTATCCCTATGCATATATTTTATTCATCTTCAATTATATCTTCCCTACCATCCTTGACAATAGCAAGGCTTGCTTGTGCTATCTCTTCATTTGAAGAAACATTTTCCAAGTTGACCCAGAGTGTTGAAATATTGTAACTTCGAAGAATATTCTATATGTATCTTTTGTGATCCCCGATGGTCCTACCGAGAGAACCACTTGTATTTCTTTATACCCCGATGTTTCTAATCGGGAGAACTAATAAGAGTCATGAGGAAGTCACCTCAAATTGTAAGTTGGGTCATTAGCACCCCAGTTGTGGTTACTCGAGCCTACATGATTAAATTATGATTACTCGAGCCTACATGACAGAATTAATTATTAAGTGAACTAATGAATATAAATAGAGGCGTGGCACTCTTCATTTGGAACACACACACTCACTTGTGTAGCACATTAGTGAGAGAGAGAGAGAAGTAGTTGGAGAAGGAGGAGGATCAGTCTTTTGGTTTTACCTTTTATCTTTTTCGGGAATCTACATTGAGGAAGATTTTGCTGGGTTTTTCCCAGGATAAATCTTTGTGTTATTTTTGTGTGGTTGTTCTTGTCTATGGATTATTATAGAAGAGGAATTTTTGAGTGAGCCAAACATAGGATTTATCTCCTCATCAAAATTGAAGTTTAGAGACCTGGGTTGAGATTTTTGGTTGGGTATAACTCTGGGAAAGTCAAACCCTAGTTTGACCTCGGGCCGAAAAAAAACCCTAAAATACTAAAACTGATAAGCTTTGGTACATTTGCTATATCTCGGGATTGGAGAAGGATCAGGAGCTGAAACTTTCATAAGCTAAATATAAAATCCTGATTTACACTGTGTCAAAATTTCAGCCTCATATTCGTTATATTCTAGGAGATATGATCCCTCCAAGTTAGGGTTCTAGCCTCTTCCAGGATTCATCCCTAAACAAGACACTTGGGGAGAATTTCAATATCTCTGGCTACAAAGGTCCAAATGAAATTTCTAAAGATGCTCCAGAAATGGCACGGATATTACTTTCTGTGGTAGAAGTTTTAGACTACGAAGATGAAATAGTGACACGTGTCAGTCCGTACAACTTCGCTATGTTGAACAATCCTGAAACAAGCCGCCTTGGGAAAACAATCATAAGTCCCGATTGGTGAAACCAATTTTGATGAATCCTATGGTGTTGGAACAAGGCTAGATGAGGCTACCTCAGTGGGAAATTTTAGACACATAGGAGCATTAATTTCGGATATACCGTAGAAACAATAGAAGGTATTTCTGCAGAAGAAATTGGTAAACTAGGGATTCCTGTTCTAGGAACCTCCCTCCATTGTTTTTAGAAAGGGAGTACATTGGACAGATTGCCTTGAAGATGTATATCTTTCTATACAATCATATTTGAAAGATTCCAAGTTTTGAAAATTAGGGTTTCTCTGACAAACACTAGATCAGCCAGCTTCGGAACCAGGATGGACACCTCAAATCGGTAAGATCTAATATTTTGCTATTTTCATTTGAGGTTCTCATTTCAAAGTGATCTATCATCTCAGCTTGATGATAAGCTTGGTGAATTTGAAAACTTCCAAACATGGAAGTATTGGATCTTACTCGCTCTTGAATAAAATGAATTGGACACCTACATAAGTAGAGAGGTTCCAGTTCCAAAGGGAAATGAGGCTAAAGCCTTACACACGAAGAAACTCAACTCATAATAAGAGAAGAGAAGATGGGAGTAACTAAAGACAAAGCACTCACAATTTAAAGAAGATCCTTCAAGCGATGAGGAATATGAAGAACTCAATTCTTGAAGAAACTCTTGTCCATCTTATCATTTAGATAAGAAATGATGATGTCATGAATGAATATTCAGATGATGAAGCAGAAGGATCAAGAAGGAGTCTACCCATGAAACGAAAAAAGATAAGTATTCAATTGTCATTTCATGATATTGTTTTATATTCAGTTGATGTATTATGCATGATAGAATGTTTTCCTTAATGACAGTATGCATGTGATGAGTAATTATCTCATGGTGCTATACACCTCGCCATTGCTACTTATCTAGAATGAAAACTCCTTGCTGACATAATGGATTAGTGCACAATCTCAATGATGTCATCTAGAAAGTTTTTGTGAGATATGGATGAATGTTTTATTGTCTAGACAGTTGAATGATGCATCCTTATGCATATGTTCTATGAAATGGTTTTAACCATGCAACTGGTGCATTTGACTTATAGGAAAGGTCTTGTACAACCGCCTATAAGAAAACAAGCATGATACTTGTTCCGAAGAACAAGTGATGACAATTCAAGATTCACTCCAATAAACATGAATCTGAAGCTGCTACGGCCAAAGACATCGTGATGAAAGAAAGAGCTTCAGAGAGCGGTAGATCCACCTCGAACGATGAACACCACCATGGGTATGAGAGATAAGTCAAGATGAAGAAAAGTAATGCGAGAATTCCAAGAGGCCTCAGACACACTCTAGTTGTGTAACACAGTTGGGTGACATCATTAATGCTAACCTTTCCAGCTATGAAAGAAAGAGTAACAGTCGATCATGGGGAATGCTGTCTATGATATGGTTTCGAGACCTGAAGGGAAGTCCGTAGTATCTTCCATATGGATCTACCAGAACAAGTGCAAAAATCAAGGTTCGTGGTTTGCCTCAGAAAGAATAGACTATGACATGACATACTCTATTGACCAGAACCACTAGAAGTATATATCAAGCATAGAATCACCTGTACAGAATGAAGAGGGAAGATGATACTCCAATTTAGGGGGAGTGACTATAGAAGATCTCTGAGTTCGACATGGTACGACATGATGGACAACTTCTTGATAGACTGAGACTTTACTAAGAGTAAAGTGGGTTCAAACCTTCAAGGTTGAATGCGGAAGACTAGAATATGTCGATGACCTAACAAGATGATGGAAGAATACCATAATGATGTTTTGGGATATAGTAACAAAACTAGAAATCAAGAGCGTGGTATCTTCCAAGTAGACTTGCAAGAAAAAACATGTTGCTGATGAAAGGAAATATTTGTGGCTAGAGGATTCTCTCAGAGAGAGAGAATTGATTATGAAGAAACACTTGCTCTTGGAAGCAAGGCACACTTCCATTAGAACTATCATGGCACCTGCTTCCTTGATGAAGTGGGATATACACTAGATGGATGTGAATACAACCTTCCTTAATGGTGTGATTGAAGAAGAAGTATACATAGAACAACCACAAGGATTTGAAGTTGAAGACAGATGAACTCATGTATGCAGGTTGAAGAAGGACCTGTATGGCCTGGAGCAAGCTCCTCAAGCTTGGTATGGAAGGATAGATATTTTCTTGACGAAAGCTGATCCTAACCTTTACTTCAATGTTATAGAAGATGAACATGTCATACTATTACTATATGTGGATGATCTATTATTGATAGGGAATGAGAAACATATTGCATAATGCAAGAAGAAGCTCGCTGAAGAGTTTTAGATGAAAGACCTTGGTCTAATGCTTTATTTCCTAGGTCTGGAAGTATGAAGGAATCTTTCTTAATTAGGGAAAGTATGCAATGCAAGTTTTGAAAAGATTTTATATGTTTGAATGAAAAGCCATGGCCACACCTATGGATTCCAACGTGAAGTTGTTAGCTGATGACTCATCAGAGTTAGTGGATGTGATTCAATACAAACAGATTATTGGGTCATTGATGTATCTAACAAATACCAGACCAGACATTTGTTTTGCTGTGAACAACTTGAGTCAATATCTAGTTCAACCTAGATGTGTTCACCTGATAGATGCAAAGCATGTGAGGAGATATTTGAAAGGGACTATAGAATTTTATTTATACTATGATGGAAACCATGATTACAGATTGTATGGCTATACAGATGCAGATTGGAATGGAAGCATGCTGGAAGTATATGAGACAGGAAAAGCACATCAGGTGGATGCTTTTGTTTGGTGTCTACTATGAGTTGATGGTTTAGCAGGAAACAGTCCAGTGTTTCTGTCAGCACGGTTGAAGCAGAATACATAGCAGATTGCTCTGCTAAGTTGTGAAGCCATATGGCTTCGAAAGTTGATATCAGGTCTCTTTGACCTGAAGATGGATACTACAATGATTCTATGTGATAACCAGAGTTGTGATGACAGAGAACCTTGTGTTCCCTCGTAACACATAGAAATCCGGTATTTCTACATACGAGATAAGATGAAAATGATGATGTTTTAGTATTCCCATACCGAAGATATGGATGATGTTTCAGTATTTACATACTGTAGATGCAGATGATGGTGACTCAATATTTCTATACTGAATATAGAGATGATGTTGCTTTCAGTATTTCTATACTGAAGATATAGATGATGATGCTTTCGGTATTCACATACTAGAGATACAGATGGTGATAGTTTAGTATTCACATACTAAAGATGTAGATGATGATGGTTTAGATGATGATGTGTTGACGAAACCTCTGTCTCGGGTAAAGTTCGAACACTTTCGAGACAAGCTTGGTGTTGTTCGGAAAGACCTTCCTCGAAAGGGGGAGTAGTGATGTTGCAGTGGGATTGTATCATCCTTGGGCACTTGCCCTAAAGTGATCTGGTGACCTCAGTTCTCGAGAATGAAGAGGGATTGTATCATCCCGGGACATTTGTCCAGAAGTGATCTGGTGACTTCAGTCCTCGAGACTGAAGAGGGATTGTATCATCCTGGGACATCTGTCTAGAATAGATCCGGTGACTTCGGTCCTAGAGAATGTAGTGGGATTGCATCATCCTTGAAATTCGGTTCAGAAAAGGATCCGGAGGCTTCGGTCCCCGAGAATGTGGCAATATTGCATCATCCTTGAACTTCAGTTCAGAAAGGTATCCGAAGGCTTTGGTCCATGAGAATGTGGCAGGATTGCATCATCCTTTAACTTTGGTTCAGAAAGGTATCCGGAGGCTTCGGTCCTTGAGAATGTGGTAGGATTGCATCATCCTTGAACTTCAGTTCAGAAAGGTATCCGAAGGCTTCGGTCCCCGAGAATGTAGTAGGATTGCATCATCCTTGAACCTCGGTTCAGAAAGGTATCCGGAGGATTCGGTTCTCGAGAATGTGGCAGGATTGTATCATCCTTGAACTTCGGTTCAGAAAAGTATCCAGAGGCTTCAGTCCCCGAGAATGTTGTAGTATTGTATCATCTCTGGACTTAGGTCCAAAAGTGATCCGAAGACTTTCGTCTTTGTGTTGTATCATCCCTGGACTTAGGTCCAAAAGTGATGAAGTATTCTCTCTTAGCTTACATTCTCTGGCCATATGTCCAAAATTATGACATGTGTAGCAACGACCAAGAAATATTTGTTGGACCCTGGTTCTCATTGGTCTTTTAAGTGTCATATCAATTTTATCTTTAATCTAAGAGGAGAGAGAATATTTATGACTTTCCTTCTTAGTAATTGGATTCTTTAGTGTAGCAACATAACTTCTATTATTTCTTTCTCGATTTGTGGAGGAACATTCTGGCTTCCTTTCATTGTCATACCCTAAACCAGTTTTATCTTTGGATGGTCTTTGGCTACTAAAGATGTCATCTAAAGTATTTGAGCTATTCTCAAACTTTGTTTTAATATATTCTTTATCCAGCTTCTTCCTAAGAAAAGTAACTTCTTCTTCAAATTTTTTAGATTTTTGTATTTCTTCCTTAAGCTTCTCATTAATGGTCTACTGGTATTCTAGCATCTTTATTTCCTTTTTGAGGTTAGAAAATTCCTGTCTTAATCTCTCGGCCTCTTCCATGTGGTCTTCTAGCATCTTTATTTCTTTCTTGAAGTTGGAAAGTTCCCGTTTTAAGCTCTCGGCCTCTTTCATGTGGTCTTTAATTTCTTTCTTGAGGTTAGCCACTTCTTGTCTTGAATTGTGCAGTTCTTCTTGGAGGATCTCGACTTCCTCCCTTTTTTATTTCTTCTTTTGTTGATACTTTGACAATTTTTCTTCCAAGGAATTATTCTTCCTCCTACTCTTTCTCAATTCTTCAAAGGCACTTATTTGTTCTGCTTCTAGGTTTACCTCTCCTTCCATATCTGGATTATCTTCTAAAGCTTGAGTTACTATCCCTATGAATATATTTTCTTCATCTTCAAGTATATCTTCCCTACCATCCTTGACAATAGCAAGGCTTGCTTGTGCTATCTCTTTATTTGAAGAAAGATTTTCCAAGTTGACCCAGAGTGTTGAAATATTGTAACTTCGAGGAATATTCTATATGTATCTTTTGTGATCCCTGATGGTCCTACCGGGAGAACCACTTGTATTTCTTTATACCCCGATGTTTCTAATCGGGAGAACTAATAAGAGTCATGAGGAAGTCCCCTCAAATTGTAAGATGGGTCATTAGCACCCCAGTTGTGGTTACTCGAGCCTACATGATTAAATTAGGATTACTCGAGCCTACATGACTGAATTAATTATTAAGTGAACTAATGAATTTAAATAGAGGTGTGGAACTCCTCATTTGGAACACACACACTCACTTGTGTAGCGCATTAGTGAGAGAGAGAAGTAGTTGGAGAAGGAGGAGGATCAGTCTTTTGGTTTTACCTTTTATCTTTTTGGGGAATCTATATTGAGGAAGCTTTTGCTGGGTTTTTCCCTTTAGGGTTTTCCCAGGATAAATCTTTGTGTTATTTTTGTGTGGTTGTTCTTGTCTATCTTTCAGTGATCTTTTGGCTTATGGTTATGCTGTTATGATGCTAAATGTTTTAAGATCTGATATAACCATTAAAAATTCAACATGGTATCAGAGTCACCCTAAAAGAAGACATTGTGCAGCTGTAGAAGCTAGGGATTCTTACTTTTTGGGTCTCTCTCCACAATCCATCAACAAAATTATGCTAGGATGACTCTCCATTAAAGGGCGCATCTTTCTGTCGAAGCAGAATTCGATTCTGGACATTTTCAGTTTTTGGTGCGGGAAATTACAGCTTCTTATAGAAGAGGAATTTTTGAGTGAGCCCAACATAGGATTTCTCTCCTCATCAAAATCGAATTCTAGAGACCTGGGTCGATATTTTTGGTTGGGTATAACTCCGGGAAAGTCAAACCCTAGTTTGACCTCGGGCCGAAAAGAAACCCTAAAATACTAAAACTGATAAGTTTTGGTACATTTGCTATATCTCGGGATTCGAGAAGGCCTAGGAGATGAAACTTTCATAGGACAAATATATAATCTTGATTTACACTGTATCCAAAGTTCAACCTCAGATTCGTTATATTCTAGGAGATATGATCCCTCTAAGTTAGGGTTCTAGTCTCTTCCAGGATTCATCCCTAAACAAGACACCTGGGGAGAATTTCTATATCTCTAGCTACAAAAGTCCAAATGAAATTTCTGAAGATGTTCCAGAAAGGGCATGGATATTAATTTTTGTGGTAGAAGTTTTAGACTACGAAGATGAAACAATGACACGTGTCAGTCCGTACAACTTCGCTATGTTGAACAGTCCTGAAACAAGTCACCTTGGAAAACGATTATAAGATTATGAATCCTGTGGTGTTGGAACAAGGCTAGACGAGGCTACCTCAGTGCAAAATTTTAGACACATAGGAGCATTAATTTCGGAGATACCGCAGAAACAATAACAGGTATTTCTGCAGAAGAAATCTGTAAACTAGGGATTCCTATTTTGGGAGCTTCCCTCCACTGTTTTTAGAAAAGGAGTACATTGGAAAGCTTGCCTTGAAGATGTATATCTTTCTATCCAATCATATTTGAAAGATTCCAAGTTTTGAAAATTATGGTTTCTCTGACAAACCCTAGATCAGCCAGCTCCGGAACCAGGACGGACACCTCAAATCAGTAAGATCTAATATTTTGCTATTTTCATTTGAGGTTCTCATTTCAAAGTGATCTATCACCTCAGCTTGATGATAAGCTTGGTGAAGTTGAAAAATTCCAAACATGGAAGTACTGGATCTTACTTGCTCTTGAATAAAATGAATTGGACACCTACATAAGTAGAGAGGTTCTAGTTCCAAAGGGAAATGAGGCTAAAGCCTTACACAAGAAGAATCTCGACTCATAATAAGAGAAGAGAAGATGGGAGTAACTAAAGATAAAGCGCTCACGATTCAAAGAAGATCCCTCAAGCGATGAGGAATATGAAGAACACAATTCTTGAAGAAACTCTTGTCCATGTTATGATTTAGATAATAAATGACGATGTCATGAATGAATATTCAGATGATGAAGCAGAAGGATCAAGAAGGAGTCTACCCATGAAACGAATAAAAGATAAGTATTCAATTGTCATTTCATGATATTTTTTTATATTCAATTGATGTATTATGCATGATAGAATGTTTTCCTTAATGACAGTATGCATGTGATGAGTAATTAGTTCATGGTGCTATACACCTCTCCATTTCTACTTATCTAGAATGAAAACTCCTTGCTGACAAATTGGATTAGTGCACAATCTTAATGATGTCATCTAGAAAGTTTCTGTGAGATATGGATGAATGTTTTATTGTCTAAATAGTTGAATGATGCGTCGTTATGCATATTTTATATGAAATGGTTCTAACCATGCAACTGGTGCATTTGAATTATAGGAAAGGTCTTGTACAACCGCCTATAAGAAAAGAAGGATGAGACTTGTTCCAAAGAACAAGTGATGACAATTCAAGATTCACTCCAATAAACATGAATCTGAAGCTCCCAGGGTCAAAGACATCGTGATGAAAGAAAGAGCTTCAGAGAGCGGTAGATCCACCTCGAACGATGAAGACCACCATGGGTACGAGAGATAACTCAAGATGAAGAAAAGTATGGCGAGACTTCCAAGAGGCCTCGGACACACTCTAGTTGTGTAACATAGTTGGGTGACATCATTGATGCTAACCTTTTCGGCTATGAAAGAAAGAGTAACAGTCGATCATGGGGAATGATGTCTATGATATGGTTTCGAGACCTGAAAGGAAGTCTGTAGTATATTCCATATGGATCTACCAGAACAAGTGTAAAAATCAAGGTTCGTGGTTTGCCTCAGAAAGAATAGACTATGACATGACATACTCTGTTGACCAGAACCACTAGAAGTATATATCAAGCATAGAACCACCTATATAGAATGAAGAGGGAAGATGATACTCCACTTCAAGGGGACTGACTATAGAAGATCTCTAAGTTCGACATGGTATGACATGATGGACAACTTCCTGATAGACTGAGACTTTACCAAGAATAAAGTGGGTTCAAACCTTCAAGGTTGAACGCGGAAGACTAGAATATTTTGATGACCTAACAGGATGATGGAAGAATACCAGAATGATGTATCTAACAAATACTAGAACAGACATTTGTTTTGCTGTGAACACCTTGAGTCAATATCTAGTTCAACCTAGATGTGTTCACCTGATAGATGCAAAGCATGTGATGAGATATCTGAAAGGGACTATATAATTTGATTTATACTATGATGGAAACCATGATTACAGATTGTATGGCTATACAGATGCAGATTGGAATGGAAGCATGAGGGCTTCACTTGTTGACCAATATCTTATCACGTTAGTTTATATTGTGGGTTTTAAAATTATAAAAAATCGAACCAATATATTGCAGGTATTGGGGGGATGAGGGGTTTAAGGTGGGGCTGGGTAGGGTGTTTTATAAGGATTTAGGTATAAAAATGGGTGTGGAGGAGGTTTGAAGTATTGGGAGGGGGTTTCAACAAAAAGTGTTTGGGTCAATATCTCTCGAAATTAAGGGTATTCTTTAATATCCCATGATCCCACGTGCTATGTGAGATGTCCACTAAGTGAAGACCTTGTGGCTGGAAGTATATCAGACATGAAAAGCACATTAGGTGGATGCTTTTGTTTGGGGTCTGCTATGAGTTCATGGTTTGGAAGGAAACAATCCAGTGTTTCTCTTAGCACGGTTGAAGCAGAATACATAGCAGATTGCTCTGCTAAGTTGTGAAGCCATATGGATTCGAAAGTTGATATTAGGTCTCTTTGACCTGAAGATGGATACTACAATGATTCTATGTGATAACCAGAGTTGTGATGACAGAGAACCTTGTGTTCTTTCGTAACACATAGAAATCTAGTATTTCTACATACGAGATAAGACGCAGATGATGATGTTTCAGTATTCCCATACTGAAGATATGGATGATGTTTCAGTATTTACATACTGTAGATGCAGATGATGGTGATTCAGTATTTCTATACTGAATATAGAGATAATGTTGCTTTCAGTATTTCTATATTGAAGATATAGATGATGACGCTTTCGGTATTCACATACTGGAGATACAGATGGTGATACTTAGTATTCACATACTAAATATGTAGATGATTATGGTTTAGATGATGATGTGTTGACGAAACCTTTGTCTCGGGTAAAGTTCGAACACTTTCGAGACAAGCTTGGTGTTCTTTGGAAAGACCTTCGTCGGAAGGGGGAGTAGTGATGTTGCAGTGGGATTGTATCATCCTTGGGCACTTGCCCTAAAGTGATCTGGTGACCTCGGTCCTCGAGAATGAAGAGGGATTGTATCATCCTGGGACATTTGTCCAGAAGTGATCCGGTGACTTCGGTCCTCGAGACTGAAGAGGGATTGTATCATCCTGGGACATCTGTCCAAAATAGATCCGGTGACTTCGGTTCTAGAGAATGTAGTGGGATTGCATCATCCTTGAACTTCGGTTCAGAAAGGTATCCGGAGGCTTCGGTCCTCGAGAATGTGGCAAGATTGCATCATCCTTGAACTTCGGTTCAGAAAGGTATCTGGAGGCTTTGGTCCCCGAGAATGTGGCAGGATTGCATCATCCTTTAACTTCGGTTCATAAAGGTATCTGGAGGCTTCGGTCCCCGAGAATGTGGTAGGATTGCATCATCCTTGAACTTCGGTTCAGCAAGGTATCTGGAGGCTTCGGTCCCCGAGAATGTGGTAGGATTGCATCATCCTTGAACCTCAGTTCAGAAAGGTATCCGGAGGATTTGTTTCCCAAGAATGTGACAGGATTGTATCATCCTTGAAATTCGGTTCAGAAAGGTATCCAGAGGCTTCAGTCCCCGAGAATGTTGTAAGATTGTATCATCCTTGGACTTAGGTCCAAAAGTGATCCGAAGACTTTCGTCTTTGTGTTGTGGATTGTAGGTTGTTGCTGATGATGATGTTACTGATGGAAATATCAGGTGTGATGATGATGACGTACTGATCAAAATATCAGTGTGTGATGATGATGACGTACTGATCGAAAGATCAGAGTGTGATGATGATGTTGCGATTTGAAAGTTCGAAGTATGATGATGATGTTGCTGATCAAAAGATGAGAATATGATGATAATGATGTTGCTGATCGAAAGATCAGAATATGATGATGATGATGTTGCTGATCGAAAGGTCAAAGTTTTGAAGATGTTGTTGCTGATCGAAAGGTCAAAGTGCTGAAGATGTTGTTGCTGATCGAAAGGTCAAAGTGTTGTTGATGATGTTATCAATCAAGAAATCAAAGTGTTGTTTTCGTTGAAGATTGAAGATGAAGACTATATGATGTTGAAAAGCTTCCAATGATTTATAGATGTGTTACCCTGATGATGTTGATGATGTCCTCTCTCTCTCTCTCGTACTATTGTTGTTGTTGATTTTGTTGTAGAATACCCTTCTCGTTAAGGGGGAGTGTTGAAATATTGTAACTTTGAAGAATATTCTATATGTATCTTTTGTGGTCCCCGATTGTCCTACTCGGAGAACCAATTGTATTTCTTTATGCCTCGATGTTTCTAATCGGGATAACTAATAAGAGTCATGAGGAAGTCCCCTCAAATTGTAAGTTGTGTCATTATCACCCTAGTTGTGGTTACTTGAGCCTACATGATTAAATTAGGATTACTCGAGCCTACATGACTGAATTGATTATTAAGTGAATGAACAAATATAAATAGAGGTGTGGCACTCCTCATTTGGAACACACCCACTCACTTGTGTAGTGCATTAGTGAGAGAGATAAAAGTAGCTGGAGAAGGAGGAGGATTAGTCTTTTGGTTTTACCTTTTATCCTTTTGGGGCATAGTATATTGAGGAAGCTTTTGCTGGGTTTTTCCCTTTAGGGTTTTCCCAGGATAAATCTTTGTGTTATTTTTGTGTGGTTGTGCTTGTGTATCTTTCAGTGATCTTTTGGCTTATGGTTATGCTGTTATGATGCTAAATGTTTTAAGATCTGATATAACCATTAAAAATTCAACACAAAGTTCCTTGGATGAGACACATGGTCCAATATTCTGATAGATTGAGGGAATCCATCTAAAATGGCCTCCACTGCATATGCATTGTTTTTCTTGGCTTCTTTTGAGATAGAGTCCTTACTTTGTTTGGTGGGGAGTAATCAGTGATCACTGCATTCCATACATCACATCCTAATGACTTTAGATAACTTTTCATTCTTGTACTCCAAAATATGCATTCTTCTTTTCCAAGTATAGGAGATACATTTTCTGTGTAAATCTCTTCTTGTTGATCCATAGTGGTTTTTAATAGGATCTTCCTTCTAGTGGTTAAACCGTTGGTGAAGGATCATGCTTTGATACCAATTGTTAGAATATTGGCCAATACTGAGGGTGGGGGGGGTGAATCAGTATTGTTAATTTTTCACTTATTTAAAACTTTAACCAAAACATGGAATCAACAAGATACACAAAACACAGAACAATAAGAATACACAGAACACAATTTTAACGTGGAAGCCCAATAGGCTAAACCACCAACTCGTTATATACTACAAAATTGTATTTACAAGAGTTATTTGCAAGCAACCACTTGGTGGAGACAACAATCCCCAAGTTTCTCAGCCACCACTGAAGGATGCACCCACACACTGGTTTCTGCTTGCACCTATAGAAAAGGATACACCTATTCCCTGATTTTCCAGCCACTACTGGAAGGAGGCTAAGACCCCCTTGTAGGCATGTAGCTTGCCCTAGCACCACCCTGCCACCCTTATATGTTTTCTATAATATGCTAGATTTATTTCTCCCTTCATTCTCTGTCTGGCCCATTGGTCTTTTTCTTATTCTATGGCTACATCAATATTAATGACATCAACAATTTGGTCTCATTCTTCAATCTAGACAACTGAGACACCAAAGGCACTAAAATACCTCTTCTATATTTTATTTATATGATCTTACTATTTATTCAAGAATCACACCTTTTCAAAATAGGCTCATGATTTTTCTTCATCACACCCCTTCAAATCTCCGTTCTTTTAATTTAAATATGCTTACAAATTAATTTAATCTTCTCCTCACACCTCTACAATCTCAGTTTTAATTATTTTATTTATTAATTAATTGAATCTCTGTCTCTTTACATATTCTTAGTTAATTAATTGATTCATAGATCATTTTCAAGTTTGTACGCTTCATCTCTTTCAAAACTGTGTGCTTGAGCTCTCTCTGGTCTGCAGGCACTTCAAAAACCAATCCTATAGGTCTCTTCTCCTTCATTAGTGGGAATACTCTGTCCTCTGGCCTTCAAGCTTCTCTACTTCTCACTCCTGCGGGATCCTCCTCTTTGCTGGATCGATCAATCAATCTCCTAGCCACATCATCACACCTCTGTAAACTTCATCATTCAGGGTACATCGCATTCAAATAGTATATGAATAATTTCCTAGATCATTATACCAACTGGAATTTCTCAGTGCTCATATACCCTCAATTGGTAATTGACACATGTTAGGCCCCACTCCAATGTGATTGTGTTTTGCCACAATTACTTTGCATATTTGTGAATTCATCTCATTGCAATTGTCAGAGCTTCAAAGCTTCTTACCATCAAAGGGTTCATCTCAACCATTGTTAGTACCCTCATCACCATCACCATGACTACTCATGTCACCTTACATCCCTAATGCATATTGCTATTATGTCAATTCCTCTATTCGGGCTTCCCTTACCTTTATAAACACGGGCTTCTTCTTCCTTTCATGCATGTTGGCTTCTTCATGCTTTCTGTGGGCACCTTGTGGGATTCCTCACGCTGGCTCTTCCTCTGCAGGTATCATTGTCCCTTTTTGGGCATCCATTGTGGCATCCCCGACCCTCCGACCGGTGAAGAGGATGCTACTAACACCAAACAAACAGGAAAAAATCCCCATGAACATGAACAGACGTTAATGCTGAAATTGAAAAAGCTTACACAATACATACTAAGATGCATAGAACATGCAAGGATACATAGTTACTCAACATTTAGCGGAAGCAAACATATACATAAACCAACATTCAACATGTTCATCATTTCTCATGAAACAGTAAATATAATTGCAGAGATGAAACAGTCAAGAGTAATTATCTTTTGATGAAGAACTCACCCCGCAACCAGCTACGTCGCTGCAATGTTCCACCCAACCATAGGCCAGTGTGCTCATCAATCTCTCCACTGCCACCCCTGAGATGGGCATGATTCCTCAAGGAATAAGGGCCAATGTAGGCTTACACATAGCCAAGGTTTGCCAATCAGCCAAACCCACACAATAGGGTTTTACCAGGTCATCAAGGAGCTAGGAAGGCTAATGCTAAGCTGGTGGCCTCAACACCAGTCTTCTCAAGCATACCCAGCCTCTAATCCCACTCCCAACAGTCCGAAGACCAACCACTGCATACCACAGCAAAACAATCCCTTCACAGCTCTGTGAAGAAGGCAAAGACAACCGGGTGACAATCCCAACCAAGAGGCTAAACACCGCTCAAGCCACAAGACAACTCAGAGTTGTTCTTGGCCCTAGCGTGGCCAAAACAACTCAACAACAACCCAAAACCAGGGTACATCAACAGCCACAACCTCACAATTAATGATGGAAACAATCGACAGTCTGCAATGGATAAGAAACCGAACTCCCAGCATAGACATGGGAGGAATCAACCAACGGATGTGGAAGTCAACGACCATCCAACATCTAAAAGCCCACAACACAATGCTCCTCAACGCAAATACTGAAGAAAGTTACACCGATGAAAATGGGGAAAGAACAACTCTCAACCTATGCACAAGGGAAAAAGACGCAGCCCAGGAAAAACATGGAAGAAACCCACATAGTCCAAAATGGAAGAAGAAATCGGACTCTCAACAGCATCCAAAATCAAGGGAAGAATGATAGCAACCCAAATCGTGGGTTAAACCAATAGCAAGCCCGAATCGTGGATTAAAACCACGGCTATATCACATACATAGCAAAAATCGTGCCCTTGAGGCTGCTCTTCCAGCTCGTTAGCTCCGCGTGAGGAAGATGAACCGGCCTACTCCTGCACGTCCCTGTGTGAGAGTGAACAGACCCCAGCCTATGCGCGCGGATGAACCGACAATCATGAGGAACGAACAGACCTGAGAAGAGTGGCATCGTGGAGAGAATGGCCTCGTGAGGTCAACTCTCTATTGGAGTGTACGCGTGAGCAAGGACTGGCAGTCCTACCACACTCCACTCCCCACCATAACTGCCCCAACTACTCAACAAGACATTAAAGAGGTTGGATGAGACAAGGGAAGATGAAAATTCAAACAAGGTGGTAACACATGGGTTCCCCCCCATAGACTAAGGTTTGACATCCCCCACCCTTATCCTTTGGAATCATGCCCTTTTCATTCAACGTTGCGCCATCATAACTGGTTGTGGTTTATTTTATTTTATGTGCGTATTTACATGATGCCAAACTATAATGTGCCGGATAGCATGATATACCATCGACAACTATCCTTATTGCCGAAACATACACAACCAAATCGATGGTGGGGCTTTTTCCTTTAGCTCCTCACCACAATTAATTACATTACATACATCATGCAAACGGGGTCAAAACCGGGGTGTTACATTCCCCTCCCCCTTGGAATAACACTGTCCTTGGTGTTCCAATACATAGGAATACATATACAACACATATACAATTGCACATCAAAAATTTCAAAATTTGGCAGATCTGTCCCACGTTCAATTATTCACTTTGAACGTTCAGGACCAAGCCCCTCGGCTTCCACGAACTTCTCCCGCTGGTTCTCAGCTTTCAGCTTATCCCGAAGCCTAGGAACTTTGCGACTGTTGCCCTCATCATGTTCCCTCATTGGGCAGTCGCGGCATAGATGATGTCCTCCGCATTCCCAGCATTTCATTGGCTGCTTCATCTTTACCTGCTCAATTTCCTTTGAGTCTTCATGCTTGGAACGTTTCTTAATGGGTCTCTTGGACGAATGTCCCATCACTGATCCACCTTCCTTTCCTTTGTCGATTGCTCCCAGAATGCTTTTCACCTCCCTTTGCAAACCAATAGAGTCTTGCAAAATCTGGTGGTTCATTTCATTCTGACTTTTCTGTATCTTGAGCATCTCCCCAATATTTTCTTGGGTCTTGGAAATCATTTGAAGGAGACTTCCAGCCAAGTCCAACAACTTTTGATCTGCTGCCATGATCAATGTGCACTATCGGGTTTCACTTTTCTCACCTGTGAAATGCACCATTGAAATTCTATCAGACCAAGCATAATATAAACATTAAAATCAGTTAGTTAATTACCCAATCAGCATGACAGTCCATGCCTCATCAAGGAGACTTTCATATTTTTCATGCCTTCCCAATAGGCACACGAGCTCATTCATGTCCATTCTTGGGCAAGGAATTAACCATTCCAGCATTCACAAATTAATTTAAGCAAATACACGCATTCCATTTTCAGTCACACATGCATTCAACAATCTCTTTGTTTTCACAATGCATAAATATATATATGTATATATAATTAAAAGGACAAGAGAGAGCAGCAAGGGTTTTTCCCCTCTTTGTTTTGTTCCATCCTGGAACCCACACCACCGTTGTGGCTTTTCATGCTCTCAGCCTCTTTCACTTCACCGTGAATGCTAGACCAATCCCTCTTGGTCATGACACTTAGTGTCTTCGGTCTATTCCAGACCTCTAAACCATGGAGTCTCTCCACATGGTTTGTCTTAATGGCTGCTAGGACCTCCACAGTATTACTAGCACCTTTTTCATTACTGCTCATTCCGAGCTCTCTAGGACAGTCACATGTCCACATGCACCCCTAGGATGCTCTCATAGTCCTCGTTCCCAGTGATACCTAGATCCAAACATTGAATAGATTCACATGTTTAGTTTATTCTCATCGTTTTTTTTAATCTCTGGAACAAGAGCTTAAAACATCATAACCAAATCATATACACATGTATATTCATAAGCAAAATAATCCAATACTTATCTGTATTGTACGTTTCCTCGTTCGTCCATAGGATCCTACTTCGCTTTGCAAGCCTTGGGATCGCCTATGGACTTGGATGTTAGGTCAGCACGCAGGCTACTTCACAACATCCTTTAATATATATCAAGCACAATCAAGCCAACCTACAGTAGGGTTTATCAGGCCGTCCAGCCAAGCCGATACACAATTGGGTTTATCAGGCCGTATGCAATCAAGCCAATACAATTACTGGGTTTATCAGGCTACTCAGAGAATCCAATACATCAAATAATTCATGTCCAGCCAGTACACCCTCATGTCGACTGGGCTTGGAACTTTACCACGACCATTTCCAGGTCTAGGATCTACTATGGATCCTCAGGCATATAACGGCCCAACATACACTTATATCAACAATAACACATACACTTATATCAACAATAAACCTTACTCCGCAACCCCTCACACCAACCATTTACCTTTTACCTTTAGGGTGCAACACCCAACTGCATCTATTTAGCCTGTCAACACAAGCAATATAAGCAAACTCATCAGCGTTATTGCTCTAAAACTATAATCATATTTCATATCATTCACTATCAAGTATTGAGACACCAGGAGTGCGTCCACTCCTTAGGGTGTAATCAATATTGAAAACCCTTTCATGACTCGACATCGGAAAAGTGTGCACCCTTTCCCGGTGTGTGCCATGTAGGCCCTATTCATACTCAAGCAATCGGTCATCATGGACATAAAATCAAAACATGTTCTGCATATGGAATTTTAATAATTGACATGCATATTCTTAGCAAGGGTCACATAACACTTATCCATTTGTCGACACAGTATTCTTTCGTTAAGAAGGAATGGGGCTCCCTTCTCTGAGTTGACAGTCCCTCGGTTAGCCATCCCAACTCCTTTTTACATTTCATATCCACACATGTCTTACCGACATAATCTATACCATCTCACTCATGTTTCTTTCCAAACATGCAGTGCAGATGAGACATTTCCAGAATGTCCAATGGAGTTTCACCCGAAACCCATTTCCAAGATAAGGAAAAACCTCCCCATGAAGTTTGGCTCTTGCAGGCCATCACACATGATCTTCCTGCAGTGTGTATCCCTGGCACATTCATCAAATAGCCAAACAGTCAATCATTATCTGATAATACAATCCAAATTGATTGTTCCATAACCAAGCAATGACATTAGTAATCAAATTCAATAGGAATTTTCAATTCCGTCTACTACAGAAATTAGTTTGCTTAGCAATGAGGTGATCCTCATTTGTGGGTCTCTTGTAAGCAACACCACTATGCCCATTATAATTTTATGCTTACTAGCATAATATGAATACCCACTTACAATGCGTCCTCCTGACACAATCTTATGCAAGCCAATTAGTGATTAGTAGTTTTCAGCAATTTCTTAAATCCAAAATTCACAAATCAAGTTTAACAACCCATTATGCATACCAACTATTTTCACAGCCATGAGACTCTTCTCATAAGGTTTGGCTCTTTCACATGGTAGATTCCGGCATTTGTCATGGTCTTACTCTCATCGCCATGCTCTAAATAATCTACCTGAAACCTGAGCTTCAATCAACCAAACACTTGGTAAGTCTGGATGCATATAACCTTTTCATTACTACAACCATCACTGAAGCATTTTCAGAATTTATAAAATTCAAATACTTCCAGCTATTAGTCACATCAATATTACCAAAACTCATTTACTTCATGCAATCATTATCATACTAATATTTGCAAGGCATAGTCACATCATTCATGCAATTAAATGAAATGTTTAGATGCTCCTTACTTCACAAGCGTATCATTTGTACCACCTTGATCTTCCATAGAGCATTTCTGGCATCCAATTGATCATGACTATCCTCTTTATGCACTTACTATCCTGCATTCATAACAGCCTTTGAAATGGTTCTTGAATTGTCATCAATTCATCATTTCAGCCATTAGTTATTCATAATATCACATGCACTCATCTCAATGCATTCATGCAATACATCACAACATTTGCACCTATACTTATGCAATCAGTCACTCACACCCTTCATATGCATCCATCCAATGCATGACTACAAGATTCATAAAATCTTTTTAATGTATATACATTCAATGCTACCTTGCATTGATTCAGGAATACTATGCATGGCCTAACCATGACTACTTCATATAGGATGCATTACTATAAGCAATATCATCAACATATACAGGCATGACACCTTTCTATGTGAATGTAGTATAACATTCAAATATCCACATGGTATGAGGTCTCTTACCTTTACCATTCCATGGAATTTGTCATAATCAAACTCTTACCTTCATGGGTCCTACTTGCACCCTTGACATTACTAGTTTGGTTGGTATCTTGCAGAGGATTGCAGACTTTTCTCACCAACTTTTGTTTATGGACTTGTTGCCTCCTCCTTTTCTCTAGAGGGTTGCTAGTCACATTCATCAGCATCAGCAACATATTCATCTAGGTCCATGTTTTCGTTGGTTTTTCCACTAATGCTAACACCAATGCAATAACTATCATTAGTGGTTCATTATAAATATATAATTTTCAATATTCTTACCAACATGTAATATCTTATGCATGCAATACATATCCTCATACATTTCAAGTATAAAACTTAGGAAATGTAGTTATAATCAGCAAGATATGGTTTAAGGAAACTTCCCTTTTCAAGTCCCACATCCTCGCATGGAACTCCTCTTCCACACAATAGCTTGTTAGCCTTCATAGTCCTTGCTACCTCTGGGCATGCAACTTTCCAGATTTGTGCATTGGATAGCAGTGGCCGTCATTAGCACTTTGCTGCTCCATGCTCAGATTCTGGTGACTTTCCCTTGTTCCCTACTGGATAAGCTTTCCAACGCCTATCCACATGCTTCATTCCGACCTCGGGTGTGAAAACCACACCACTTATAAAAATGAAGATTTTCACCAAATCTCGGCATTTTACACACAACTGCATTTTGGACTAGGTGCCAGCTTCAGCCACCTGTAAACCCCACTGAAAAACTACTGAAAAATCTTGTTGAAAAACAGTCGAAATATGCTGGAAAATTCCACTTGAAAATCCCAAAATTTCCTCTACAGAATCGGCTCTCATTTCAACTATCAACCCGACGTTTCGGCTGTCAAAACAACTAACTTCTCCGCTGTATCGGAGATCCGAACCATAATCCTTTCCACTGCATCAACGACCAGAACCACTATCCATCGGGTGGATAGTTCCTTAGGCATCCGCAATGTCGGGCAGTAAATTGTCTATGGATTTCGTGGCTAAACAGCTCATCGACGGTTGAAACAACTAATTTCTCCTGACCTATTGGCGGACCAAACAACTAGCTTCTCCCGACCTATCGACGGTCCATTCATCTACTCTTTCGAACTTTGTCGACGATCGAATCCTCTAACCTTCGGAAGGATAGTCCATTAGAATACCGCAACGGCAGACGTTCAATCCATTCACTTCATTCGACATAGCTCATCGGCTGTCGGAAGCTCTATCCACTAACCATCGCCGATGGCCGATGATTCCCGGACTTAGAAAAATTTTCAAAATTTTCCCTCTTTGTTCCCTTTCGCCGCTTGATCGGCTCCATTCTCTTCTTTTCATCGGCGAAATAATTTCATCAGCAGCCGCAATGACGACCCATCATCCTCGATCTTCTTCCGATCGGTGAACTGATTCTGACTGGCATCGGCAGTTGGAACTTCTCCTTGTCGGAAGGCTAGTGATCTAGGCTTCCGCAACAGCAGGCGTATGAACAACTTTTTGCTTAAGATGGCCGATGTTTTCACTACTTAGAAAAATTCTGAACTTTCTTTACTGCATCGGTGGCCGGAGGCCCTACTCGTCGGAAGCATAGTGGTCTAGCCATCCGCAACGGCGGTACTCAATCGGCTAAGTATCGGTGATCCAAACCACTATCTTTCGCCGATCACCGATGGTCTTCAACACTTAGACAAATTTTTCAAAAATTTTCTCTTCTTCTTTTATGGAACATAGCATCTGTTGACGGTCGAAACCATTAAGCACTATGTGTCGGCGAACCCAACAACTATTTTTCGTCGATGACATCGACGGTCCAAACAACTAAATTTCATTGACACTGAAAGTCAATATCAGATGTTTCTTCAATTACATCGAGCCGGCGTTTCGGCGGCCTTTGGATGATCTTCGCCGAAACTGCGGCTCCCACATCCACTAAGTTCTGCCGACGGCCGATGAAAACTTAGAAAGTTTTCCCTCAATTTCCTTCCAACCATCCTCTGTCGGGTATGCTTCTGCCTAGCTCTTCCGCTACATCGGAAGTCCGTTCCACTAAGTGTTCCGATGAACTGACTGTTCAAACACTTAGGCAAATTCGTGGAAATTTTCTGTCATCCATTTCTGATCTCTGCTGGGCAGAGAGAAATCCTGCCTCTGTCACTACATCTTGGTAGTCCATTCAGGCCCATGCTGCAACATGAGCTCTGATACTACTTTGTGGCATCGCCGACCCTCCGACCGATGAAGAGGACGCTACTAACACCAAACAAATGGGCAAACAACCCCATGAACATGAACAGACATCAATGCTGAAATTAAAAAATCTTACATAATACATACTAAGATGCATAGAACATGCAAGGATACATATTTACTCAACATTCAGCGGAAGCAAGCATATACATAAACTAGCATTCAACATGTTCATCATTTCTCATGAAACAGTAAATATAATTGCAGAGATGAAACAGTCAGGAGTACTTATTGTTTGATGAAGAACTCGCCCCGCAACTAGCTACGTCACTGCAACGTTCCACCCAACCATAGGCCAGCGTGCTCATCAATATCTTAGCAGCACTGCCACCCCCAAGCTGGGCATGATTCCTCAAGGAATAAGGGTCAATGCAGGCTTACACATAGCCAAGGTTTGTCAATCAGCCAAACCCACACAGTAGGGTTTTACCAGGTCATCAAGGAGCTAGGAAGGCTAATGCTAAGCTGGTGGCCTC
Source organism: Pseudotsuga menziesii (assembly GCA_001517045.1). Classification (NCBI taxonomy): domain Eukaryota; kingdom Viridiplantae; phylum Streptophyta; class Pinopsida; order Pinales; family Pinaceae; genus Pseudotsuga; species Pseudotsuga menziesii. Next base: position 298,745 of record LPNX011227717.1, read on the forward strand.
AACACCAGTCTTCTCAAGCATACCCAGCCTCTAATACCACTCCCAACAGTTCAAAGACCAACCACTGCATACCGCAGCAAAACAATCCCTTCACAGCTCTGTGAAGAAGGCAAAGACAACCGGGTGATAATCCCAACCAAGAGGCTAAACACCGCTCAAGCCACAAGACAACTCAGAGTTGTTCTTGGCCCTAGCGTGGCCAAAAAAACTCAACAGCAACCCAAAACTAGGGTACATCAACAGCCACAACCTCACAATGAATGATGGAAACAATCCACAGTCTGCAATGGATAAGAAACCAAACTCCCAGCATAGACATGGGAGGACTCAACCAACGGATGTGGAAGTCAACGACCATCCAACATCTAAAATCCCACAGCACACTGCTTCTCAACGCAAACGCTGAAGAAAGTTACACGGACGGAAATGGGGAAAGAACAACTCTCAACCTGTGCGCAAGGGAAAAAGACGCAGCCCAGGCAAAACATGGAAGAAACCCACACAGTCCAAAATGGAAGAATAAATAGGACTCTCAACAGCATCCAAAATCAAGGGAAGAATGACAGCAACCCAAATCGCGGGTTAAAGCAACAGCAAGCCCGAATCGTGGATTAAAACCACGGCTATGTCACATACACACCAGAAATCGTGCCCTTGAGGCCGCTCTTCCAGCTCGTCAGCTCCGCGTGAGGAAGATGAACCGGCCTCCTCTTGCACGTCCCTGCGTGAGAGTGAACAGACCCCGTCCTATGCGCGTGGATGAACCGACAATCATGAGGAACGAACATACCCGAGAAGAGTGGCATCGTGGAGAGAATGGCCTTGTGAGGTCAACTCGCTGGTGGAGTGTACGCGTGAGCAAGGACTGACAGTCCTGCCACACTCCACTCCCCACCATAACTGTCCCAAGTACTCAACAAGACATTAAAGAGGTTGGATGAGACAAGGGAATATGGAAATTCAAACAAGGTGGTAACACATGGGTTCCCCCCCATAGACTAAGGTTTGACATCCCCCACCCGTATCCTTTGGAATCATGCCCTTTTCATTCAATGTTGCGCCGTCGTAGCTGGTTGTGATTTATTTTATTTGATGTGCGTATTTACATGATGCCAAACTATAATGTGCCGGATAGCACGATATACCATCGACAACTATCCTTATTGCCGAAACATACACAACCAAATCTATGGTGGGGATTTTTCCTTTAGCTCCTCACCACGATTAATTACATTATATACATCATGCAAACGGGGTCAAAACCGGGGTGTTACATCCATAGCCCTCTCTACGGGCATATTGAGCTCCTGCAAGCTTTATTTTATCCCCAGGGGGCATCCTTAAGCCCCTGTGGGAATATAAGCCTTTGCAGGCATCATTGGCTAAAAATATCCGTCGATGTAGCGGTTCAAGAAATGGAAATAATCTGCCATAGAGGGGAAAAGAGAATCAGATGAATGATGAAGAAACGAACTCTGTAGTTGCGGCAAAGAGATGGGAAACCCTCTGATGAAGTGGAATCAGAAGTAGATTCAGAGACCAAACCAAGATCCCATCCATTGTTGCGGCGTAGATCTCTGAAAGCTTCCGCCATAGTGAAGGAAAGCTGAAACCCATCCGCAGTAGCGGGTCAAAAGAATCGGAAGGATTTCCTATATTTAAACCAAATATTCACCCGCTGTTGCAACTTGAACTTGACAAATCATCTTCCGTAGCGGCTCTGACTTTGAGCAATCATCCGTTGAAGAAACGTCCGTCGTAGCAACTCATATTTGAACAACCATCTGTCGTAGTGGCTCATATTTTAACAACCATCTTCCATAGCGACTCATACCAAAAAATTGACTGTCGTTATGGGTCATACTTGAAAATTCACCCGCTTTAGCGACTCATAGTTGAACAATCATCCATTGTAGCGACTCATACCAAAAAGTCACCCGCCATTGTGGATCATACTTGACAAATCACCCGCTGTAGCGGCTCATACCAAAAACTCACCTGTCGTTGTGGCTCATACTTGACAAATCACCCATTACTGCAGTGCAATTTGAATCTGTACCCAATGATTTTCATGGCATGTATATTTATAACCTTGATACACAAGTTTGCCGCAAAGTTATTCCTGGACTCATATGCACAAGGGTGTTTTCCTCGTTAGATAAAAACCCCTTATGTCAACATTCAAACACCCATCATTACAGATATAAGTAGAAATTCCAATAGGCAAGGTATTATTCATCATACATTTTGTCATGTGACTATTACAACCTAGCCAACCTTCGGTGGTTTCACACATTCCTTCATTCATTCGGTGATAGCTTTCTGATTTAGTAGATTTTTATTTAGCACATGTGAGAGACACAAGGAGAATATGAATTCATGGCTGGATAGCCACTTCAACAAGGAACATCCCCATGATTTCATTTTATTTTTATCATCAACCTAGAGAAAATGGCAGGCATTTCCCTGAGACAATTTATGCAGTTTTTTCCAGTACAAAAATAGTGCAAAACAGTATGAAACCCTGTTTTGATAGACCTATATCATTCTCCTCAAAAATGTTTTAAGGCTAACTGAAACCATGAATGGGTAGCCAAACCAACTAGCTATAGGATGGTACCTTGGTGCAGGCATTCTGCTTAAACCATGAATTGTGGCGGGCATTCTCTTAAGGCTGCTGGGACCAATTTTGACTAATTATTCCATACTTAGTCAATTTCATGATTTTCATCATTTTGCTACATTTCTCCATAGTGATGTCATAATACAACAATGGCTTCAACTCCATACCACATCAACATTTTATCCTCCATATCATCATTCATTCCATGTCATGACTACCTTTGACTGAGTTCACTCAGCCATCATGCCCTTGGTTATTCCTTTGTCATCATTGAACTTCTTTTGACATCAATGAAAAACATATTCCATATTACCAACATATGTCTATATCTAGGAAGTGTTTTTGGGTTTTCTTCCCCATGAGGGTTTCTCGAGATAAATCTTTGTGTTCTTTTGTGTGGTTGTGTTTGTCTTTCTTTCAGTTATCCTTTTGTATATGGTTATGATGTTATGAATCTAAACGTTTTTAGATCTTGTATAACCTTTAAAAATCTAACAAATAAATTATGGAACTTTAAGGATATGTATTGATTACATGCAGGTAAATAAAGTGACGGTCAATAATAAGTATCCATTGCCCAGAATTGATGATTTGTTTAATCAAATTAAGGGAGCCAAAGTGTTTTGGAACATTGAATTGAGATATGGTTATCATCAAGTGAGAATAAAAGAAGAATACATTCACAATGCAACTTTTCTAACAAGATATGGCCATTATGAGTTCAGAGCGGTGCCATTTGGTCTCACCAATGCACCCACCACACTCATGTGTCTCCCGAATAATATTTTCAGCAAGTATTTGGAAAAATTCATGTTAGTGTTCTTTAATGGAATTCTTGTTTACTCAAAGAATGAATAAGAGCATGAGGAACACTTAATAATGGTATTGCAAGTTCTTAGAGAACACAAAATGTATACAAAGCTAAGGGAGTGTGACTTTTATCAAAGATGGATACAATATTTGGGTCATGTTATTTCAAAAGAAGGAATTGTAGTGGATCCATACAAGTTTGAAGCCATTATGGATTGTCCTACTCCAAAGAATGCCATAGATATTATATATTTTATGGGTCTTGAGGGATACTATAGGAAGTCCATTAAGGTATTATCCAAGACCGGTCATCCAATTATATTGTTGCAAAGAAAAAATGTAAAGTTTGTAGGGTATAAAAAATGTGAAAAAAACTTTCAGCGATTGAAGAAATTACTTACTAATGCTCCTATTTTGAACATTGTAGATACAAAGAAGAATTTTGTAGTATTCATATATGCTTGCATTGAAGGACTAGGTGGAGTGCTTATACAAGAAGGATTTGTGATTTGTTAAGAGTCCAAGAAATTAAAAGAGCATGAAAATAATTATGCAACTCATGATCTAGAATTAGCATCCATAGCACACTCCCTCATGATATGGAGGAAATACTTGCTAGCCTAGAGTATTTGATCTTAGAACAAATCACATGAGATTAAAGTATTTGTTTGATGAGCCAAGTTTAAATGCTAGGAAAGTTAGATGGGTAAAATTTTTGTGTGAGTTTAATTTTGAAATAAAACATGTAAAATGAAAAGAGAACAATATTTTATATTCCTCTAGTAGAAAATTCAATGTAACACCCTTAAGTATGTGCAAATTAAATGTAAGAACAAGAGTTCTTGAAGCCCAAAATAAATATGAGACTTACTTTCAAGTAAAACATAAAACAAAACATGGTAAATTAGATAAAAAGTGTGGAGGATATTAGCACAAATAAAATGATATTCTATTTATAAAGGGAGACTGTATATTCCAAATTGCGCAAATTTTAAGGTGGTAATGCATGAAATTCATCAAATGCGATACCCAGGACAACCCAGATATCAAAAGACAATAACAACAACAATGGAACAATAATTTTTGCATGGGATGAAAAAGGATGTAGCGGAATACACTTCTCGTTGTCAAAAGTTCCAACAATTCAAGGTAGAGCATCAACATCCAACAAGACTATTACATCCTTTGCACATTCTGCAATGGAAGTAATCCCTACATATTTTATAATAGGTTTTTCTATGACAATAAGGCGACATGATTCAATCATGGTTGCGGTGGAAAAACTATCAAAGGAAACGCATTTTATTCTAGTTAGGTACACTCATAAAACAAGTTACATGGTGAATATCTTGATGGAGGTATTCAGATTGCATGGGTTACCCAAAGCAGTAGTCTTAGTTCGATATGTAAAGTTCACATCCAATTTTTTAAAAGGGTTATGTTATCCCTAAAGTTGAACCTAGACTACAGGATTCAAGCTTAAGGAAATCTTTGTTTGAAAATGTAAAAATCAAATGAAATCAAATTACAAACACAAGCTAGTATCAAACCAGGGCTAATGGACCCTCACAGTACTAGAAGACACTAGGCTTGTATTATTTGTTTGTACAGCTTACACAGTTCTGGTATGAAATCAAAACATCACACAATTTACAATAAACAGATCTGGTATATATCACAGATTGGTAAATACAGGTATTTATAATAAGATCAAAGCATTGAAGTAAAGGCTAGTATGAATTAGAGCTGCGGGAAAATCAAACAGATGCTGTATAACATGAAATCAATCACAAAGTTCAATACCCAGGTACTATGATCCTAAATCCTGAAGTGAAACTGTCAATATTTGTAAAAATAAAAGATAACTGTCATCTCACGATAAGAATTATTGTAATGGAATATGAATGACCATGTACATAACATAATTATCAAAGAGACAATTTATATAACATAAGGACAAATCATCATCAAGTTTATTCAAAACTAGAACCTGTCATTGAAGCTGCAAAAAGTTCATGCTACACAGATGTGCTTACAAATGATCAAGCATGGCTCCTTAAAACTGCCAACCTGCAGTCCCCCGCGTTCTCCTGAAAAGGAAGAACCCCCCTCTCTTTACATTGAACAATTTTAGAATTTATATCAATTACATCTACTAACTAGTTACAAGAAATTTGAAATTATTTGGTCCTCTGCCTCTTCGATGAGGTCTGCCACCTATCAAGTTAGTTGCTGAAATGATGATTCGATGCCTGGAAATATTGAACTTTAACAGCCATCTAATATCAAAATAATTGTTTGTTTTTAGGTGTCTGCCATCTGTATCATTATATGCTTAAATGCTGCTGGAAGATATTGACCAAATCCCTAATAGTCTGGGGATGATTAACTCAACTCCTTGAAATATGGAATCATTGGCAGCGCTGTCTTCAAATTCAAAATGCTCTGCCACCTATAAATTGCTATCTGGAAATCTGATCCTTCTTCTATGCTGGAGTCCTCATCGTTTTCACCCATCTGTATTATCCAACTTGTCATAGATAACTGATTAATGAGTACTGGATAAATATATTAATCTCGATATCAAATAATTCTTCAACAAGAGAAATCTTAAGGCGTTCCCTCTCAACCAATCAACATGTGCTTAACACGCGCTGTGATATGTGAGGTAGAAATGTTCCCAACATCCTCTGCATCAGGATTCACAACCTGTCGATATTTATAATTTGCTAAGAGTGTCTTCATTTCAAACAAGGGCTTATACGGGGCCATAATCACAACTCGAAATGGAAAAGCAAGCATATCTTTGTCATGAAAAGGATGATAGAACTCTGAAAGAAAGTCCTGTACAGTCCGATAGGATAAATTTCCGCTGACTATTACAAATCTTGAACCAACCACCTTTCTCACTTCAAAATTTCCTCCATATGGCCTTCGTGATGCAAGTTCCATGATATTATTTATCTGTGCAGGTAATATTAATAGAGCTATCAATATAGTAAATAAAGTAACGACACGGCCCCAATCTGAATGCATTGTAATATCACCATAGCCCACAGTTGAGATTGTGACGATTATGAAGTAGATGGCATCATAAAAGGTTAGACCATTATGAGGGCATCTTGCTTGGTGTTCAATCCTTGAAAAATTCACCTTTGATTCGAGCACCCCTATGAAAAAGATGATAATTTTCAGCTATTTGAACATTTCCCCAATGCAAAATTTCTATTTCTATTGGTAGCTATAAGTTTCATGCCCACTGACTTTACAACTTCAATAAGTAATGCTGCCTGATCTGCATATCTGATATATAATTCCATTAGTCTATCCACCTTTTCAAATTCGTTCTCCACAAACTTGGTCAGCAAGCGATCCTTTCTTGAACCCCGTGAAAGACCATCAAATAATGAAGCAGTAAATGAGATAATTCGCTCCTCCAACTCCTCCTTATACTTTTCTTTGGCAACCTGTGATTGGCATCCATAATAATCACATTAAAAACCTATCCCACATACGATAAGTGATTTTCATCCGGTTTGGGGTCTCTGTCACATGAGCAATTGGTATATAAGCATGTCTCCCATTAACTGGCCCACAAGTAAAACCTGTATATCCTGCCATGGCTCCATGAACAACACTTTAAGCAAGAAGTGTACAGTAGACATTGTCTGAGGCATTGCTTGGGATTGCACGAACCATGTATGTTGGATCGATGTAATTCAAGGTCATTTCCTTGTGTTCCTTCCCAATCAGATAATCTTTGAGCTTTTGAGAGAGCCATAAGCCAACATCAAGGAGTAATCAGTTTCCTGAGGCATCACATGAATCCATATTTTGCACACTCTCAGCAACAAGTTCCTGTCCAGCGCCTTCGGCTACACCTATAACCATGTGCCCATTTTCCTTCAAGCGTTTTTCAACGAATTCATAAAGGCCAATACGTGCAAGCTGGCAATCCATGCTCTCTACTAATACTTGATAATTTACTAGGTTTGGCAAGCAACTGTGGTTTATAGAGCGTGCAACATTCCCATACTTGGTAGCATCAATAACATATGGTTGTACCCCATCAATCAGATCAGTTGTATCAATATGGGCGTCAATATCATATAGATAGCTACATCCTTCATTGTCATACCTCTCTTAAAAAGAACTATTTAAAACAAAATGGCACATAAGATAATGGGCAAAACTAGAAAACAAGGCAAAAGACACAATGTACAAATTGACCAGGATGGAAGCTGAGACAATAAGGAGGACTGACTAGGTTGACTGGGATATTCATGACCTGCGCAAAAATGCTAATAGACTTTACATTCATGCTTGTCGGAATCCAAATTTGTGGGACAAATATGGAGATAACAGGTTATTTTAGGAAATGAGAACAAAACCAAATTTTATTATAGTGTATCATCCTCAAATATATGGTGAAACGGAGAGGGTGAATCAAGATTTTAAGGATATGTTAAGAATGTACGTGATAGATAAACCATCAGAGTGGGAGGGTTATATATACTTGGTAGAATTTTCTTACAATAATGGACATCAATCATCACTAAGAATGAGTCTATTTGAAGCAATATATGGAAAAAGATGTATAACTTTAGTGAGTTGGGATTGTCTGGTAAATATGATAGTGTTTGGGACATAAATGCTCAAGGGAATGGAAATGGAAATTTGCTAAGATTAGGAATAATTTAAAGGCATCCCTTGATAGGAAAATACATTATGCATATTTGAAAAGAATGCACAAGAAATTTAAATTTGGGGATCATTTTTATTTGATAGTCAATCCAAAGAAAAGTTCCCTAAAGTTTGGCACCGAGATATTGTGGCTCATTTGAATTTCTTGATAGGATAGGATCAGTTGCATATAGGATTGCATTAACTTCTAACATGAGAGCTCACAATGTTTTTCATTTTCTTTTCTTAAAAAGTGTGTATGATCATAATCATGTAATTGATTGGAATGTGATTCATGTGGAACCTAAAGGAGAGTTCCAAGTGGAACCTATGAACATCCTTGACAAGAAGGTAACATTGATTTGGAACTGATTCATCGTACATGTATAAGTGCAATGGAAGCACCTTGGTCCTGATGAGGCTACATGGGTGCTAAAGGATTCCATGAGAAAGGCATACCCATTTTTTATTAGTTTTGAGAACACCAAGGACGGTGTCGTTCTAAAGGGTAGGGGAATGTAACACCCCGTTTTGACCCCTCAAATGTATTGGCTTGATATGTAAATGTTGTAAATATGTAAGGTATGATTCCTAGTATGGATCTCAAGGACAAGGTCCTGTTTGTGAATGCTTGATCTATAAAGGAAAGTAATTTATATGTTGTGGCCATGTGCTAATAAGCCATGGAAAAATATAAAAACAATGTAAATATTTATAATGCAAATGAAAGTGTAAGACTTGGCTATGGAAACAACTTAAATAAGGATCTATGTTATCCACTAGGGAGAGGAGAGGGGTGTGTGGGATTAAATCCTCTATTTGCAAGTGTAATATTGATAACCCATGTGCCATTAATGGTAAGCAACCACTCATATTGACTTCCTTATTGATCTTTTATTCTGTTGTAAGAAGACTACCGAGATATCAACTCATGAATTTAATGGAGCATGGGTTGAAACCTTAAATTTGTATTGATGAGTATGGGCTCAGTTTTTGGTACCCATAAGTCAATTCCATTCATGAGAATTTGTTTCCTTTCATCTCCACTTCCATTGTTGGGAAATCGAATTCGAAATGGGGGGTCAAGCTATGCATTCAAAATAGTGAAAAGAAAAAAAATGTAACAAGAGAAAAAAAACATGTTTTCGACTGTTATAATTTCCTGAAATTCACGTGGGTTATGAAATCTAGTGAGGGATCCACAGATATCAATCCTAAGGAGAATGAGGGGGTCAAAATCCCAAAAGTCCATGAGAAAAATTTGGGAACTTGGAAATTGAATTCATGGATGAAATTATTGTGGCAAAAATTTAGAAAATTCAAGAAAAAAACGAAGTAAGAGAGAGAGAGACCAAAGGTTTCAATTGTTTGATAAACCTAGTGAAAGAAAGAAATCTACGTAGGTTTATTCGCTTGGACCTTTCTATTCCCACCCTGAATAGAACTAGAGGGAAGGGGGCACCTGAGGGACTGGACACCAAATAAGGGAACTTTTCTTGTATTGGATGTGGTAGGTAATGTGGGTTTCAAGGATAGTTGAAGTCAATTGAGATGCATGTAGATTTGTGGTGGAGATAATTGGCTTAGAATTCTCCTTGTTTGTCTCAATACATGCTTGATAAAGCCAGTTGTGTGTTGGCTTAGCATGAGTGTGTGACTATGTCTATGGACATGAGTGAGCCTAAGTAGTTCCCTTCTTAGTAAAAAACATAGCCCAGCTCGGGGGCGGGCTCTCAGTAGAAATACTAAGTGCTAGATAGACTGCCTATGCTTAGGTGGAACATTGATCATTAATAACTAGTTTCAAAGACAAGTTTTTATTGTTTTTTATGCATATGCAAAGTTTGTGTGTTATAAATGATTATTAATTTATATCTAATTGAATAAAATGACCCATCTTGAATTATTAAATTGGATGCTTGTGATTAGCATGAAAATGAGTTCATTTATGTGCATGCGTATTTAGTTTTATGTTGAAATGTTAATGTTGGATTGAATTCATGTGCTTAATTTAAATCAGGCAAGATTTGTTGGACACAATGGCCACACTAGAGGGGGGGGTTAATCAGTGTGTGAGAAATTTTAAAGTTTTTACCTTCTTTTAGTCAATCAGAGCATATCAATCATTATGTCATCAATTGCATAATCAAACTCATCATGAGTCATAAACACAACATCACATCAAAAGAGACACAAGAATATATGGAATTTTGATATTTATTTATTGTACATGGAATACAACAATCTTCTCAATTACAATCAATGCCAACTGATGAAAAGAGAGCCAACTCTCATAACATGGCCATACTTAGTTTTCTTCGCTCCAACTAAAAATAGTTTGGGGAGTCTAATCCTCAAGTGCAAGATTCTTCTTGCAAGAAATCATATGGATCAACTACATAACCAACCTTTTATTTGCACAACAATATCTTCTCATCACACCTCTGGTCAACACTACTCATCAATCTCTGATCAATCTACTCATCATTCTCTGGTTAATATGTTCATCACTGCTACTCAACACTTCTACTCATCACGGTTGCTCATCACTGCTGGTCAATATGGTCAATATGCTCATGTACACATCATTGTACACCTCATCATACACAATTATTGAACAATTAATTCTGCTCTTCTTTCATTGAACACAAGGCATGCATCGTCATGCATCATCATCATAGGTATGCATAATCATCATAGGGTATGCATCCTCATCATCATCTCAGTTTGCACTGTGTATGCAACATCAACATCAGGTATACATCATAGTGCATATGAGATAATCATCACATTATGGTATGCATGTACATCATATTGTATAAGAGTGCATCAACATCATAGAGTGTACATCATTATCACATGCATTATCATCCTAAAGTGTATCATATCACAACATAAAGGTATGCTATATCATCATCATAGCCTCCATAATGACTTCAAATATATACCAATATAGAGTCTCACATACTAATATCAAAGACAAACTTTATCCATGAGAGACATGTGCCATTACAAGAGAAACCCAAAGGCATGAACCATACATTTTTGAAGATCAAAAGATGAAGAAATAGTAGAAAAAACAAAATAAAATCTAGATTATGTCACTATATATCCTCATAACAAGCTTTCCAACGAGCCACGAATTTTGTAATTCTAATTTCATATGAGAAAGTTATGTCAATTTTAGTGAAGATGCCCAGTGTTATCACTAAAGTTGAACCTAGACTACTGAAGTTCAAGCTTAGAGAAATCTTGAAGATAAATCAAACTGATTGAAATCAAATTTATATAGAGGAGGTATGTAATCAAAGGGTATGGAAATCAAATAAAATAATAATCATAAAACTGCATGACATATAGTTGAATGCAAAATCCAACAACAAAAATACTACGAGCATGAATTTATAAAGGACTGAACCAAATTCTGCAATTGAGCATTTACAAATAATTGCATATCATCATAAGAATCTTGCAATGGATTGATTGGACCACACACAAGACAAAATCATAACATCATACAATTCATTTATAAAGAAAAACAGGCTCATGATCATAATAATTTCGAAGCAATAGTTTTGTATTAAAGATGCAAGAAAATATATGCCTTAGAGTTCATAACACCAGTTTGATCTCCATCTATGATTCCCACCTCAGCCCCTGGCTGGAACCCCCCAACTTTCTTTTGTTACAATCATGCCTCATATGAATGTTGAGGTCGAAATCTTCCCTAGGAGGTCGAATTTCTAAAGATAGCAGAAATTACATTAAATTTTGGAACTGTCTGCCATGAAAAATGGAGCAGACAGCTGAAAACTAGGGCTACAATTATGATTTCGTATCTCTTAAATCATGACATTTGTATAAAATATGGGAGAGGTTATTTTATATCCGTTTGTTATGAGAAAAAACCTCTTTCAGTTCTTTGATATTTTTTTTCATTTTCCCGAGATCTACATTCTAAAAACATGTGTCAAAACGGGAAAATCCTAAGATCTGCATTAGAGGAAATTTGGGGTCTAAAATGGGCCTTATAAGAAAACACACCAACAATAAATTATGTGAGTTGGAATTTAGGAACTAATAGAATTTCAATAAAATGAGTCAACCATAATGGTTGAATTGACATATTTGTCATAAAAGAAAACTACTTTTTTTTGTTCGTATTTTTGACATATCTCCTTGTGTTTTTACTCAAATTCTAATCGCCAGAGATCGTTGGATGCGTAATTTAATTCTGCATTCAACGAGTACCCACACTGCATACTTTTGACGGACCCCACTACCCCAAAAATAAGAAATACCTGAAAAAACGTGATGATGACGTAATTTAATTCTGCATTCAACGAGTACCCACACTGCATACTTTTGATGGACCGCACTACCCCAAAAATAAGAAATACCTGAAAAAACGTGACGATGACATCATCGTCACATTTTTTCAGGTATTTCTTATTTTTGGGGTAGCGGGGTCCATTAAAAGTATGTAGTGTGGGTACTCATTGGATGTGGAATTAAATTCCGCATCCAACAAGCTCTCCTGCTCGAAATTTGAGTAAAAACAAAAGGATATATGTCGAAAATACTAATAAAAAAGTAGTTTTTTCATTATTCCTCCAAAATTAATAACTATTATTTTATTATTTTATTATTTTCCTTACGAGGCCCATTTTAGACCTCAAATTTCCTCTAATGAAAAATAGGACTTAATGATGGATTCTATTATCCCAATATGTGGCACCTGTAGGAAAAATGAAAGAGGTTATTATATATGAAGATGTTACTAAGATAAACCTCTTTCAGTTTGTCAAAATTCTCCTCCCGCTGTTCATAACCAACTCTGCAACAATATGACTCTGATTGGATTTTTGCGTAGTCAGAAAAATAGGCTGAAATGACGAGAGTGGATCTTCCAATCCTTGACACTTGTGTAAAGAGTGAGATAGGTTTTTGTTCTTTGATATCTTAGGAATAGAAACCTCCTCCAGTTCACCCAAATTCATCTCTTATTGGCCACAATATCTTCTGATAAAAGATGACAAAACAGGACATTTCTAGAAAATATGCCTTCATAGATTCTCCAAGTGACATGTTTTGAATAAATTTCTTTTGTTGGTGTCTCTCCTTTAATCAAACAATATATCAATTCAACAACTTTCAACAAACCCTTCCAAATGTCTAATGCAGGAATCGAAACTGGCAACATCATTATTTCTCACATTTTCCAATATGTTGCCAGTATATATCTCGAGATCATATATGAAATAGTCATGTGATAACATTATGCATGATAATATTAAATTTTTGTATTGTTTCAACAAATAAATAAACACTTTTAAAATCAAATGAAAATGAGCCTTATTTTGATTTAATAAATGACATAATGATAGAACAAGAAGAAACTAGGGTAAAATTTGGACAAGGAAAATAAAATTTGAACAAGGAAAATCAAAAGTAAAAAACAAGCAGTGGTAGAATTAGAAAAATGACTTAAAAATTTTAAAGTAAATGTAGAATACAACCCTAGAGATAACATCTGGCTTCGATTGGGGATAAATCTCTCCTTGTGAGGCTTTAAGAACAAGAAGACCAAGTTCCTTTTGAATCGATCACTGACATCTACAAACCAAAAACCACAACTTGCTATGTTCATTAAATTATGAAATGATCCTGTTTTTCAAACAGAGGCTTCCTTGCAACTGAAGAAAAGAAGAACTAGTGTTTTGTCTCCATTGGGCTGGAGTCTTCATGCTATTGCAAACCAACAAACTAAAAAGTGATCCTTACTCATACTCTGCAAACTCAAAATTGCAATAAGTTCTATTGTATCCCAATGCTCCATTGGACTGAAGTCTTATTCAACTATCTGAACTAATGCAAATGATAACAAGTTGAAAACAAATCTATTGAAAAACTGAAGGAAAACATATGCTCAGGAAGTGAGCTTATTTATGTACACTATCCACACTAAACCAAATCTACAACTTAGTCAAGTGAAATCATGCTTCCAATGAAGCCATACAAGTATCTGAATACCCGATGAAACTCTTGATATGTATATTAGCAAGATGAAGATGGGAACAAAAATCGACATATGTCTGTAAGTTTGATTTTCAGACTTATTAGGAAATGAATACTGAAACCTTGAATCGATAAATTCCTTGATATAGTCGACTACCGGGTCATACCACTTTTTCAGTTTTGGATCACAAACTTGTCTTTGTTCTCGGTCATGATATCAAAAGATAGCTGAAAAGGGCTTTGAAAAGACAAAATTTGTATCTTTACCTCTAAAGATCCAATATCTTTCTCAATATATGCAGCAAATTCTTTTAAAAAGATGACTTTTGATTTTGAGTTACATGAACTTGACTTTAAATAAGAAGACAAAAGGGAAGAAAATTTTTCATCTATTTCCTCATCGGTGTTCATATCATTCCATTCCCTGAAATTTTTAATGGAAAGAGAATCTACCTTAAACTTTGTCTTCTCCACCCATGTCTTCAAAAAGACAATCCAAAAATCTGTTATTGATCTAATTGATCCAACAGACAAATATTCAACCCAACTTTTACACTTTCCTTGTAATGAGTCATATAATAGTCTAATGAAAACATCTTCATGTTTAACTCTGAGTGACTTCGTAAATTCATGGAAATTAGATATATGTTTCACAGTTAAGCTCAGATCTTCTCCATTGAACTTAGGACCATTTCTCAACAAATATTGATCTATAGGAAGAAGATTTGGAAAACCAGGAAGTTCTGCAAAATCAAGACATGCATACCTTGAAACAATAAAAGTTGCATCAGAAGTCTTCATTAGTCCAATGAAATCATTAGTGAATCTTTGAAATATGGATCTGTAGTAGTTGGAGTCGCCAAGTGAAGAATTTGAAGCCAATATTCATATGCATATTACCTGTTCACCTTCAAGCAATAGATCTCTTCAAGGAGATGGTACTTCAACTTTCATTTGACCAATAAAGATTTCTTCTAGTGAGAGGTATATAAGTTGATGAAAAAGATTTTAATGGATCAAAGCGCTCAGAAGTGAAAATTTCCTCTGATATGTGTTTATGTTCTGAAGTCAAAGGATTTGATTAAACTTTAAAATCATCAACTTGAGTAGGATTTAAAATCTTCGAATTCAGGAATGCACACAGATAAATTTGATTTTCTTTCTTCTTGAGTATCAAATGATGTTGCAGGAAATACTATTGTATCTGAAGAATGCTGAGGACTACTGGATGATGGAAAATCAAGTTTCCTTTTAGCTTCTCTGAAAATCCTTTCTGGATCAGAAACTCCTGAATGCAGAGGAGATGAAGGATTTCCTCGCATTCCTATCCATCTTGAAGCCACTGTAACTTTCTGTAGGTAATTGATGTAGTCTATAAACAAATTTTAATGATCTTGTTCACCCTCCAAGATTAGATGTAGGGATGTAAAATACATGGGGAAGATGTACTTTCGTTTCTCTGTCCCCGACAATGGTGCCAGAAGATGTTACCACTAAAGTTGAACCTAGACTACTGAAGTTCAAGCTTAGAGAAATATTGAAGATAAATCAAACTGATTGAAATCAAATTTATACAGAGGAGGTATGTAATCAAATGGAAATCAAATAAAATAATAATAATAAAACTGCATGACATATAATTGAATGCAAAATCCAACAACAAAAATACTACGAGCATGAATTTATAAAGGACTGAACCAAATTCTGCAACTAAGCATTTACAAATAATTGCATATCATCAAAAGAATCTTGAAATGGATTGATTGGACCACACACAAGAAAAAATCATAACAGCATACAATTCATTTATAAAATCAAAACAGGCTCATGATCATAATCATTTCAAAGTAATAGTTCTATATTAAAGATGCAAGAAAATATATGCCTTACATTTCATAACACTAGCTTGATCTCCATCTATGATTCCCATTTCATCCCCTGTCTGGAACCCCCCCACTTTCTTTTGTTACAATCATGCCTCATATGGGTGTTGAGGTTGAAATCCTCCCTCGAAGGTCCTATTTCTAAAGATAGCAGAAATTACATTAAATTTTAGAACTGTCTGCCATGAAAAATGGAGCAGACTGCTGAAAACTAGGGATGCAATTATGATTTCGTATCTCTTAAATCATGACATTTGTGTAAACTCTGGGAGAGGTTTTCGTATATCCATTTGTTATGAGAAAAAACCTCTTTCAGTTCCTTGATATTTGTTTCCATTTTCCCGATATTTGCATTCTAAAAACATGTGTCAAAACAGGAAAATCCCAAGATCTGAAAAATAGGACTTAATGATGGATTCTATTATCCCAATATGTGACACTCGTAAAAAAACTGAAAGAGGTTATTATAGATGAATATTTTACTAAGATAAATCTCTTTTAGTTTGTCAAAATTCCCCTCCTGTTGTTCATAACCAACTTTGCAACAATATGACTCAGACTGGATTTTTGCACAATAAAAAAAAATAGGTTGAAATGACGAGAGTGGATCTTCCAATCCTTGACACCCTTGTAAAGAGTGAGATAGGTTTTTGTTCTTGGGAATAAAAACCTCCTCTAGTTCACCCAAATTCATCTCTTATTGGCCACAATCTCTTCTGAAAAAATATGACAAAACAACACATTTCTAGAAAATATGCCTTCATAGATTCTCCAAGTAACATGTTTTGAATAAATTGCTTTTGTTGGTGTCTCTCCTTTAATGAAACAATATATCAGTTCAAAAACTTTCAACAAACCCTACCAAATGTCCAATGCAGGAATCGAAACTGGCAACATCATTATTTCTCACATTTTCCAATATGTTGCCAGTATATATCTCAAGACCATATATGAAATAGTCATGTGATAACATTATGCATGATAATATTAGATTTTTGTATTGTTTCAACAAATAAATAAACACTTTGAAAATCAAATGAAAATTAGCCTTATTTTGATTTAATAAATGACATAATGATAAAACAAGAAGAAACTAGGGTAAAATTTGGACAAGGAAAATAAAATTTGAACAAGGAAAATCAAAAGTAAAAAACAAGCAGTGGTAGAATTAGAAAAATTACTTGAAAATTTTAAAGTAAATATAGAATACAACCCTAGAGATAACATCTAGAAATTTCTCCTCCACAAAGTTTCGCACTTTCCTCCAAGAGTTGCGAAAATACTGAGACGATTGATGATAAACAAATGAAATGTTTGATATTCTATTTATATAGGTCGTGGAGGAAATTTAGTACCTCAAAGTAGGCTGACATGCAATTCAAAATTACAAATAATTAAATTCTATTTTCATTGGTCAGCTGACCCAAAAAGGCGGGGTGCACCAACTTCAAAAAATTCATATCTCTTCAACCGTAAGGATTTAGAATATGCTCCACATATCAACGAAAATGGATTGATGGGGACTATCTCCCAATGATGGGTTTATTTTCAAATTCTTGGTATAATACCATTAAATTCTTCAATATGTTCAGAACGTCAAGGACCCCACACATGAGGGTGCCAAAGACCATACAACCAACTACAAGAGTTTTAAAGTCTTGTTCAAAGTATTCTTCAACATATCAAGGCACTTACATGGGATCTACCTTCATCTACATCCTGATAGCCATATAACCACAAATACGACCATACATCACTATCAACAAGCTACCAAGTGTGTGGGTTCAAGACCCAACGCACCACATGCAAGTGTTTCAAGGACTTTTTCAAAGATATCATATAATATTTAAACAAGATAATTTCCGTGGAATTCAATCCCATCACATAGGAATCCATCACCAAGTTATGAGGGAATCATGACCAAATATTCCATCATATCAAAGGCTCCAACAATAACGTCCTTACAAACCACCATATGTATGGATTCCAAGACCCAAATCATTTCCAAATGCATCATCAATGATCATATAGTATCCAAGGGCCATCATGCCACCATTTATGTTGGTGCCAAACCTTCTCATGCATAATGACCATCTCTAAGGGTTCCATGACTCCAAGAAGGGCTACACGAGCATCAAGATCTTCACCAAGGGTTCCAAGTCTTCATAAAGTCATTAATTACCACATCATCACCTTTAAGGACCATTAAACCATCAAATGTGGGTCTAAGGGCTTCTTCATCAAGCAAGGGAATTAATAGGCTTCTTCAACCACCTCAACAACACCATGAGACCTACAAGGGTCAAGATCCATCATGACATCACATGTGGGGTTTCTAGACCTTCTCTTGAGGTACCATGGCACCATCAGAGCATGAATGATCAGAAAATGGGTCATTAACTCTTCTCCAACCCATATAGGGATTCACCATCATCTAAAAAGGATTCAGCACCGTCTCCAGGGTCTTTAACATCATCAACGACGTCTTCAGCATCTTCAGTAAGGTGGTGGCTACAAGATACAACCTTATGGGTATAGGTACCTTGTCAATTGGTTACAAGGTACTTTAGGGACAAACCCACTCTGTAAGGGATCCGAGGCACTTCAAGTGAGACTTGGTGGCATCAATGAAAACCTATGGTGCCATTGCAAGTCCATGTTGGAATCAATGACATTTTCATAAACAATATCCCCCTTTATCATTGATGACAACAACTCATTCCCCCCTATGAGCATGCTCCCCTTTTTTCTCCATCTCTCACTTTGTCTTCAACTCTCCCCCTTTGGCATCAATGTAAAAGGGTGTCCATGTATCTACATATGAAATTACTGATCATTTCTCCCCCTATCAATATGCATGATCCTAGGACCTATCTGTATGCCTGGATTAATCATCCTTTCTCCTTTGAGTTCATCCTCCATCATTATGAAATCAAGGTTTACTAAGGTCTTTGAGAGACCTTAGGCTTGGCTTTCCATATGGAAGCCATCCTCCTTTCTTTGATCAACCTCTCCTATCTGTAGCTGTTTGGTCTTCTTCATCCATACTTGCTTCTTGGAATATGTCCTTTCAGCATTTGTCCTTTCAGCATTTGTTCCTTCATTTGTACTGGATTTCCTTGATGAGATGTATAGGAAAATTATCAAGGGTTGTTTCCATGTACTCCAACAACATTGAGCTTTGTTCCAAAGGACATTGCAAGTATAACATCTCATCATACGGCAATATGCAGCAATGTGACCAACATGGTTGCATGTCCAGCACCTGACTGAGCTGTTGTAAATTCCAACACTTATTTGATCAACTTCATGTCTCCATTCTTGAGAGTATCCCTAACTGTAGGACTTTGTCTTATAATCTTCAAATCTTCCTACATTTGTCTTCTTCCAAGGTTCACTAGTCCTTCTTGCTGCTGTATAGGAAGGACTCTTCCTCGATTGTCTTCTTTCACTTGTAGACTCTTGGGATTAGTGACCAAACCGACTGCATGTGTATCATCTCAATGTGTGACATGTGGAAGAAACATGTCCAATTTTATTACATGTCTAACATCTAACTAAGTCCTTGGGCCTTCCACCACTTCTTCTTCCGTAGAGTCTACAATCCACAGCTTTATGACCAAAGTTAGAACAAAAATAACTATAACCACTGAATCCTATTCCATACCTAGGACTTTGATTCCATCTTGGAGTTGTCTCTTTTATGATCTTTCTTTGAGGAATAGGTCTAACTCTTCAATGCATATTTGAACTTACAAAGTCCTTTTTGTCATGTGTAGGTGCATGGGGAGCAGCTTTGGATGTTGATGGAACTGCTTTTGGAGTCTCAAGAGACCAAGTTCTATCTTCATATTTTTCTTTCTCCTTCATGTAACCCATACCAGTCTTGTCATATGGAGATATTTGGAAATCCAATATCTTATCTAGGACAACTGGATTTTTCTTGAACTTGACAAAAGCATCATTATTCTCACCTTTCTTCATGAGACCAACTACCTCCATTTCCAACTGTTGGACTGTTTTCTCCTTTTCTAATTCCAACTAATTCTTCAACATTTCTTCTATCATTTTGTCTTCCTCCAGCCGAGTCTTTAGATCATGATTAACCTTCCTAGTTTCTTCAATCTCTTAAGCATGCTTTTCTTGTTCTTCCTCTTGACTAATTAATTCGGTATTTAATTGTTCAACTTCAATATCCTTGTCTTTTATCTGATCCCGCTACTCTTTGTCCTTGTGTTTGAGCTTTTCAAATAGCACCTTCATTGACATGGTCTTCTGCTGATATTCATTCAAATATTCCAAGATTTTTATTTTGAACTTCGTGAATTCATTATGGTTCAGATTTACAGTTTTCATGACCCAGTTTTCTCTTAGATCAATATTCAACAATGTGAGATGTATCTCATGTGCATCCTTTGATATCCATTCATCCTCATTTGTAATAAATTTCTCAATTTCATCACACAAGCTATCATTACAATCACAAGATTCCATACCTTTACTAAAGTCCTCTTCTTTCTTGTCTTTTTCTTGATTAATATCTTCCGAGGGCTTGTCTTCTGATTCCCTATCTGAATTTTCGAGTTCTGGTCTTTCCTTCTAATACTCTCTCTCCAACTTGAACCATATATCTTTGGTTGAAGTGTACTCCTACACTTTCCTTCACTGAGCTAGAAAGTCCATCCATGAGAAACTTCAAGGATGTAGTATTGGACTTCTTTGCTTCTTTCTGTGCAACTGATTTTTCCTTCTTGTTCAATGAAGCACATGGATTAAAAACAATCTCCCAAACGCCAAAATTCTTCTACTATGCCTTCATCTTGATCCTCCAATCGAAATAGTATGTACCATCAAATACATGCATGTCATTTCTTAATGACTCTACTTTTTCTTCCATTGTGTCTCTATATCTCCTTCAATCTTGCAAGGCTTGTGACGAAGGAATGCTTAGATACCAATTGTTGGACACAATGGCCACGCTGAGAGGGGGGTGGGTGAATTAGTGTGTGAGAAATTTTAAACTTTTTACATTCTTTTAGTCAATCAGATCATATCAATAATTATGTTATTAATTGCATAATCAAATTCATCATGAGTCATAAGCACAACATCACATCAAAAGAGACACAAGAACATATGGAAATTTGATATTTATTTATTGTACATCGAAGACAACAATCTTCTTGATTACAATCAACACCAACTAATGAAAAGAACACCAACTCTCATAAGAGGACGCAACCTGGTTTTTGTATCTCCAAATAAGAAGGGTTTGAGGAGTCCAATCCTCAAGTGCAAGATTATTCTTGTAAGAAATCATATGGCTCTTCTGCACAACCAACCTCTGCTCTACACATCAATATATGTTCATCACTCTATTGTTCAACACTAATCATCAATCTATAGTCAATCTGCTCATCAATATCTGGTCAATCTGCTCATCAATCTCTCTTCAATCTACTCATCACTGATGCTCAACACTGCTGGTCATCACAGCTTCTCATCACTGCTGGTTAAGCTGGTCAATCTGCTCATGTACACATCATTGTACACCTCATCATACACAATAACTGAACAAGTGGTTCTTCTCTTCTTTTACTGAACATAAGGCATGCATCTCCATGCATCATCATCATAGGTATGCATCATCGTCATAGGGTATGCATCCTCATCATCAAATATACATAATCATCATCTCAGTGTGCACCGTGTATGCATCATCAACATCAAACATACATAGTGTGCATAGGAGATAATCATCAAACTATGGTATGCATGTACATCATATTGTATAGGAGTGCATCAACATCATAGAGTGTACATCATTATCACATGCATTATCATCATAAAGTGTATCATATCNTTGTGTAATATCATCATCATAGCCTCCACAATGACTTCAAATTTATACCAATATAGAGGTTCACATACTAAGATCAAATATGAACTCTATCCATGAGAGACATGTGCCATTACAAGAGAAACCCAAAAGCATGAACCATACCTTTTCAAAAATCACAAGATGAAGAAACAATATAAAAACCAAAATAAGCTCTATATCTTGTCACTATATATCCCTCATAACAAGCTTTCCAAAGAGCCAATAATTTTGTAATTCTGATTTTGTATGAGAAAGTTATGCCAATTTTAGTGAAGATGCCCTGAAATTTCTCCTCCACAAAGTTTCACACTTTTCTCCAAGACTTGTGAAAATACTGAGAGAATTGATGATAAACAAATGAAATGTTTGATATTTTATTTATACAGGTTGTGGAAAAAATTTATTACCTCAAACTAGGCTGACATGCAATTCAAAATTACAAATAATTAAATTCTCTTTTGTTTGGTCGGCTGACCCAAAAAGGTGGGTGCACCAACTTCAAAAATTCATCTCTCTTCAATCGTAAGGAGTTAGAAGATGCTTCATATATCAATAGAAATGGATTGATGAAAAATACTCTCCCCATGATGGTTTTATTTGCAAATTCTTGGTCTAATACCATTAAATTCTTCAATATGTTCAGGATGTCAACGATCCCACACATGAGGGTGCCAAAGACCATACCACCAACTACAAGAGTTTCAAAGTCTTGTTGAAAGTATTCTTCAAAATATCAAGGAAATGCCATGGGATCTAGCTCCCTCTACATCCCAATAGCCATATAACCACAAAGGGGCCCATACATCACCATCAACAAGCTACCATGTGTGTGGATTCAAGACCCAAGGCATCACATGCAAGGGTTTCAAGGGATTTTTCAAAGATATCATATAATATTTAAACTAGATACTTTCCATGGAATTCAAGCCCATAACATAGGACTCCATTTCCAAGTGATGAGGGCATCATGACCAAATATTCCATCATATAAAAGGCTTCAACAATCATGGGCTTACAAACCACCATATGTATGGATTCCAAGACCCAAATCATTTCCAAATGCATGATCAATGATCATATAGTGTCCAAGGGTCATCATGCCGCCATTTATGTTAGTGCCAAAACTTCTCATGCACAATGACCATCTCCAAGGATTCCATGACCCCAACAATGGATACATGAGCATCAATATCTTCATTAAGGGTTCCAAGTCTTCATCAAGTCATTAATGACCACATCATCACCTTTAAGGACCATTAAGCCATAAAATGTGGGTCCAAGGGATTCTCTAGGGCTTATTAATCAAGAAAGGGGCTTCATAGGATTCTTCAACCACCTCAACCACACTAGGAGACCTCCAAGGGTCAATATCCATCATGACATCATGTGTGGGGTTGCTAGACTTTCTTCTGGGGTACCATGACACCATTAGAGAATGAATGACCACAGAATGGATCATCAATGCTTCTCCAACCCATATAGGGCTTCACCATCATCCAAAAAGGCTTCAACACCATCTCCAGGGTCTTCAGCACCATCAGTAGGGTCTTCAACATCTTCAACAAGGTGGTGGCTACAAGATCCAGCCTTGTGGGTACAGAAACATTGTCAACTAGGTACAAGGTGCTTCAAGGCACAAACCCACTCTGTAAGGGGTCCAAGACACTACAAGTGAGACTTGGTGGAATCAATGACAACCTATGGGGCCACTACAATTCCATGTTGGCATCAATGACAATTTTCATTAACAAGGTTTGTCTTACGTGCAAGATAATTAGCGATATTAAAATTCAACAAGTTTAACTCTATAAGTAAATTATGTAAGAGAAATTTAGAATGGTAAAATGACTGAGTGGTATTGGAGAGAAAGAAAATTGTCTCCCATGGCCTCAAGAGTCACTGAGGTATCTGGGGATGTGATCACATAGATATGGTCAAAAAATAATTGAAAATGTTGTAACAACCAACAACCTCTTCAAAAAATGTGTCAATACATATGGAAAATCCCAAAGTGTAACATCCTCCAACAGTACAATTGAAATGTCAACTTTTTCCCTCAAGGATGTAACATGTGTGGCATGGAAATTCTCTCAAATGTATAAAAACCTCTCCTCACCTTGTGCCAATAATCCAAGCATGTGCAAAAAAGTTCAAATCAAGTTCCAACTCACTCTCATGTGCCAAGGAAGTATCGTCATCAAGCAAATAGGAAGGGGACAACCCCATCCGAGAGTCAGTATATGCCATGTGAGTCTCCAAATACATGTAAAAAAGGGAGGAATCATCAACATAATCCTATAGGCATAATCAACATGTGCAACAAATAGGTGTTAAACCATATAAAAATATAAAACGTCCATGTGGTAAGGGGCTCAACCCACATTTAACTAGGAAATGCATCAAAAATAAAGAAAGACATTAAATAATTAACTCTTACACCCTTCTAATGGCTTAATGGCTTATTTAATTTTGATCCATTAAAACATTAGACTAACTATGTTGTGATCAACATTAAACTTTATTACAAGTGAAAATCTCTTAAGTCAAGATGCATTACCTATATTTCTAAATTAGGTGAGGGTGATGGGATGAATGTGGTACTTAGGGAAGAAAAGAGGGACTTTTCAAGTTAACCATCATACAAATTGAGTGTAATAGGTATACCCCTTAGCTTTCAAGAGCTATAGGTTATATATTTTTCTTCCACATATGTGCCTTATGAAAGAGAGCACATTTTATCATGAGTTATCCTCTCCTTACACCTCTTTTTTGTGACCCCTTTGTTTTTTTTATTGGCCCTTTTTTAAATGAATTATAAATCAAATAGGGTCTTCAATCTTCAAGTAATTACTTTATGTAGATTACTAACACACTTCCAATGAAAATGTGAAAAGACATGTAGTGGAACTTGCAAATAAAACTCAGAAAATGATTGACCTACAGGAATTAAAACACTAAACTAGCAAGGATGTAATGGAAATTAAAACTTAGAAATGAAACAAACATACCCAAATAAGTAATTAAAAGAGAGGCTGCAATGCAAACCAGGTTAGGGGTCCCTTGCCAACTGTCTTGTGTTTTGTTGCATTAAATGCTACTGCACTATGAAATAATCATGTCATAACCTCAAAACATCAACACTTTTGTATTATGAAATCAATTCCATAGGTACACAATCAATATGCTTATGAGACTGCTCCTCTCCACGGAAATTTTACGACTTCCTAGTCTGCATACATGTTGCATATTTAAAGCATGGGAAGGTGTTTTAGAGGTCACAACCAATTCCCTTATTTTAGAAATTAGTAAACCTAATATATCAAAATATTACCAAATACAAAGAATGTGCTAATTGTTGTGGGATAATTTAATTTTGTCATTGGTAAAGGATGTTACATAATGATATTTTCATGACATGGAATGCATGAAAATATCCATCTCTAATTGGAAACGAACTTGGACTTTGTTGGATGCCACATTTAGGAAAATTGTTGACTAGAATTTTGATCAGTGGTTGGCATTGTCCTCTTTTGGTTTGGAGTCGATCTAGGCATCATGAAACCATCTTGGTGCATCTAGAAACAAAATTGATGTGTCAGTTTCCTTCTATAGATGCGATGATATGCCAAATTATGATGGATTACCATATTTTTATTGTGGTTATAGATATGGAACTTATTAAACCATCATTAGAAATATTATCTCTAATTGTATTGCATTATAAAAATAGGGAAAATCATGAAATATTGACAAATTACTACCTTGTGAGCTTGTTGCCATGTATCATTTGGAAATCCTAGGTAATTATATCAAAATGAATTATGGGAAGGTGAAATTGAGGAATAAAAAGGTAAAAAAAAAAGCACCACTAATAGTGATAAAAAAATCAAAACTCATTCCCAACATCTCCCCTACACTTGAGATACTGCATGCCCTCATGCACATTTGAGGTGGTAGTCAACCACTTCTTCAATATTGCTTCTAGAATTGAACAAAAATTGTCAGATTCAAAACTATATTAGGAGCATGTTGTTAAGTCTATCAAGATGTCAAGATTTGAAGTTGAAGACATAAGGCTGCTTCTTTTGTTGCATCTTGATTTTAATTCTCAACCCTCTATTCTATAGTTCAATCTATTTAGTTTTCTTATACCAATTCCTAGATTGCTTGAGCAGTATTCTATTTTTAGATGTTAGATGTTCATTCTTCTACTGCAACTTGATACCCTGGCTCTTCAATGTTTCATTTTCACTTTTGGTATGTCGGTCCAAGACTTCAAGTTCCTTAAGCTCTCATTTAAGTCTGTTGATTTTCTTTCTTTTATTATTCAATTTTTCTTCCACAAGAAGCTCTACAGGAAGAGAAGGCACCTTCTCCTTGACATACTCAAGAAACTCTATTTCATTGTAGTCATCATCAAACCTTGGTTGATTTTCTTCAAGGTCAATATACACAGGCAATTTTGACTCAAAGAATCATGTTCTCTTCTATTTAGGTACTACGTCGAAGATGATAATTTGTTTATCTTGTTTTTCAAGGCTCTATTCCTTCTCCTTATGTTTTTACTTTGACATACTTAGGGTACATAGTTGACCATAAAGCAAGGGATTTTTAGTGATCTACTTCTTATTCTTTTGATGATATCCTTTTAGGATTTCTTGAATCATGAAGCCCTCATCTCTAGAAGAGTTGAAGTCTTCACTTCGATTCTCTTTATTAGAAACATTAATAAACTTATTACGACTTATAAAGTCGTCCTATGTATCATGTCTCTTCTTAAGCTCCTCAACAATAATTATTTTTATCAACCAATGTTCATAAAGGATATGGATTACATTCTTAGGGTTCCTATGAATATTCTTAACCATATTTGTGAGATTTTTCCAGAAAAAAAGAAAAGGAAATTAATTTTATCTTCTTATTCAAAATGCAATAACAGTCGGATGTGATATAAGAATGTGTACCTGTACCTTCCTTCACACGTTATGTATTTATTGACAACAAAGAAGATGCATCTTCCTTCCTCTTTTATATGTTATCTTGGAACTCCCTTCGCCCAATTCGAATTTTGTTGAGTTGGGCATAAAAATCAAGCCCATACCCCGTTTTCAAAGTGTATGTTCTTAATTATTGTTCACCCTCTCGAGGCGATGGTAGCATGGGACATTGTGTCTTTTGAGACTAAAATCACTAAGTCACTCACTTGAGAAACCTTGTGCAAAATCTTATGTCACTCACTCATCACGTCCTTGACATTTTTGGAAGAAAGTAAACCATCCAGTTGTCTAAAAAATATGCATACTAGGTGTAAACTTAGAATATCGCTCTATAAATTCATTTCTTGCAAACTCTTGTTTGATAACTTTGTGCTTACCCATTACGCAAGATCTCAGTGTGGAGGTTCTGCCAAATATTTTGTCTCTTAGCAGTTGAACATTGTTTTTATAGGTTGTTAAGAATAAGGGATGATGGAATGATTTACCATATGCAATAATCATTTAGTTATGTGACTCACTTCCAATCATGTGAGGATTAGGTTTCAAAATGAGTTAGCGTAATCATAGTGAAAAGAAATGGCCAACAAATGAATTTATGATTATGCTTGTATGAATTCATGATTACCCATATAGGAATGTGCCAGAAATACAATCAAGAAAAAGCATCGGGCATGATAATATGGTAAAGGGTAGTTCATAATGTATCGAGGTGGTGAAATGGAAAATAATATTTTGAATTGCATTCTAAATGGATATTCATCGTGTAATAAGAAACGTAAGTATATGTATGCATATAATAAATACAACCCATGGTAGTTGTCCCTAAAATATCCAATATTTTTAAAAAGAAAAAGATATTTGAATCTATTTTAAACTCAAGTTACTTAAATGAGGACTTGTATTGGCACCTATAGAGTTAATAATTCTGATATTTGAGGAGTGAAACCATGGAACCTATGTATTGAATTAATTACTAGAAGAGAGAATGAGAACCTATGAAATGAATCATAACAATTTAAACTAGGACTTCGATATTGAGAATCACTGATGTTGATATTGATTGTTGATGTTGAATATGGAACAAACAAATTTGTGCTATTGAAGAAGAATAGCTTATATGGTTGAAGTAGAGGTTATGAATTGTTTGGTACCTCTAGACTCTAAATCTGGAATTGATTGTCAACAAAATAAATCGAACCGAGAAACAAAACTCAATTGGCATGCTACAAGACATCTGATAACCACTATAAGAATCTAGTAACGGTTGAAAAGTAGTGGCTATAGGATTATCTGGTTGTTACTGAAACGTCTTCAACTATGAGAATGATGAAAATAATGAATGGTGAGACTACTACTAAATCCATATGAAGGTGTGAGCATCTGCAATACACAAATTTGAAGGATGTAGTAGATCAACTTCTTTGAAGATGTTGATCTTCTAGGAACAAAGGAGACTTGTGTTGTTAATGTTAACTGTGATGGCACCAAGTATTCATGATGAAAGTTCAGATCTAAATGCTCTAAATTTTTTTGAACCTGATTTATTATGAGAGATGAACTGAAAACCTGAAATCTGCAAACTGAAAAATCCCATATGTTGATATTGGAAACTTACTGCTACAAATTAAAACTGAATGGTAAAAAAATGAAAAACAACCATCACTTGATTTTAGGTTTCTAGGAAAAAGCCAATATCTTGGATATTATTTGGAACTTATGATATGGTAGCATAGGATCATAAAGAGGAGCTTTTACTTGTTGAAACAAATGAGACGTTGAACAAGTTATATGTCTTGGAAGATCCTGCAATTATTGAAGAAACTAAAAGGGTTGATTATTTTGAATTCAGTTTGTTATATCCCTGGATTTCAACCTGAATTCATGTTTAATTGTGCCAAAGGACTGGTTTTCATAGTTGAACTTTTATTTTTATCTTTATTATTTATTTTTGTTTCTATTAGTTTTTTTCCTTTTTAATAATTTTATTTCTTTATTTCTTTTTTTTTTTTAATTTTATTTAGGAATAAATAAATCAGCCTGGAGTGGAAGTAGGGGAGAGATTCCTCTTATTTACAATACATGATGAACACACTCCTCCTTGGCATCAATTTATAATATAACTTTAGTCTGTGTCCATTGAACAAGAAGAGACTTCTCCCTCGCCAATGGTTTTAATCTTCATGGAGTCATTATCAAAGACAGTCTCTACCTCATATGGCCCTAACCAATGGGTGGTGATCTTACCTTTGAATTTTTGAACCTGGAATAATAAAGAATATCCTAATCACATGGTTTAAATCACTTACTTTTAATAAATTTGTCATGCCACTTTAATATTTGTAGTTGGATGAGGGTATAATGTTGAATGGAACCCTGGTAAATCTTGTCCAAATCATTGATTTGTATTATTCTTTATTTTTTAGCATTGGAAATATCCATCCCTAATTGTATTGCACTTCTACAAATATTGAATTGAAATTCAGTAGGGAGGAGGAATTTCTTACCATATGCTAACTCATAAGGTGTGAACTTGATTACATTTATCCAAGTGGTCATGTATGCTCATAATGAATCTGGAAGTCTATCTGCTCAATATCAGTGATGGAGTTGCATTGTTTTAGTTAGTATACTTTCCAAACACTTTGTTGGTATATTCCACCTTCCCATTGGCATACAAATGGTATGGAGAATATGTCACTTGTTTGATTTTGTATTGTTCTATGATAGATTGAACAAGTTTAGATGTGAACTGTGTAACATGATTTGTAACAATTTATCTAGGGACACCAAATCAGGTAAAAATATACTCAAATAAAAATTCTACTACTGAATGTTTAGTTGATTTGAGGATAGATTTAGCTTCTATTCATTTAGTCACATAATATGCGCATACCAAGATATGCATCTTCTTCCTTGGAATTGGAGTGATTGGACCTACGAAGTCTAGGGGTCATTTCTTGAAAGGATCTATAAGTACCCGAGGTTGCATAGGCATCTCATCTAACTAAACTGGTTGGCCTATTTACGGGAATTTGTCACAACTTCTCACGTACTTCTTGGAATATTTGAAGAGAGTGGGACAATAATACCCTAGATGTAGGAATTTATAGATAGTCCTTTTGTTAACAAAGTGGCCTCCATATGGATCATCATGTTATTACTTCATAATGTCGAACATCTCATCCATTTGTACACATTTTTTGGATGATCATGTATGGTATTGTATGGAAGAGATCTACTCCAATCCATGAATACATATCACTCAACTTGACAATCTTATGCTTTTCCCTGGATGAAAGATCATGTGGTAAATTTCCTGTAGCCAAGTAGTTAACAATATCAAAAAACCAAGGTGATTTAGTGTTCATAATGAAAATGATCATCTACAAGAATTATTTCACTTTTATTATGGATCCTAGAAATTAAATATGCTACCAAATTTTATTGCCTAGGTCTATCTAAAATAGTGATATTGAATTCTTGTAATAATAAAAAACATCTCGTAATTCTACCATCTATAATAGGTATATTCATGATATACCTAATAGGATAATTATTAGTATGGATAAAGCCCTCATATCCAGTGATGTAGTGCCTACATTTATTTATGGTGTGTACAAGTGCCAATAATTCATTTTTGGTGACAATGCAATTCAACTCAACAAGAGTTAAATTTTCATTGACAAATAAATGGAATAGGTGAGTTTATTGTCTTATTGTCCCAACAATAATCCTAGAGAAGAACTGTTATAGCTGATTTTACCACACATGATAGATCACATATTTATAGCCTTCCCTGTCCCTCTGCATACTCTTTAGACCCCATGGACTTATATTATCCTTTGATGTTCCAAGATCATCCCTTAGAAACCCCTGTTTATTACTGTACGCAACTTTTAACCTCATACTCATGTGTACATGCGACTTTTGACTTCAAACCCACGTACATCGAGATGTGTGCATAAAGCCAATAGTTTTGGATTTTTCCTCATATGAGTCCTAACCACTTGACTCTTGTCCTTCCAAATGCCTTGAGAACGCTCAGATTCGACCCTCCATTGCCCTTTTGGAGTGCTATATAAGGAACCCCATGGATACATTAAATAGGAGAAATTGAAGAGCAAAGAAACTATAGTCCATTGTTGCCTCAGTTTGCTTGTACTTGAGTCTGCATCCCTTTGTCCCTTTGGAGCACTTTGTGTTCTTCCCAAGCTTTCCTTTGTCTTGTGAGCTTGCTATAGAGAGATGGAGAATTGAGGTGGTGGAGGCCCAGGTGGAGGACTCGGTTTCTCTAGTTCGTAGACGTGCGGCCAGAGGTTGTCACTTTTGTAATCTCTAATTTTATTAATAGAAATATCTTTTCCTGCCCAATTAATGTGCAATTGAATGAATATTGAATTCATGGATATGTTTAATTGCTTATACATTGATGAATATATATGCTAGAGTAGGTCTAACACATTATTATATAGCATGTTTTCCTTGTCTGTTGTTGTTGAGAGCGAATTGCTAAAGCAAGTGTGAATCGAAAAAGCTCAACGGAGATCTACTTCAATCATCCGAAACAAGGTATGATTCTATATCCCTTTGTAACACCCCGGTTTTGACCCCGTTTGCATGATGTATATATTGTAATTAATCATGGTGAGGAGCTAAAGGCAAAAGCCCCACCATCGATTTGGTTGTGTATGNCGATGAAATATCGTGCTATCTGGCACATTATAGTTTGGCATCATGAAAACACGCACATCAAATAAAATAAACCACAACCAGCTACGACAGTGCAACGTTGAATGAAAAGGGCATGATTCCAGAGGATAAGGGGTGGGGGATGTCAAACCTTGGTCTATGGGGGGAAAAACCCATGTGTTTCCACCTTGTTTTGATTTGCCATCTTCCTTGTCTCATCCAACCTCTTTATTGTTTTGTTGTTGTTGGTTGAGGTAGTTATTGCTGAGTGGTGGTGGTTGTGGAGGACTGTCAGTCCTTTCCCACATGCCCACTCCACTAGCAGCCTCTCCTCTTCACCGTTGCATGGGGGAAGAAGAAACGGTTACTCTTCTCTCCCACGTTTTCCAACCTTCACGATTATGGTCTGGTCGTTTTCCCTATGGTCGGTTCTTCCTCACGCAGAGCCGAGGTCTGCTCACCCTCACGCGCAGGGAGTTGTCCATTCTCACACAGAGAAGGTTCCGCTTCCTCACGCGCACCGCTTGGGGGATCCTCACGCAGAGGTCAGATTGTTTTCCTCACGCACCAGTCGTGGTTCTCCTATGGTTTTGTGCACGCAGCAAGTTGGGAAGCCGCTTTCTTCCCTCCATGAATTCGGCTGTACTGTGTATGGGCTTATTCCATTTTAGACTACGTCCTTGTCCTCTGCGCACAGGCTTTGCCATCGTTTTCATTGTGAGTTGTGGTCTGCGTTTGACTTTCCCATGGCTATGTCGGGAGTGCTATTTATTATCCATTGTGGACTGTGGTTTGTTGCAATCATTCATGGTGGGGTTGTGGATGTTGATGCACCCTGGTTTGGGTTGTTGTTGAGTTGTTTTGGCCATGCTAGGGCCAAGAACAACTCTGAGTTTCCAATTGTGGCCGTGTATGCCATCTGCTGTGGTCTGCGTTGTGCTTTCCTCTGTCCACGCTAGGAGTTTGGCTTCTCCTTTGTTTTGGGACTGTGGACTGTTGCCATCACTCATTTTGAGTTTGGGCTATCGATTTGCCCTGGTTTTGGGTTGCTTCTTGGTTGCTGAGGCTGCAAATGTCTTTTGGGTGTTGTTGTGTGTTGTCGTTGATTTGTTTTGGCCACGCTAGGGCCGAGAAAAACTCTGGAGTGTGGTTGGGCTTGGGATGTGTTTTAGCTGTTGGTTGGGATTGTCACCGGTTGTTTTTCTTTCTTCACAGAGCCGTGAGTGGGTTGTTGGCTGCGGTATGCAGTGGGCGGTCTTTGGACTATTGTGAGTGGGATTAGAGGCTGTGTGTGCATGAGAAGTTGGTGTTGAGGCCAACAGCTTGGCATTTAGCCTATCCCAGCTCCTTGATGGCTTGATAAACCCAACTATGTTGGCTTGGCTATGCTTGTGTATCCTTTTCTTATGTAACCTTGGCTATGTGTAAGCCTGCATTGACCCCTAATCCTTGAGGAATCATGCCCAGCTCGAGGGTGGCAGTGTTGCTAAGAGATTGATGAGCACGTTGGCCTATGGTTGGGTGGAACGTTGCAGCGATGTAGCTGGTTGCGGGATTCTTCATCAAAAGATAAGTGCTGCTGACTAATTCATCTCTACAAATTTATATTGATGACAATGGATTATGATGAACATGTTAAATGTTGAAATGCATATGTTTGCTTCCTCTGAATGATTGATTAACTTTGTATCCTTGTATGGATCATGCATCTTAGTACGCATTTGCATTTGAAGGATTATTCATCCTATTATGTATTATGTTTAAGTTTTTAATTTCAGCATTGTTGCTTGTCCATGTTCATGGGGTTGTTTGCCCAGTGTTTGGTGTGTTGGTCGCGTCCTCCTCGTCGGTTTAAGGGATGGGGATGTGACACCCTTAGTGTTAGATGTTTGGTTTCTCTTGCATATTGGGAAAGATGGATTTATGGTGTCTAGCTGTCTGTTGTGGTACAACCCAAGCCATAGGAAGTTTCTCTTCGTAACAGAATTAATGACTCCGCTGGGGAAGTTCCTTGTTTTTGTTTGGGGTTGGGGGCACAATATGCTTGATCTTATTGACTTGCTCTCTGTTTCTCCCTGTTTTTGTGTTGCAATTAGTAGTATGTTCATCCATTGACACTCCCCTAGTGTGGTTTGACCCTTGGCCTTCTTTTTACCACTTTATTCTCTGTATACACAAGTTTTTTGTGTCTAGCTGTCTGTTGTGGTACAACCCAAGCCATAGGAAGTTTCTCTTCGTAACAGAATTAATGACTCCGCTGGGGAAGTTCCTTGTTTTTGTTTGGGGTTGGGGGCACAATATGCTTGATCTTATTGACTTGCTCTCTGTTTCTCCCTTTTTTTGTGTTGCAATTAGTAGTATGTTCATCCATTGACACTCCCCTAGAGTGGTTTGAACCTTGGCCTTCTTTTTACCACTTTATTCTCTGTATACACAAGTTTTTTGCTAAAATTTGCGTACATACGCAGGTTTTTTTTGTCAAAATTCGCGTATACATGCAGGTTTTTGGCCAAAATCCATGTATACATGCAAGTTTTTGGACAAAATTTGCATACATACGCTGTTGTTATTTATACAGTCGTGTACATCCTCCCTTTTGGTTGATTTTGTTGTTGTGGGAAGTTGCTGGGTGGGTTCTGAGTGTGGTTGGGTCTTCCTGGGTTCTGATGTTGTCTATTGACTGCTTCTTTCACGGCCAGAGACCGCTTCTTCATTGATTTTTCTTTGAAATTAGTTCTAGTGATTTATCACCCTTTTTGTTTTTCCATTAGTGCATTAGTCCTTTTGTCTCGGTGTCTTGCTTGGCTTGTTTTTTATGCTTGCTACAGAGACTGAGAATTTTAATGACTTTTATTGCATTTTCAAAACAATTAAATAGTTGCATTCTTATTTGCATCTCACATATGGATTTGAGGAGGTACTTGCATTGGATTTATTGGATGAGAGTTGTGTTTAGGCTTTCATATAGGAAGGATTGCATTGGCATTTGGAAAGGAAAAATATTACACCTCATGTAGTGGCATACCCTGTTCTTCATTCTACACATTGCACTTGGAATTGCTTGTTAGGTGTGCATATTTACTTCACTGTTGAGTCATAACTTCATTAGTTGCACGACCATTTACCCTTTGAGTAATCAAATCCAACTGACATCAACGCTTAATAAAATGAATTACACTCTTTTCTTTTTTAGGGTGCATCAACAAGAATAGGTTTTAGGGTCTTGGAATAGTTCATTGTGAGTAAATTCTCCAAGACTACTAAACAAAAAAAGTAGGTGTTTGTCCAGGTGAGAGTGTGAAATACTTTGTATAATTAGTGTTTATCAGGATGCTCCTCTTACAAAGGAGTCAAGCACGAGGAAACATGCACGATTGTGATTGGGAGAGCCCTTGGTCACTTTTGTGAGCGCCAGAGATATTTCTAGGATCGTATTCATATCTAGGGGCTCTTTTGAGTTTCAGGTTTTTCTACCCTTCCCATACGATCGATCCCTCCTATGATTGTCCACCTGAGCATTGATTTAATGGGGTGACCTTAGTTTCCTTACCTAGGTATCGCAGGGGGTACTTGCAGAGGTTATTATGTAGGTGTCATGGCCAGGTAAGGGTCATACAACACAGTCGCTTTATGCGTTGAAGCTGAGGGTCACTATAATTGGTTACATACCTCCGCTTGTAGTGTATGGGAGTCTCCATCCTCTCCTAGGAGAGACATGCCTGCTGCATTCGGGAGCTCACATATCCTTCCCTTGGTTTTCTTGCATTTTGGCTGTATATTTTCTTAGGAGTGCGCTCTTTGTGCGCTAGTGGGTCTTTGGGATCATTGTTACTTGAGTATATTTACACTCTCTTGAGCTTGGATCCTTTTATTTTCGGCATACCTAGTATCCTGTCACCCGTCCTTGGTCCTAATACGGATCATGGTGTCAGAATTGGGGGCCTCACAGCCCCTTACCGTGCTCATGGATTTGGGAATGGTCATATTCCATCCTCCAATCCATTTTTGGAGGAATTTTATTCCCTTCGCTCGGTCTTTACACCAATGGTCACCCTCACAGGGGTGGTAGTGGATACGTGAACGTTGGGTCTACACCTTACATTCCTTCTTATGTCCCATCATTCACTGCATTGTTTCCTTTGAATGTAGTTGTCATGATCAATCCTCCTTGTAGCCTATAGTTTGGACTCTTTACTAACTGTTTCCAATTGTTTTGGACTTATATTATTGTCATATAGGGTTTGTTTTGTACACTATGTCTAGGGATTTGACCTGTTTGTTCTTATTACAGGTATCATGTATGAACTCGCATATAGGTTAGGATTTCAAATCCGCTTGCATTTTGCATAACCTTATGACCATTTCATCTTAACCTTAGGTACGGAACCATTCCATGATGTCACAGAACCTTCATGTTGTTGTTAGAAGTGGAATTATGTGAATGGTAGAGATTTTCCATACATGGGTACCCTAGTTAGATCCTATATTGCATTTGGTGCCCATGCTGACATTTCTCATTTAGGGTGTGGGAGTCCCTTTTTAGTCCCACCGTGTCCTTGAGCAAGAGCTTCATAATCCTCTTGAACTTTATGTTGGCCATTCCAATGGGACTCCCTTGTATATATCAAGTTGTAATTGCATTTTCATGAGTTCTTCTTTCCTTCTTAAGCTTTATGCTGGCTCCCTAACTTTGAGTTATCAGCCATATAGCCCGATCTTCTCTCATTTATAGCCAAGCAGATCATTTTTACATATCTTTTGCAGCTTGATCATCCCTTTTACTAGGAGGAGACCTTCCCCCAAGTGTCGTTATCCTGCACATATATCCTTGCATTGAGCATAGGCATGTTCCACTGCTTGGAACTAGTTTTATTTCCCCTTGACACTCGTCTCCTCCTATATTTGTACTATAAAGCACTTTTATTCTTTTTCAAGCTTTTCAAAATATCTGAAAAAGTCATAAATAATAAAAAAACCAAAAATTCGGACAGGAAAAGATGTTATCTTTGGCAGTAGTTGAGTCATGTCGCCTTCGAACATAGCACTGTAGATCACATCCGTTGGTTAGGTTATTAGTTTGAAATTAGGAGTTGTACTCATTACTTTGATTTTATCTCCATTGACTGGTTAAGCTTCCAGTCCCTATGGAGCCTCTATTGATGCCTCTTGTCTCATAGAGATGTCCTAGTTTGCATATTGAGTCTATGCTTCCTACCTTCAGTCACCATTTTCCTTTGTGCTCTTGTTTGAAGGAAGTTTAAGCATGAGTCGGCCATTCCCCAGTTATCTTGAATTTGCATGTCAGCCATTCCCAGTACTGTTACTGGTTTGTGCACATCTTGTTGGTGTTATTCCACATTATATATCGTTGCTGAGTACCTCTTGTTGGTTGATGGGGGATGCCTTAATTCCCTCCTTCCAACGGATTCCATTCCATTGACATCAGATCATTTATTCTGGA
The DNA here is from genome assembly GCA_001517045.1 of Pseudotsuga menziesii. Classification (NCBI taxonomy): domain Eukaryota; kingdom Viridiplantae; phylum Streptophyta; class Pinopsida; order Pinales; family Pinaceae; genus Pseudotsuga; species Pseudotsuga menziesii. The sequence continues at coordinate 335,790 of LPNX011227717.1, forward strand.
ATAGGAGTCGAGAGTCCTTTAAGTTCCTTGAGACTTACAGTCATCAGTGGTAGGTTCTCTCTCCATCGAAAGTTTTGGGAATACATCAATGTCCCCTGATCAATGGATTCTTCCAAGTGTTCGACCTCAACATATATATTCACACTTGTTAGATTGCACTATGTACCTTGATTCCCATTTTCATTATCGGTGGGTGATCTCACATCTGTTAATGGTATACATCAATTACTGGTAATCAAATGATGGACTACTATGTTCGACCTCGACACATCTATTCACATAGTAGGACATGTACTTGTGGTGTTTCGTGTAGAAGACCTTCCAACTTAGTGGCATTCCATATATGCTACCTCCTTGATCGTGCCAGTGTTCATGAGATTTCAGCTCTCGTGATTTTATTCCAGTGTATATCAGATATCTTTAGCTACTATGGAGATCTTTAGCCATTATGGAGATCTTGATCTATTGTACATCTTCATCTACTTTGGAGATTCTGATCTATTCTATATTGTATGTGGCGATGACCACACATGTCACATTTTGTATATCATGCATATTCATGGCCATTGTACTCTTATTTATCTGGGACTAATCCATGTATTTGCTGTCACATGTAGAGATTTATCATTGTATTGTATTGATGGATGGCTGGTTATTCCACCTGGGTCTTCATTACTCCACTTCTAGGATTAATTTTATAATGTATCTCGGCCATTATGCTACCCCTCTGACCTCACACATTAGGGGACATCTGTTATAGCTGATTTTACCACACATTGTAGATCACATATTTATGTCCTTCCCTATCCCTCTGTAGACTCTTTAGACCCCACGGAATTATATTATCCTTTGATCTTCCAAGATCATCCCTTAAAAACCCCTATTTATTGTTGTCCGTGACTTTTAACCTCATACTCGCGTGTACACATGAATTTTGACTTCAAACCCACGTACATCGGCATTAGAGTAATTTTCAACTCAAAATGGGCCTCCTAAGGAAAATTAATAAAATAATATTTATTAATTTTGGAGGAAGAAAAGAAAAAACTATTTTTTTGTTCGTATTTTTGACATATATCACTGTGTTTTTACTCAAATTTTGATCGGAAGAGCTCATTGGATGCGGAATTAAATTACCCATCCAACGAGTACCCACTTAGCATACTTTTGATGGGCCTCACTACCCCCCAAAAAATAAATACTAAAAAAACGTGATGATGACAATCATCACATTTTTTGGGGCATTATTTTTTAGGGTAGCGGGGCCCGTCAAAAGTATGTCGATTGGGTACTCCTTGGATGCGTAATTTAATTCCGCATCCAACGATCTCTCTCGATCGAAATTTGAGTCAAAACACATGGATATATGTCGAAAATACGAACAAAAAAAGTAGTTTTTTTATTATACCTATCCCCAAATTTAGATTATAAAATTGTTTAAGAGGTGCTCCCTTTTTGAATTTTAAAGCATTTTGATTGGCTAATACATCATGACATGAAATTGTATTATTTTTAGAAGGTCCATTTTAAATTGAAATTTCCTCTAATGGGATGTGTGCTTAAAGCCAAATAGTTTTGGATTTTTCCTCATATGAGTCTGAACAACTTGATTCTTGTCCTTCCAAATGCCTTGAGGATGCTCGGATTTGAACCTCCACTGCCCTTTTGGAGTGCTATATAAGGAACCCCTTGGATACATTGAAGAGGAGAAATTGAAGATCAAAGAAACTATAGTCCATTGTTGCCTCAGTTTGCTTGTACTTGAGTCTGCATCCCTTTGTCTCTTTGGAGCACTTTATGTTCTTCCCAATATTTCCTTTGTCTTGTGAGCTTGCTATCAAAAGATGGAGGATTGAGGTGGTGGAGGCCTAGGTGGAGGACTGGGTTTCTCTGGTTCGTAGACATGCCGACAGAGGTTGTCACTTTTGTAATCTCTGATTTTATTAATAGAAATATCTTTTCCTATCCAATTAATGTGCAATTGAATGAATATTGAATCCATGGATACATTCATGATGTATATGTGTATAGGAATGCCTTACTACGTTGCCTTATTATGATGTATGCATATGTTGAATGCCTTTTTATGAAGTGTACATATATAGGTGCATTGTCATTGATATGTTTCATATTATGGTGAGATTGCTTGGATGGTGATGGGGGTAAGGCAAAGGGTAGTGTTTAATGTCCTTGCCAGCTTGACTATTCCTGACATCTAATTCCATCATGCTCCTATGTGAAGGCAGTATTAAGATAGGAGTAAGGTTGAGCATCCTCTTTCACTACATCCATTCATGGCATGCCACATCCCTGAGATCGGGAGATTGGGGAAGAGTGTTTAATTGCTTATACATTGATGAATATATATGCTAGAGTAGGTCTAACACATTATCATATAGCATGCTTGCCTTGTTTGTTGTTGTTGAGAGCGAATTGCTAAAGCAAGCGTGAATTGAAAAAGCTCAACGGGGATCTACTTCAACCGTATGGAGCAAGGTATGATTCTATATCCCTTATTGTTAGATGTTTGTTTTCTCTTGCATATTGGGAAATATAGATTTTTGGTGTTTAGCTGTCTGTTGTGGTACACCCCAAGCCATAGGAAGTTTTTCTCTGTAACAACTACCATAGACACTTGTTGATATGTTAAAAGGGAGAGACCAATTTGGATCTCTTAATATTGGTGTTGTGTAAAAATTTTCTTTTAATGTTTTCAAAAGAACTTTAACAATTAGAATCCCATGAGAAATCAACATCTTTAGCAAGAAATTCAAACATGGGTTCTACTATTCTTGTGAAATTCTCTATAAATCAACCATAATAACCTACATTCCCGAGGAAAATTAGTATCTCTTTTGGATTCTTTGGTATTGGCTCGATTTAAAAGGACTTCAATATTCGAGGGGTTTACTCTGATTCTTGCACAAGAGATACAATGACCAAGGATAGTCCCTTCAGTTAGCAACATAAAACAATATCCGTTGCTTGATGTGAGGTTAGTGTCCTAAAATATGATTAATAAATTCTTAATATTCTCTAATGATTCTTCAAACCTCAACAATCCATTCAACTAGTCACCATAAATAGTCAAATCATCCATTCAAACCTCAACCTAATCGTGAATCAATCAGAGAAAATACCCAAAAGTACTAATTTAAATGTAGTTTGTGTGTTGCATAACCAAAAAGTAAATACCCTATAAGTGAACATACCCCATGGACATTGAAGGTGGTTTTATCTTGCTCTTTTGATTCAATTTGAATATGGTTTTATCAACTAAAACCATCTAGAAAAGGAAAGTGTTTCTTCCCAACTAGAGTGTCTAGGACTTGATCAATGAAAGGAAGACAAAAATAGTCCTTCAGAGTGGCTTTGTCACTTAGTTCTCTAAAACCAATACGAATGCACCATTTACCATTCTTTTTTCGCACTTTGACTAGGGATGAAACCCATTGGATATCTAAATATGGGGTAGATGAATTTAGCATTAACCAACTTTTTCAAATAATTATTTTATAATTTCCTCAAGTGTTGGATTCATGCATCACTAGGGTTATCATATAGGTCAAGCATTTTTATAAATATAAATATGATTGATGCAAGTTTCACGATGAATACATTTCATATCACTATAATCCCATGTGAACATATATGAGTGTTCATATAGCACCTTAACCAATTGTTCCTATTGAAATCTATCAAGTCTATAATTGATATTAAGAAATTTTCATGGACTAATTTCAAAGGAGGTACTTAAGGAATTTGAAATTGAATTTATGTATGATTTTAGGTCATATAGTGGTGATAAGCCATCTAGGTCACTCTTTTCTTAAAATTATGTGCTCAAAATATGATCAAAAGAGATAGAAGACGAACATGGATATCAAGAAATATTTGAGTTAACATGAAAATTATGAATTTAGTCCTCTTCAATGTTCTCTTTGAAGTTCATGGCTTGGTCTATGGTACAAACATATTGTATAACTTCATCACTATTTGCATTGTCAATCCATATAGTGCCTTATAGCTTAGTTAATATTTTGCAGGGGGGACAAAGAGTTACCCTTTTTACTAAATCTCCATGTGAAATGATCAAATTCCCAGACATGCACCTAATAAATGCGTCTACAATGGCTAACCAAGGTCTCCCCAAGATTAATTGGTGTCCTCCTTAATGAGATTTGTCTTGTAAGACAAAAAATCAACATGATACTCCTAGAAATCTAAGGAAACAATAATGCCATCTAGTACACCCTCAAGATTTATTTTAGATATGTCAATTAATTCTAGGATGAAGAAGTAATTGTTCCATGGTGCTTTTGGTCATGATATTAATTGAATATCCTATGTCAATTAAGGTATTTATTTCAAGAAACTTTGCCTATGCAGACAAGCACAAATCTCTCTAGTTCAAATGGTTTGGATATAGAACAAAACACCACAAAATATATACACTTCCCTAGATTAATAAAAACATAAAAGAAAAATAGATTGCTAACCTTGTAACTATGGTGGTTCTTCTTGCTTGATGTGATATTGAATCTCTAGATGCAAAACAACGAAAGACAAACAATTGGAAATGCAAGTGAAAAAAATATGTAATGTTGATTAATCTAAACAAGTGGTCAAGGAAACAAGTTATAAAGATATACAACACAATAAATCTTTATGGGAAGAGTATGTATTACTGTATTAACAAGAATATAAAAGGGGATATAACAACCATTTCCTTGACATTGTGACTTCTTCCCACTAGTATTTTCCTCAAATATCCAATCGTGTCTCTAATGGAAAAGGGAAACTCATCTCTAGGAGTATTTCAACAACATCTGGGTGCTCTATCATTCCCCCCCCCAACCATGAGGGATGAGCTTGTATATATAGGCCAAAGAGGATAGAGGGAGCTAAGGATTCAATGGATAATGTCAAGGGATCATCTCAATATTTTAAGGGTTCGACTACCACTCATGTTGATTGTTAACTTTTCATATGCTTAGCTAAGACATCAGTACTTCATTTCATTTTCATAACAAAAGCATATAAACAGGATCACTGAAAGATAGACAAGCACAACCATACAAAATGAACACAAATATTTATCTTGGCAAAACCTTAAAGGGAAAAACCCAGCAAAAGCTTCCTCAATATAGATGCCCCAAAAAGATAAAATATAAAAGATAAAACCTGCAAGGAGATCAAAGCCTGATCCTCCTCCTTCTCCAGCTACTTCTCTTCTACACTAATGCGCTACACAAGTGAGAGTGTGTGTTCCAAATGAGGAGCACTACACCTCTATTTATATTCATCTGTTCACTTAAGTTAACTCATCTGTCATGTAGGCTCGAGTTAATCATGTAGGCTCAAGTTACACATGTAGGCTCAAGTAACCACACTGGGGTGCTAATGACCCATCTTTACAATTAGAGGGGAATGCCTAATGACTCTTATTAGTTCTTCCGATTAGGATAATTTGGGTACAAAGTAATACAAGTGGTTCTCCCGGTAGGACCATCGGGGACCACAAAGAAATACATATAGAATGTTCTTCGAAGTTACAATATTTTAGCACTCCCACTTAACGAGAAGGGTATTATATAACAACATCAACAACAACAATAATAGGAGAGAGATAGAGGACATCATCAACATCATTAGGGTGATACATCTATAAATCATTGGAATCTTTTCAACATCATGTAGCCTTCATCTTCAATCTTTAGTCTTCAGCATCATCAGTACTTTGACCGCTTCGATCAACAACATCTTGACTCTTCAATCAACATCAACATCTTCAGCACTTTGGCCTTTCGAACAGCAACATCTTTAGCACTTTGAACTTTCGATCAACAAAATCATCTTCAACACTTTGACCTTTCGATTAGCAACATCATCTTCAACACTTTGACCTTTAGATCAACAACATATTCTTCAGCACTTTGGCATTTCGATCAGTAACAACATCATCATCATACTCTGATCTTTCAATTAGACTCATCATTATCATCAGCCTCTGATCTTTCAATCAGAACCATCATCAACCGAGCATCATCATACTCTAACATCAACTCATCATCATATTCTGATCTTTCGATCAGTATGTCATCATCATCATACTTTGATAATACGGCATCATCATCATCAGGATCTCATCATCATCACATTCTGATCTTTCGATCAGTATGTCATCATCATCATACTTTGATAATACGGCATCATCATCATCAGGATCTCATCATCATCACATTCTAATCTTTCAATCAAAAACATCATCATCATCATCGCATTCTGATCTTTCGATCAAAAAACATCATCATCATCAACAACATCATAATCATAAGCAACTTCTGATCTTCCAATCAGAAAACATCATCATCATCATATTCTGATCTTTCGATTAGAGAACATCATCATCAGCAACTTCTGATCTTTCGATCAGAGAAACATCATCATCATCATATTCCGATCTTTCAATCAGAGAACACCATCATCATCAGCATCTTCTGATCTTTCAATCAGAGAAACATCATCATCATCATATTCTGATCTTTCGATCAGAAAACATCATCATCATTAGTAACAGCATCATCATCATATTCTGATATTTCAATTAGAGAACATCATCATCATCAACAACTTCTGATCTTTCGATCAGAGAACATCATCATCTTCAGCAACATCTGATCTTTCGATCAGAAACATCATCATCATCATAAAAACATCAACATCATCAAAACATCAACATGATCCTTCCTTTCTGAATTACAAGATTTAGGTCTTTACAGAGTTACCAATGATCCTTCCTTTCGGAATTACGGGATTTAGGTCTTTACGGAGTTACTAACGATCCTTCCTTTTGGAATTACGGGATTTAGGTCTTTACAGAGTTACTAACGATCCTTCCTTTCATAATTATGGGATCAACACATTTGTGTAACTCAGACAATCCTTCCTATTGGAATTACGGGATCAACACATCTATGGAACTCAGACAATCCTTCCTATTGGAATTACGGGATCAACACATCTATGGAACTCAGACAATCCTTCCTATTGGAATTACGGGATCAATTCAATGATCCTTCCTTTCGAAATTACGGGATTTAGTTCTTTATGGAGTTACTAACGATACTTCCTTTCGGAATTACGGGATCAACACAGATGTGGAACTCAGACAATCCTTCCTATTGGAATTACAGGATCAACACATCTGTGGAACTCAGACAATCCTTCCTATTGGAATTACGGGATCAATTCAATGATCCTTCCTTTCAGAATTACGGGATTTAGGTCTTTATGGAGTTACTAACGATCCTTCCTTTTGAAATTACGGGATCAACACAGATGTGGAACTCAGACAATCCTTCCTCTAGGAATTACGGTGGAATTACGGGATCAACACACGTTCTCGAGTACCGAAGTCATCAGATCTGTTCTGAACCGAAGTTCAAGGATGATACAATCCTACCACATTCACGGGGACCGAGATCTTCGGATACATTTTGAACTAAGGTTCAGGGATGATGCAATCCACCACTTTCACGGGGGCCGAGACCTCCAGATACATTTTGAACCGAAGTTCAGGGATGATGCAATCCACCACTTTCACGGGGGCCGAGACCTCCAGATACATTTTGAACCGAAGTTCAGGGATGATGCAATCCTACCACATTCACGGGGGTTGAGACCTCCGGATACATTTTGAACCGAAGTTCAAGGATGATGCAATCCCACCACATTCACGGGGGCCGAGACCTCCGGATACATTTTGAACCGAAGTTTAGGGATGATGCAATCCCACCACATTCATGAAGACTGAAGTCACTAGATCTATTTTGGATAGATGTCCCGGGATGACACAATCCCTCTTCATTCTCGAAGACCGAGGTCTCCGGGTCACTTTTTGGGCAAGTGCCCAGGGATGATACAATCCCACCACATTCTCGATGACCGAAGTCACCGGATCACTTCTGGACATATGTCCTGGGATGATACAATCCCTCTTCATTCTCGAAGACCGAGGTCTCCGGGTCACTTTAGGGCAAGAGTCCAGGGATGATACAATCCCACTACAACATCACTACCCCCCCTTTCGGGGAAGGTTTTTTTGAACCACACCAAGCTTGTCTCGAAAGTGTTCAAACTTTACCCGAGATAGAGGCTTTGTCATTGCATAATCATCTAAATCATCTTCATCTACATCTTCAGTATGTGAATACTGAACTATCACCATCTGTATCCCCAGTATGTGAGTACTGAAAGCATCATCAGGTCACGACCATCTGCATCTACAGTATGTAAATACTGAAACATCATCATCTGCATCTTTATCTTGAATGTAGAAATACCAGATTTCTATGTGTTACGACAGAACACAGGGTTCTCTGTTATCACAACTCTCGTTATCACATAGAATTAATGTAGTATCCATATTCAGTTCAAAGAGACCCGATATCAGCTTCCAAAGCCATATGGCTTCACAACTTAGCAGAGAAATCTGCTATGTATTGTGCTTTAGCCATGCTATGAGAAACACTGGACTTTTTCCTGCTAAACCATGAACTCATAGAAGACCCCAAACAAAAGCATCTACCGAATGTGCTTTTCCTGTCTGAGATACTTCCAGCCCAATCTGCATCTCTGTAGCCATACAATCTATACTCATGGCTACCATCATAATATAAACCAAATTCTATAGTCCCTTTCAGATATCTCATCACATGTTTTGTAGTTACTAGGTGAACTCGTCTTGGTTGAACAAGATATTGACTTAAGGTGTTCATAGAAAAACAAATGTTTGGTCTGGTATTTGTTAAGTACATCAATGACCCAATGATCTATTTGTAATGAGTCATATCCACTAACTCTGATGAGTCATCAGCTAACAGCTTTAGGTTGGAGTCCATGGGTGTGGCCATGACTTTGCATTCCAACATATTGAATCTCTTCAATATCTCTACTGCATACTTTCCCTGGTTGAGAAAGATTTCTTCTGAACTTTGCCATACTTCCAGACCTAGGAAATAATGTATTAACTCAAGGTCTTTCATCTCAAATTCTTCTGCTAGTTTCTTCTTGCTTTCCATGGCCTGTTTCTCATTTCTTGTCAAGGATAAGTCATCCACATATAATAACAGGATGACAAGTTCATATTCTACAACCTTGAGATAAAGGTTAGGATCAGCTTTACTCTTGGTAAATCCCACGCTCGACAAGAAACTATCTATTCTTCCATACCAATCTTTGGGAGCTTGTTTAAGACCATAGAGGGCCTTCTTCAACTTGCATACGTGAATCCATCTAGCTTCAACTTCAAATCCTCGTGACTATTCGATGTAAAACTCTTTCTCAATCATACCATTAAGGAAGGCTTGTCTTTACTTCACCATGGAAGAAACTACCATGATAGTTCTGAAGGAAGTGTACCTTGCTTCCTGGATTAAGTGTCTCTTTAGAATTAATTCCCTCTTTCTGAAAGAAACCTTTGGCAACAAATCTTGCTTTATACTTCTTGATACTTCCATCAGCTGCATGCTCTATTTTGTATATCCATTTGGAGGATACAATACTCTTTCCTTATGGTTTGGAAACTATATCCCATACATCATTCTAGTATTCTTTCATCATAACATCTTCCATGAGTTCATCTTGTCAGATCATCAACATATCCTAGTCTTCTGCATTCAACTTTGAAGGTTGGAACCCACTTTACTCTTGGTAAAGTCTCGATCCATCAAGAAGATGTCCATCATGTCGTACCGTGTCGAACTCAGATATATTCTGTAGTCACTCCCCCTGAAGTGGAGTATTATCTTCCTTCTTTATTCTGTACAAGTGGTTCTATGCTTGATATATACTGGTCAATAGATTATGTCATGTCATAGTCTATTCTTTCTTAGGCAAATCACGAACCTTTCTTTGTACACTTGTTCTTGTAGATCCATATGGAGGATACTACGTACTTCCCTTTATGTCTCGAAATCATAGCGTATACATCATTCCCCATGATCAACTATTATTCTTTGATCATAGCTTCTTTCATAGCATTCTTTTCTTCATCTTGAGTTATCTCTCATACCCATGGTGGTATTCATCCTTTGAGGTGGATCTACCGCTCTATGAAGCTCTTTCTTCCGTCATGGTGTCTCTGACCCTGGGAGCTTCAGATTCATGTTTATTGAATTGTCATCACTTGTTCTTCGGAACAAGTCTCGTCCTTCTTTTCTTGTAGGAGGTTGTACAGGACCTTTCCTACAATTCAAATGCACCAGTTGCATGGTTAGAACTATTTCATAAAACATATGCATAATGACAAATTCTTATGCATCATGCAACTATTTAGCCAATACAACATTCATCCATATCTCACAGAAACTTTCTATATGCCTTCCATATCTACTATGACATCATTGAGATTGTGCACTAATCCAATATGTCAGAAAGAGGTTTGATAAGTAGCAGTGGAGAGTTGTATAACGCCATGAGCTACTTACCCATCACATGCATATTAGTAGTATTAATGTAAACATTCTATCATGCATAACACATCAACTGAATACAATCAAATTTATAACAAAACAATATCATGAAGTGGCAATTGAATACTTATCTTTTATTTGTTTCGTGGGTAGACTCCATCTTGATCATTCTGCTTTATCATCTTCTTCATTCATGAAATCATCATTTCTTATCCAAATGATAAGATGAATAAGAGGTTCTTCAAGAATTGAGTTTTTCATATTCCTCATCACTTGAGGGATCTTCTTTGAATGGTGAGAGCTTGATCTTCAATTGCTCCCATCTTCTTCTTCTCATTCTTCAACTGTTTTCTCAAAGCCATCTTCTGATTTAAGTTCTTATCTTCAAATATCTTGATCAAGGAATCAAACATCTTCGGTGTCTTTAGGGAAGACACTTGTGGTATAAGTTGATCTGTGATTGAATCAACAATGATCTTCTTAGCCTTGATCAAGTTCTTTTTGTGTAAGGCTTTGAGCCTCATCTTCGTATGGAACTGGAACCTCTCTACTCATGTAGGTGTCCAATTCATTTTCTTCAGAGAGATCAAATAATTCCATGATTGGAAGTTGTCAAATTTACCAATCTTATCATCAATTTGATGTGATATATCACTTTGAAATGAGAACCTCAAATGCAAATAGCAAAGGATTAGATCTTACCGATTTGAGGTGTCCGTCCTACTTCCGGAGCTGGCTGATCTAGGGTTTGTCAGTGAAACCCTAATTTTCAAAACTTGGAATCTTTCAGATATGATTGGATAGAAAGATATATCTCTTCAAATGGAGCTGTCCAATGTACTCCTTTTCTAAAAACAGTGGAGGGAAGCTCCCGGAACAGGAAGCCCTAGTTTTCCAATTTCTTCTGCAGAAATTCCTGTTTCTGTTTCTGTGATATCTCTGAAGTTACTACTCCTATGTGCCTGCAATTGCGAACTGAGGTAACCTCGCATGTCCCTAATTCAAAACCACAGGTTTCATCAGAATTGGTTTCACCAATTGGGATTTATGATCCTTTTCCCAAGGTGACCTGTTACAGGACTGTTCATAACAGTGAAGTTGTACGACGTGTCACGTGTCACTCGTTCATATTCAGGTTATGAAATTTGGACCAAAAAAAGTACATTTCGTGATATTTATGGAACATCTTCAGGAATTCCATTTGAACCTATATATCCTAAAATATAGCAATTTTCCCTAGGTGTCGTATTTAGGGATGAATTCTGGAAGAGGTTGGAACCCTAACTTGGAGGGATCATATCTCCTAGAATATAGAGCATAGGAGGCTAAATGTTGGACACAGTGTTCATCAGAATTATATCTTCGGTCTCTACAATTTTCAACTCCTGAACCTTTGCCAATATTGGGATATAGCGAATATACCAAAACTTAGCAGTTTTAGTATTTAGGGTTTTTCTAGCTCCGGGTCAAACTAGGGTTTGACTTTCCCGGAGTTTCACCCAACCAAAAATATTGATCCAGGTCTCTAAACTTTGATTTTGATGAGGAGAGAAATCCTATGTTGGGCTCACTCAAAAATTCTTCTTCTGCAAGAAGTCCTAATTTCCCACACCGAAAACTAAAAATGCTCGGAATCGAATTCCGCTTCGACAGAAAGATGTGCCCTTCAATGGAGATTCAGCCTAGCCTTCTTTTGCTGATTGATTGTGGAGAGAGAACCAAAAAGTAAGAAGCCCTAGATTCTGTAGCTGCACAATGTCTTCTTTTCAGGGTGGCTCTGATACCATGTTAACTTTTCATATGCTTAGCTAAGACATTAATACTTCATTTCATTTTCATAACAAAAGCATATAAACAGGATCACTGAAAGATAGAAACGCACAACCATACAAAATGAACACAAAGATTTATCCTGGGAAAACCCTAAAGGGAAAAACCCAGCAAAATATTCCTCAATATAGATGCCCCAAAAAGATAAAAGATAAAAGATAAAACCAACAAGGAGATCAAAGCTTGATCCTCCTCCTTCTCCAGCTACTTTTCTTCTCCACTAATGCGCTACACAAGTGAGAGTGTGTGTTCCAAATGAGGAGCACTACACCTCTATTTATATTAATCCGTTCACTTAAGTTAACTCTTCTGTCATGTAGGCTCGAGTTAATCATTTAGGCTCGAGTTACACATGTAGGCTCAAGTAACCACACCGGGGTGCTAATGACCCATCTTTACAATTAGAGGGGACTGCCTCATGACTCTCATTAGTTCTTCCAATTAGGAGCATCGGGGTACAAAGTAATACAATTGGTTCTCCCAGTAGGACCATCGGGGACCACAAAGAAATACATATAGAATATTCTTCGAAGTTACAATATTTCAACATTGATCTGTTGGGATAAGCCTCCACAAGAGATTCTTTCTAGAATCCTATTCAATCTTTTCTTTCTACCTTTGAACATGAAGTTCCACACTATGCTAAAGAGAAACATGCATTATTAAGGGGTGACACATGTTTCATGAATGGGGTGATGCATGTTGCATGAATACAACAAGATTCAATTATGCACTTTGTCATTGCATTGGGTACATCAATAGGGGTTTAACGCTTATTGTAAAAACAAGAAGTGTGTCATTGTTGCAGAAGTTGAAAATTCAAGGGTAGAACCTCTTTTCCAAGGAATTTGGCCCTAATACTTCAGGGATTAGTGCAAATTCATAGGAATATATATCATTATCATGATTATTAATGATTATTAGATTTTGATGTAACATATTCCCCCTCAAAGTAAGAAGCTAGAGGGATAGTATAGATGAAATACTTTGATATATGAAGGTTGAGGAAAAATACCATCGGTTGAAATGTTCAACAAGGAATTTGCAGTAAAATAAACTCTAATATGTGTCTCAAACTACTCATAACATGGATGCCGACCAATACATTACAGATCCATGCACAGATACCCAGGTCATGGCTACCAGAGTATACACTGCATATCCATGGCACAACACTCAAATATGGACATAGCTACTAAGTATACACTGTAGATATATGTTAGAATGACTCAATACCGAGCATATCCACTAGACATACACTATGAATCTATGAAATGACATACATTCTCCATCTCAACCTGGGGAGGGAAAATATTACAAGTATGTGCCTAAAAAAAACCAGGGTATTAATCCCAAACCCAAAAAAGGTACAATTCTATCCATGTGAATAAATGTCTTGACATCGAACATGGTAGAAACCACTTGATTAGTGGTCATTAAGGTATATCGTTAACAAGTGTGAGGGAAATCACTATTGATGTCGATGATTCCCATGGTACCCTAGTACATTTTTTTGAATGTGGATTGATGAGTTGAAGTCGAGCATTCGAAGGAATATTCTAATCAAAGAACAGTGATGTAAGCCTATTGTTGAAAGCGAGGTAACCTGCCATTGAGGTATGCAAGACCAAGGTAATTAACTAGTTTTTAGGTCTAATCCTTAGATTATGTATTGAAGTCAACAAGGACAAACCCGTTGAAGGAGGGCCATGATGTTTCCCCATCATCTACTCCAAACACGACCAAATATTTTTTGGAGTAGATCGGACTATGGAGTGACTTTGGGACTAATTCATGGATGATAGACACAAGGGAAGATAATATGACTACAAAGATTGACTAGGATGGCATATCTCTCTTGAACATTTATAGAAAAATAGATTACTTGGTAGCATTAACTCAACGAGACAAAGATAAAAACATAATTCAATAAGAGACCTATGCATTACTTCAATAAATCAAAGGATTAAATGACTCATAAAAGTGGATCGACTCGAAAATAAGCTGATAAAATGAAGGAAAGTGCTATATTCATGTTCAAGGATAACAACTTGTTATTGTTAATGCAGAATTAGATGAATTCTCTTTCCAATATTTCCTTGTCATGATTGATGAGTACCTCTTTGATTTTTAACGAGCTGAAAGAGGGTAACAAATGCTTGATATAGCTCATCTTTTTGGGATGAGTCCAATCTCACATGTTTTACGAACGTGAGAAAGGAGGGGTCTAGTCCCAAAAAGGGTCCTTCAATGTTTAATTTTAACTAATCCAAACAAGGTAAACTTGGCTGGTCTCAGGATCCTAAAGGAGTCTCCCTATATATGCAAGGTACATGGGAGATCAAATCCATAGCAGTGTTGTCTAATGCATAATTTTCCAAAAGGGGCCTTCCTATATACTGCCGAGTATGTGAGCGAGCCTTTCTATATACTGTAAAGTATGTGAAAGGTCATTTTATATACCGACTAGTATGTAAAATAACCACATAGTCCTCTGGATGCAGTGTAAGAAAATAATGGCAGCTCCTATGTTTAAAGATGTCGAAACATGTCTCTAACCTAACACACAATATTGCTAATTTTTTAACTTAACTAGCACTTGATTTTATGTTATGTAGTTAAGTGGACAAGATGAGGTGAAGACTCGACTCATAAACCATGCAATAATGATATGCAAGCCTTTTTATTTTCCTTTCAATAGGTTCCCTAATTAAAGAGAGAATAAGAGGTTCTTTTCCCAAGATGCAAAATGAAACATACAAAATGTAATATGCAATCTGAAACTATATCAAACTAAATCCTTTAATTTCCAACAAAAACAAAAAGTCAAGTTTGCCTTGTTTCAAGAATAACAAAAAGTAGATCTCTAATAAAACGAAGAAAGGATCTAATAAATATTTTCAAAAAAGAAAAATGATTTCTAACATCAAACTATGCAAAAATATAAAGGTAATTTTCTTTTCTTTTAATATAAAACTCATATCTGAACGAAAACAAGACCAGCTAAAGAAAAAAAATGGATTTTCTTTTGTAAATATTTCAAATCTAACAAGAAAACGAAAATAGAGCTATTTCTTTATACTAGTATGGAAATAAAAGACATTTTCTTTTTCTATGAATATAAACAATAATCAAATACCTAAGAAAACAAACAATTATCCCAAGACAAAGCACTTATACTAAAAGTGACCATGAAGCTTATAGAAATCAAATCTTTAAAAACAACTAAAATATCATAAATAAAAACCAATCTTTGATAAGGTAACAATCGTAACAGATAGTGAATCTATATTGAAATAAAATCCAGTAACCAAAACAAGAGAATTGTGCCAAGAGTTCATGAGTACTTATCGTGACCCAGTCTGCCAGTATACACCAATACGGTAGTCCCTTGGTGACGCAGTTTGATCATAGGGAAAGTGTGGTGGTGATGCACTATAACCATGACGAAAGTGCGGTGGTGTCTCTCTGTAGCCACAAATAAAGTGAAACAACTTGCCAAAGAAGAAGGAAAATCACAACCCAGGTGCAGAGTGTGCAAGCAAGGATTAGAAAATGCAAAATTATCCAAATAAAATTAGGAAAATGAACAAGCTAAAGATTCTAGACCAAGATTGGATCACCTAGTGACTAGGAAAAACAGATCCAAAGAGAAATAAGGTAATTTAGATAGCTCTAAGAGGACAAAAAGGAAATAAAAATTAAAAACTAAACAACTCAAAGACTATGGATTTGCTCCCCAGTGGAGTTACCAATTTTGTTTCAAGACACTTTGTCTATATGGACAAGGGTAAGGCTCTCTAGTTCAAATGGTTTGGTCTAGAACAAAACACCACATAATGTAGACATTTTCCTATATTAATTAAAACATAAAATCAAAACAGATTGCTCACCTTGCAACTATAGTGGTTTCTTCTTGCTTGATGTGATCTTCAACCTCTAGCTACAAAAAAACATAAAAAAAACAAGTGGAAACACAAGTGAACCGATTAATCTAAACAAGTGGTCAAGGAAATGTTGATGCAATTGTAACTTCAGAATGTATTCACTTGTATATCTTATGTATTGTACCCCGATGTTTATTCTGGGAAGTGTTTGTAATGTAATTGAGTCATGTCATGCCCCTATGTTCCGATCGGGAGTTTCTATAGTAAATAAGTCATGTCAAGTCATTGTGGGTAACCCTCCTATTGATTAAGGGTTAAAGTCCCCGCAGTTCTGGGGCCCTAGGGTTATTAGACTCTCCTACTAAAGTTGGCCCTAGTGAGTTATTGTCAAGTCATGAATTATTAAAAATAAAGAGTGAGCCTCTCTATTTAAGACACACTCACTCACACTCAATTGTAGTGCATAGCTGAGGGAGAAGAAGTTGCTGGTGCTAGAAACAAAGAGGCTACTACTATCGAGAGATCATCTTACTGTTTTGGGGTTTTACTTTGGTGTTGATTCTATCTCTGAGGAATCTGCGGGGTTTTCTCCATTTATATTTTCCCCGAGGAAAAACATTGTGTTCATTGTCTCTTGTGCTTGATTGTTGTACTTGTTATTCTCTCAGTTAAAGATCCTAACATAATGCTAGCTTGAATGATAAAATTCTAACATGGTATCAGAGATAACCTGAGAAGAAGACACCATGTAGCTGCGGAAACTAGGGCTTCCTACTTTTTGGATCTCTTTCCATATTTTTTCAGCAAAATAAGGTTGGACTCAATATCCTCCCTAGGGTGCATCTTTATGTCGAAGCATAATCTGATTCCGAGCATTTTTAGTTTTTGACCTGACACTGCTGCCGGAAATTAGCGTTTTCCACAGAAGTGGAATTTTTGAGTGATTCCAGGCCTGTATTGATCTCCTCCTCAAAATCGAAGTTTAGAGATCAAGATCAAAGAATTTTGTTGGACAGAACTCCGGGAAAGTCAAACCCTAATATGCTCCTGAACTAGTACTGCAGAAATTCAGCTTTAGATCCAGTTCCTACATCTTGACCTGGTAAGATCTAAATATTTTGTATTTCCATTTGAGGTTCTCAGTTAATATGTCTCATCATACCAAGCTTGATGAAAATCTTGAGGGAGATGATAAATTTTGAGCTTGGAAGTATAGGATCTCCCTGGTCCTGGAAGAGAATGAGTTGGACTCCTACATCAATGAGGAGGTTCTAGTTCCAGAGGGAGATGAGGCTAAGGCCTTACACAAGAAGAAGTTGATTATGGCTAAGAGGATTATTTCTGATTCAATCAAGGATCACCTCATACCATAGGTGTCCTCCCTAAAGACACCTAAAGCTATGTTTGATGCCTTGACCAAACTGTTTGAAGGAAAGAACATAAACCAGAAGATGAATTTGAGGAACCAGTTGAAGAATGTGAAGATTCAGAATGCGGAGACCATACAATCTTACTTCACAAGGGTATTCCAGATCAAAGAAAAACTTGAAGTAGTGGATCAAGAAGTGGAGAATGCAGAGATTGTAATGACCACCTTGAATGGTCTCCCTAGGACATGGGACTCTTTCATTCAAGGGATCTGTGCCAGAAAGAAGTTAGTCAAGTTCAGAAGAATATGGGAAGAATGCTCACAAGAAGAAGCTCGGATAGCAGCTCAAGAAGAAAGGATGGGAAGTGAAGATCAAGCTCTCATAGTTCAATCCAAGAAATCCAGAAGGGACCATCATCACCATCATCATTCTAAAGGTAAGCACTCTTCCTACAAGAAACTCAACTTAGATGTTATACTTGTGATGAAATAGGACACTATGCCAAAGATTGTCCTAGAAACAAAAGAAACTCTCACAAGAAGAAAAACAATAAGAGAAGACATCATGCTCATGCTGCATAAAATGATGAACCTTCCACAAAGAGAAACAAGCAAGAAAGTGATGATTATTCAAGTGATGAAGAATATGTTTTGATTTCCGCTCTCATAGGAAACATCACACATGGAAGCAATGATTGGCTTACATATAGTGGGGCTTCCAAACATATGACAGGATTCAAAGAGTCTTTTATAAGACTATCAGAACATGAATCACCCCACAAGGTGAAACTAGGAGATGACTACTAGTATCCAATAAAAGGTAGTGGGGAATCCTCCTATAAGCTAGTCTCTGGAAAGTCTATGAAGATGAAGGATGTATTTTTTATACCGGGACTTAAGAAGAACCTCCTCTCCATATATGCATTAGATGCAAAAGGCATGAGGGTTGCATTTGTAGATGGCTAAGTTCTCATGTGGCCAAAATGAAAGACTTTTGATGATGCAGTAGTGATTGGGGAACAAGAGGGAGGGATATACAAATTGAAAGGCCATTCAGAACAAGATTTGGTCTATGACACAGTAGATCCAAATGAACTTTGGCATAGAAGGCTTGCACATGTGAACTACAGAGCACTACCACATGCAAGAAAAGTTGTTGAAGGTCTTCCAGAAATTTAGGCAAAACATGATGGAGTCTGCAAAGGATGTGCAAAAGGAAAGAATACAAAGAAGACATTTCCAAGTAGCGAGAGCAAGGCAAAAATAATCTTGGAAATCATTCAGTCCGATGTATGCGGACCGATGTCATCAAGTTCATTAAGCGGGTATGTATACTATGTTTCTTTCATTAATGAATTTTCTAGGAAGACATGGATTCACTTCATGAAGAACAAAGATGAAGTATTCAGCAAGTTCAAGGAATTCAAAGCCTTGATTGAGAACCACACTAAGAAGAAGATGAAGATTTTTTGATAAGATAATGGCGGAGAATTTACATCGAATGAATTCAAAGAGTTATGCAAAGATTCAAGGATTAAGAGGGAGTTAACCACTTCATATAATCCACAACAGAATGGAGTTGCAGAAAGGAAGAATAGAACGATCATGGAAGCTGCAAGGGCTATGCTTCATGATCAAGATCTTCCCATGCATCTATGGGCAGAAGCTGCCAGAACAACGGTTTATGTACATAAATGTACTCAGACACAGAGTACTCGATAATAAGACACCTGAAGAAGTCTTTTCCAGCAAGAAACTAGAAGTCTGACATCTCAGAATATTCGGATGTCCAGTGTACATATAGAGTCCAAAAGAAAAGAGGACAAAGTTAGTTCCTTCAGGAAAGAAGGGTATATTTGTGGGATACTCTGAAATCTTGAAGGCTTACAGAATATACTTCCCAAGATTCAAGAAGATCAACATCAGCAGGGATGTGACATTTGACGAAGACTCAGCTTACAACAAATCTAGAAAGAGGCCTGTTGAAGAACCTGAAGAAACAGAAGCACCCAGAATTCATGACACAACCATGAATGAAGAAATTCAAGAAGAAGATTGAGAATTTGAAGAACCTCAAGAACCTGTAGATCCATCTCATGAGAAGAATCCTCATAAGAGGAAACCTGCTTGGGTACGAGAAGCTATCCAAGGTGCAGAAAGATATGGGGCTCCAGAAGAGAATCACAAAGAAAGAAAGAGGACCAGGTCCTTCTTCGGGTATGTAGCATTATTATGTGATTTCATCGATAAAGAACCTTCCAACTATGAAGAAGTGGAAGAAAGGAAAGAATGGAAGGATGCTATGACCGAAGAGTGTCAATCGATCATGAAGAATGATGTTTTGGATGTTGTCCCAAGACCAAAAGGGAAGTCGGTTGTAACTTTCAAATGGATCTACAAGATCAAGCATGCTGTAGACAGTAGCATAGAAAAATATAAAGCAATATTTGTGGCTTGTGGCTTCTCCCAGAAAGGGGGAATAGATTACGAAGAAACCTTTGCACCTGTAGCCAGATACACTTCCATCAGATCAGTACTTGCTCTGGCTGTAGTGATGAAATGGAAGATACAGCAGATGGATGTCAAGACTGCTTTCTTGAATGGTGTAGTGGAAGAGGAAGTTTTTGTGGAGCAGCCACTCAGTTTTGAGACACACGACAGGGAGTCTCATGTGTATAGATTGAAGAAATCCCTGTATGGTTTGAAATAGTAACCTAAGACATGGTATGGCAGAATTGACATCCTTCTATCCAGTTTGGGATTTACCAAGAGTAAAGCAGATTCCAACCTTTACTACAAGGTTGAATATGGTAACCCAGTGATGCTCCTACTATATGTAGATGATCTATTTGTAACATGTATTGATGGGTTGATTGCTGATACAAAGAGGAAGCTTGCTGCCAAGTTTGAAATGAAGGACTTGGGTATGATGCATTATTTTCTAGGCATGGAGATGTGGCAGAATGAAGATGGAATTTCCTTGGGACAAGGGAAATATACGGTAGAGATACTAAAGAGATTCGGGATGATGGACTACAAGGCCATGACCACACCTATGGAATCAAACCTAAAGCTATTGAGTGATGCTTCATTAGAAGTGGTTGATGCTACGATGTATCATCAGATGATTGGGTCCTTGATGTACCTGCCGAACATGAGACCAGATATTTGCTTTGCTGTGAACACGTTGAGCCAGTTCCTGACAGATCGAAGACATGTTCACTTGATTGTTGCAAAGCATATTCTGAGGTACCTGAAGGGTACAGTTGATTATGGGCTCAAGTATGGGGGGAATCAGAAGATTAACCTAGAGGTTTAGGTTGATTCAGATTGGGCAGGCAGTTCCATCGATAGGAAGATCACTTTAGGGTGTTGCTTCGGTATGGGATCAGGTGTGATCTCTTGGTTTAGCAGGAAGCAATCCTGTGTGGCACTGAGTATAGCTGAAGTAGAGTATGTTGCAGCCTGTTCAGCTAGTTGTGAGGCAGTATGGCTGAGGAAGCTACTATCTGATTTATTTGATCTCCAGTTAGATGCTACTTGTATATATTGCGACAACCATAGTTGTGTGAATTTGTTAGAGAACCCGGTGTTCCATGAAAAGTTGAAGCATATCGAGATCAAGTATCACTATATCAGGGATATGGTGCAGAGAGGAGCAGTGAAGCTCCAATATGTTGCGACAGACGAACATATAGTTGATGTGTTGATGAAGCCATTGGCCAGAGTGAAGTTTGAGTACTTCAGGGAGAAGCTTGGTGTTCTCCAGATCGAGGTTCCCTCCAAGGGGAAGTAATGAGTCTGTGATCCATTCTGACATGGTGAGAGGATTAGGTTCCTTCCATGGTCAAATATAAGGGTTGAGCTATTCTGTCATGGTGAGAGGATTGGTTCCTTCCATGTTAGATATGAGTGCTGAGCCATTCTGATATGACTATAGGATTGGTTCCTACATGATTAGATATAAGGGCTATTTCCATTCTCTGAATGGAGGTACCTGGTCAGTTACCAAAAATACTCAGTCTAGGACTGAGGGCCATCTGATATGACTGTGAGATGTAGTCTCACATGATCAGATATAAGTGTAGGGCCATTCTGATGTGATTGAGGGATGTGTTTCCACTTGATCAGATATAAGGGTTGTTTCCATTCTTTGAATGGAGGCACCTGGTCAATTACCAGGGATCCTCAGTCTAGGACTGAGAGCCTTTCTGACGAGTCAAGGTCAGATGTAAGGGCTATGCCATTATGACGAGTCAATTTCAGATGTAAGGGTTGTGCCATTCTAACAAGTCAATGTCAAATGTAAGGGATGTTCCATTCTAACGAGTTAAGGTTAGATGTAAGGGTTGTGCCATTCTGACATGGTGAGAGGATTAAGATCCTTCCATGGTCAGATGTAAGGGCTGGGCCATTTTGACATGGTCATAGGATGAAGTTCCTTCCATGGTCAAATGTGAGGGCTGGGCCATTCTGACATGATGGTGGATGTGTTCCTATCATGGTTAGATGTGAGTGTTGGGTGTGCCTTTCTGATGAGTCAGGTCAGATGTAAGTGCTGGGCGGGCCATTCTGACTTAGGGTCAGATATAAGTGCTGAAGAAGACCTACATGGAGGCTAGGACTACACCCAGCATGAAAAAGGGATGGCTTTGTAGAACTTCCTGTGACGAGAAGAATAATGAGATATCACCAATAATGTTGACCCAGTGATGATCTAGATCAAGTAATGATCCAGATCAAGTAATGATCCAGATCGAGTGATGATCCAGATCGAGTAATGATCCAGATCCAGTGATGATGATTCAGATCCATTGATGATGATCCAGCAGTGATGATCCAGATTCGGTGATGTTGATCCAGCAGAGATGATCCAAATTGAGTGATGATCTAGATCCAGTGATGATGATATAGATCGAGTGATGATCCAGATCCAGATGAAGATGACTTGAAGATGAATATGACCTGAAGATGAATATGACTTGAAGATGACAATAACTCGATGATGATCCAGATGATATAGAGAAGAAGACTCGTGCTGATAAATTGTGTCAAGAGAATACCTTCCTAGTTAAGAGGGACTGTTGATGTAATTGTAACTTCAAAAATTATTCACTTGTATATCTTATGTATTGTACATCGATGTTTATTTCTGGAAGTGTTTGTAATGTAATTGAGTCATGTCATGCCCCGATGTTCCAATCAGGAGTTTCTATAATGTAAACAAGTCATGTCAAGTCATTGTGGGTAACCCTCCTATTGGTCAAGGGTTAAAGTCCCCGCAGTTCCTGGGCCCTAGGGTTATTAGACTCTCCTAGTGAAGTCAGCCCTAGTGAGTTATTGTCAAGTTAGGAATTAGTATAAATAGAGATTGAGCCTCTCTATTTAACACACACTCACTCACACTCAGTTGTATCACATATTTGAGGGAGAAGAAGTTGCTGGGGGTAGAAAGAAAGAGGCTACTACTGTCGGGAGATCATCTTACTGTTTTGGGGTTTTACTTTGGTGCTGATTCTATCTCTAAGGAAGTTGCAGGCTTTTATCCATTTATGGTTTCCCCAAGGAAAAACATTGTGTTCATTGTCTCTTGTGTTTGATTGCTGTACTTGTTATTCTCTTAGGTAAAGATCCTAACATAATGCTAGCTTGAATGATAAAATTCTAATAGGAAACAAGTTATAAATATCTATAACAAAATAAATATTTATGGAAAGAGTATGTATTACTATATTAACAAGAATACAAAAGGGGAGATTACAACCATTGCCTCAACATTGCAATTTCTTCCCACTAGTCTATACCTCAAATATCTAACCTTGTCTCTAATGGTAAATGGAAACTCATCTCTAGGAGTATTTCAGAAGCATTTGGGTGCTTTATCATTCCTCCCCTGACCATGAGGGGTGATCTTGTATATATAGGCCAAATAGGATAGAGGGAGTTGAGGATGCAATGGATAATGTCAAGGGATCATCTCAAGATGTTAGGGGTTTGATTTCCACTCATGCTAATCTGTTAGGATAAGCCTCCTCGAATATTTTCTTTTTTCCATTGAACGAGTAGCGTCGCACTCTAATAAGGAGCAGCGTGTGTTACTGACGGGTGATGCATGTTGCATGAATGAAACCAAAGTTAGTGATGCGCCACTTTATCATTGCACAGGGTGCGTCAACATGGGTTCAAATCATGTTGTAAACAAGAGAAGTGTGTGACTACTACAAAACTTGAAAACTGAAGGGTAGAACCTAATTCCCAAGCAACTTGTCACAAATACTTCAGGGATTAGGGAAAGTTCGGAGGAAACTATCTCATTATCATAGTGATGATGATATTTTGGTGTAACAGTCTTCAGGATGAGGACATTATTGATGTGGATAGAAACAACAAGAGTTGCAGGATTGTTGATGCCTCGGTTATGTAGGTGCTAGAATGGTGTCCAAGACAAACAACAGGGGATGAAAACCCAACCAAAGGCTTCAGATAGTCCTACGCAAGTATTACCCTATCCTCGAGTTGTTTTCCTTAGACACCATTCCAACACCTACATAATCAAGGCATCAACAAATGGTACTAGAAGGAGGGCCATCGGACATGTAAGGTCATTCAAGCTATCTTAATCAGATTATCTTAAAATGGCTCCAGCCTGAAAATATGTATATAGTTCATTTTCTGCTCATGAATATGTATTTAGTTGTTTTTCTAGGAAAATTAGTTTTCATTTTCAAACAAATTTGTTGAATCAACCGATAGAAGTAAAATTCAATGGTGAGGGAGAAATTTTAGCACAAGAACATGTTCTTCAATTTACCTATAATTGTTTTGATAACAAAATTCTAGATCTAGATGTTTTGTGCAAATTGTTAGCCTTCACATTCGAAGGACGAGTCAAAGAGTGGTTTGTAACCTTACCTTTTGCCTCTATCCATTCTTTTAAACATTTTCTAGATCTTTTCATACTTTCTTTTGGATATTATGACTTTGTTAGATTATGTAATGACTAGAAACAACTCACTATAAATAAGGGTGAATCATTAGAATATTTTGCAATTAGAACTTTTAATATCTATTGTAGATTCTCTTTAACAGATCGTCCTATGATACATGAATGGTTTCACTAGTACAAGTGATCAATTTTGCCACGGAAAAAACGTGGCAATATCCACGGAAAAGCGTGGATATTGCCACGTCTAAGTGTTTTTTGTTCCATGGAAACTATTTCGTTGCAATAGAGACGACCCCTAATTTGCGTCGCAAGAGCGACGACCCCTTTCCATCGCTATAGCCACGCCTTTCCGTCGCTATAGCCACGCTCTGTATAATGTTTTAAAAAAAATGGAAATCCAAGCTGTCGCTATAGCCACGCAATTCTATCGCTATACCCACGCCGTTCCGTCGCTATAGCCATGCTCTTGCGTCGCTGTATCGACGTTGGGTGAAATTTTATTAAAAAAAAATACTTGCATTGCCGTTGCTGTATCGACGGTGGGTGGAATTTAAAAAAAAAAAAAATACTTGCTGCCGTCGCCAAGAAATCATGGCCCCAGCAATAAATTGCATCAACTCGTAATA